>CM038794.1:61249965-61336924 GCA_021764765.1 Vicia sativa
ATCATAGTTGTGTTTAATGATAGGGAACCGCTTGTCGTATTCATAAGGAACAGTCCGTAGACAAATGATCAAAGGAGAGTCAGGAACCGTTGGACTGTTGTATTCAACCTCTACGTGCTCGGGCATATTGAAATGAGGGATAATGACGTTTACTTCGGGAATTTCCGATTTGATATCTAAGACTAAAAGCTCATGCGGATAATACCCTACCATATTTACGTCATAATTATTCCTGTTTCTGAAGATTTGAATGTCGTCGATGTCAATTAACCACTGAAGGTATGCTTTTACAGCTGGACATCCTCGAGAATCTGTAAAACAGATTCTACAAGATGTATAGTCATGTTTAGCAACAACACCTAATTGCTGAATGCGTGTAGTCGTATTTCAAGCTTTCTTATCAAATTTACATTTGTGACTTGGTATCGATCTGAATTTCTGGCTATTAAATTCACAGCGTGTCCTCTATGATTAAAAAGTGGATTCACCTGCACATTCGGATTTGTATTCCTGAAAGAAAGAAGATTAGCCCTAACTAATCTTTGAACTTCAACTTTCAATGCTATACAATGTTCGAGATCGTGACCTGGTGCCCCTTGATGAAAAGGGTATGACACATCTGTTTTGTACCACCAAGGTAATTTATCAGGTACTGAAGGTGGTACTCATGTTTGAACAAGATTTCTATCAATCAAGGCAGGATATAATTCCGTGTAAGACATTGGAATTGGATCAAACTGCGAGATTCTAGGAACATGATTCTGATTGTTGTTGAATTGTGAAGCCTGTTGTCGAGGCTGCTGATTCTGCTTGAATTGTGGGGCAATTCCCATGTTTGAAGTTGTACTAACAACTGGTGCAACCGTGGATACCTGTTGTCGGTGATTGACATTCTTCCTGGATCTTCCTTGGGATACCATTCCAACGTCATATTCTTTCTTCTTTGGGAAACCAGTTCCAATTCTCTTGGTTCCGCTTAAAGATCCTACTTCTCTAATTAAGCGTCCTGCTCAGAATCCTTCTTCTAATCGCATCCCCATGTTTACCATTTCGGTAAAATCACCTGGAGCACTGGCGATCATGCGTTCGTAGTAGAAAGGGCCAAGAGTATTCAAGAAAATCTTGGTCATTTCTTTTTCTTCTAACAGTGGATTAACTTGGGCAGCAATTTCCCTCCACTGTTGGGCGTATTCTTTGTAAGTCTCCTTTTCCTTTTGAGACATTGATCTAAGTTGATCTCGATCTGGAGCCTGAAGCAACTCGATTTTCAAAAAATAATCATTTAAAATGAATTTTCAAAAAAAACAATGAAATCGCCACCTAATTTTATTCGTTCTAGAAAGAACGGGGAAATATAGATAAAACCCACAAAAATTGGATAAGGCGGTCTACAAGACCAAAAAGGATGGATTCGGGAGTCTACGCGTTGAGGAAGGTATTAGTACCTCTTTACGCCCATCGACTTATGGGACCCATTTAGTTCAAATGTGTTTGTGTGTGTGTAATCGCTAATTTCTAAATTGTAAATAAGAAAGAAGAAACGGATTTATTTGTTATTATTTTGAGTTTGACACGGTTTGAAACCGCGGCTTCACGTATTCCTCGATGCAATGGGAAAGTCAAAACTCCGTAGTTCGTTGAAAATGTTGGATTGTTTGTATTGATTTTAGAAGAAATGTTTTTGATTTTTGATAATCGATATGAGCGAAAAAAGGATTTGAATGTTGAATTGATTTTAATGGTAGATGACAAATACCAAACGCTTGATATCCTCAACGATTCGATACTCGAGATTGGTGATTGAAATTCACCAATCTTCTCTCATCCAAAATCTTTATTATGAAAAGAATGAGGTGAAACAAAGTTCACTTTTATTAAGTGTATGGAATAAAGTATTTAAGTCATTGGGTTATCCTCTAATGGCCCAATATTTTTACATTTTAATTAAATCGTCATGAACCTCTAACAATTTAATTAAATACCATACCACTATGTTTTTTGGTTTTGTAGAAAATTGATTTTGAAAACAAATTCAATTAATTAATTTAATTTGAAAGTGTTTTAAATGTTCAGTGTATGGAATAAAGTATTGAGTCATTGGGTTTCCCTAATGGCCCAATACTTTACATTTTAATTAAATCAGGCGAACCCCTAACAATTTAATTAAGTACCATAACACTATTTTGAAAATTATGCGTTGGACGGAGAAATGATATTTGGTTACGGTTAACCAAGTATATGGACTTGATTAACCATGAGACCCTGGTGCATGGTGATTGGTATATGGACCAATTATTTTTCGGGTTATGATTAATCAAGGCAACGAGGGCCTTAATTAACCTCGTGAGGATAGCCATGCCCATCCCCAACCATGAGACCCTTAGAGAATTTGGTGTGGGTAACCAAAAATAAGAGAGAGAAAGCGGAGGCGTTGTTGTTTTTATATTAATGTGAGAGCGGAGTGTTTGATCGTGAAATAAACATGCAAGCGGATAATGTAATAGCGGATAAATAAAGAAAATAAATTAACACACAATACAATATCGGAATTTAAATAATTATTAGTATAGATATTCTTTTACTTGATGAAAAATCAATTAACAATTTAATTGGTAATTCAACAAATAAAAAAACTACCATATGCCAAAATATTATTTAATACATCATTATATAATAATAAAAAAAACTTGCATAATATTAATTTTAAAGAGAAAAGTTGAGAAATGGGCCGATTGGAGCTTTAACGGAGGGTGTAGATAGCAATCGAGCCCAAGCCCAAAACTTCTTGGATCTTGTATGAGATGCTCCATGAATGCGAGTGTGGTCCACCATTCGGATCGTCGGATCTCGACCTCATGATCTCGATGGTTGATGCATGAGGGTGCAAAATATATACCATGGATATGTACACACGATTCAATAGAACCAATGACGAGCGGTGACAAGTGTCACCACCGCTAAACCACAACAAATCTTACATATATTTAAAAACTAAAACTTATTCTAAACCCATTTTTTTTAACTTAAAAGAAAAAGAACTAAATCTAATTAATTAAACTAATATTAACTAAATTATATTTATAAATAAATGAAAATCTACTTAAAACTAAAACTAAAATTAGTTTAGTGAGTTGTTATATTTAATTAAACTTGATATTATAAAAAAAAAACAACTAAACTTAAGCTAACACTTAATTTGCAAAAACTTAGAACTTAATTATGATAAACCAAAATCAAATTATATAAAACACAAAAAAACAAAAGGGAAAGGATCCGACTCACTCTCATCTCTCATGTACTCTAACCTCTCATCGTCCTCATGAACCCTAGCGCCGCCGCTCGTGTTTCTTCGTTCTTCGACGATTTCTCATCGTCGTGCTCTCACCTCACGCTGTCTCTCATCTCCGATCGTCGCCGTGATGGTTCGAGCAGAGCCGCCTTCACCGCCGCCTTCCGCGATCTTCTCCTTCGCCGCTCTTGACTCATCGGAACTCATCTCTCTCGAACTCGCGATCTCGATTCAAAACTCTCTCAAAGCTCACCGCGATCCTCTCGATCCGTTACCACTGCGTTTCTCACTCGCGATTGCTCATCTCTCCCTCTCGATCTTACTATTGCTCGTTATCGCTATGTTTTATGACTGAATTTGTGACAGTTGAAACCGAAAGGGAAATTAATGGAACCCTAGACCCTATTCGCTGATTCGTGATAATGGAAAAAGTATTTGGAAAAGTATATGTAGAGACTCGAGGTCAATAAATGCGGATGGCAAGTTACAACCCAACCCGGTGAGATCGATCCGTTTTACCTTATACTTTGCCTTTTCCTCGTCTTCTTTTCTGAAGGATTTTCTGACTGGAAAATGATGATGATGATGCTAGTTAGATGGATGTTGTTCTGGTTTTTCGTTTGAATGCTGTTGGTTATCTTTCTGGGTTTTTGGCTTGTTGAATCTCAGTCTGGTTTTGGCTTGTTGATGTTTAGTATGTTGTTAGGGTTTTTTGTTTGAGAAATTTCGGCTAGGGTTTATGAACAGTAGCTGCCTCCTTTGTTATAAACTTAATGTTTATATACTGTCAGTTGCTTAGGGTTTCTTTGTTCTGATCTTTTGAAAAACAAACCTTTTGCTTGATGGGATTGCATCAATTTGTATTGGGCTGATAGTTTTGATGTCTTTAATTGTTATCAATTTATATGTGGGCTGTTACGTTGTTGCATTTCGATATGTTGGCTGTTTGATGCATTGTTTATGGTAAAACTTGCCCAAAAGGCGACTCTTGCTGCCCTGCATAAAACCCACGACCGTTATGCCAAAACTGCTTTTGAAAATCGCTTTCCTCATCTTCTTTCCACACCTCTGTTGTGAACCAAGGGTACACTTGAGGATTTGCAATAGCGAGTTTATAATGGATGATTCGCTATGAGGCCTTTTGAACGATTGAAACCCTTGCACAACCCGATTCCGAAAGAAAATCCTAATGATGAGATTGTGTATCTTGTATCTTGTTCATGTTTGAATTTCTTGATCATTTGCTAATCATATTCTTTGCTTTGTTTTCATGAATTGCAAATGACGGTGAGGATGGATGGTAGAAAGAAAGCTTTGAGGAACACAAAGGCGAACCAAGACCCTTGAAAAGCTTGAAGCGCTTAAGGAACATCGGAAGTTTTAAAGGAAACTTCATGTAGTTTAGAACCAAGCTTGTATTAATTAGAGTGCATTGTAATTCAAATTTTGCAATTTGCATTTGAGGATTGACAACTTGTAACACATGTACCTAGACCTTGCATTCTTGTATAATAAAAGAATAATTTGGAAACTCTAATTTTTATGAATACAAGATTGAGAATTATGTATCGATTTGAGTTCTAGTTTCAAATTCTTGAATACTACTAATGTGATCTTCAATGTTGTAGCATTTTGTGCATGAAAGTTGAAAATTCATGATGAACCAAACATTCCAAAAAAAATTGTCATGAACCAAAATTACTTTGGTTAAAACAAATCATGTTGAAGTTTTGATTAGAAATATGCATTCAATTCCAATGTATGACCTTGATTCAAGTTCTAAAAAAAATGAGGTCTTGAAAGAACTATGAATGGAATTTGAATATGCATTCAATTTTCTAAATCCTCCTTCGAACTCAATAATACACATTATAAAAGCTTTGAACTTGTGATAAAAAAAACTCGAAATCCAAGTTATCTTGTAATTAAATTAATCCCATTTGAATTTCCCGGCCACAAAGTTTCCATTCTTATCCATTCTCGTAGAAATTCGGAGCCTTTTCCTCGAGACAAAATTGAAACTCTAAGTTTCAAATGGAACTCTTGATCAAAAATCTTAGTCAACTTGACGATTTCATGATTCTTTTAAGAATTGAGCGATAGATTCCACTTGAAATTAATGGAATTATCACCGCGTTTCCCAATTGACCCATATTCAGCAGTGGAGTAAAAATTCGGAACCAAACGAATTCCAAAAGGAAGCTTCTAGTTTTTTTCATAGAATGCCCCGAATCTTGTGAGCGATGAACGCGACAGGAAAAGATCTCAACATGCGGCATCGGCGCTCAAATCTTGCAAACAAACCCTCCGGACGAACATTTCATACATCGACTATCGCCAAGAAACGAATAAAGTTGACGAGCAAACCAAATGCACTAGAACTGAATTGTTGATCAATAATCGGATAATCATAATCCACCTTACATCTTGAACAATGAACTCGAAACAATGCAGAACCCAAACTCGTGATGAATTGATCTCCGAATCGAGGTAATGACATTCAAAATAAACTGGATTCCATTCATTGAACAGCACTATCAATTCAACAACCGAACACCAAGCCCTGAAACCCGATAGATATGAACGGATAAGATTTAATATTAAACCTCATCGCTTTTCAAATATCCTCAAATTGGTCGAAAACACCACTTTTTCGCTCAATAGAAATCTTTGGGAATCAACTCCAATCCGTAACCATAAACCCAGTGATATGAATGCATGTGAGTGTTATGATAAATGCGAAGCCTAAACCAGATACAACCGAGATAGGAGGGCAAATTTTGGGGTGCAACAGAGCCATGTCCAAATTAAATTTACACTATTGAACAAAAGCTTCGCCTAGGTCGTTGAAAGTTCAAACGTTCGCACAATCCAATCCCATGTACCACTTGAGAGCGGCTCCAGTAAGACTGTCTTGGAAATAATGAATGAGCAGTTGATGATTATCGTTATAGGTAGACATCTTCCTAGCGTACATCGTAAGATGACTTTGCGAGCAAGAGTTACCTCTGTATTTTTAAAAGTCGGGGACTTTAAACTTAGCGGGTATCCTTACGCGAGGAACCAGACATATATCGTGGGCATTTTTCCCAAACAAATCCTTTCCACGGATTGTTTTGATCTCTAGTTGCATCTTATTGAACTGTTCCCGGAGATCTTCCATTTGGCCACGAGGATTCGTGTTATCGCCAAGGTTATGATAGACTTCTTCGTTCGCAGTAGCGTGAACCACAGAAGCTGAATTCGTCATAATCGGTTGAGAAACCGACATCGCGACTTGAGAAAAGCTTACTCCGTGTTGTGGAGTACACGCTGAATTCTGCAAAGTAGGAACCTCAGTTGTGGTCGCCGGTACCTCAAAAGTATTTTGACAAACTCCTATGCCGAAATTGAAAGGCATTCCCCATGGATAATCTTCTTTCATACTGCTGAAGATAAGATTACTGACTGCAATAGCAGAAACTGGAGTAGTAATGATCTCTGAAATCGTCGCTTGATTTTGACTGTTAGGTGATGATTGTTGATTCTGCGCAGCTACCAACAAGCTACCAAAGTAGTGAGTCTTTCCACCTCTTCTTGAAGTGTGGTTACTGTACCATGAAGCTCAATATTCTCTTGTTCAAAATCTTCCAGTGCTTTTCTTCTATTTGCACGAGTGTTGTATCTGCGAGTTGACTGTGTACGTAGTCGAGAAACTCTAAGACGCGAAAGCTTGACGATCTCTGGAAAAAATTCCAAAAGATAAGACTCTAAATAAAAAACTCAAAATGCAAAGTATGATGTATGATTATGAATGCAAAGAGAAAAGAATTTCCAAAAAATTTACGCTAAAAGAGAAATTTCTTGCAAACATTTGGATGGAAAACTCTTATTTTATTAATATTCGAAAGAAGATTACAACAATTTTTTGGAGCATAGCTCTTACAATGATAGAATAAAGCTAAACTATACTAATTAAGCGTCTTCGTCTGACGAAGAACCAAATGCTTGATGCAGCTTCAACTTCAGGATTTCTTTCCCATAGTAAGCTCTCAGCTCAGCATTCTTGGCTTTTAGCTTGTTAATGACTTTTTTCCAATCGTCTGGAGCATGATTGCTAATTGTCATTTCTTCAAGCTTTCTTTTCCTTTCTTTGATGTATTTCATGATCGCGTCATCCTTTCGACGAATCTTCGCATCTTTCTCCATGAGCCATCCATCTTGAAAGTAGAGCATTTTTTCATGATCTTTGACCTGCTTCTTAAGCTTTACATTCTCAAGGTCAGTCTTAAGAAACTTGTCTTCCAAAGCTTCTTTCTCTAACCTCATCTTAGCCAAAGCTTCTTGGTATTCTCCCATAGTCTCAATGGGAATGGTGGTCGATTTAGGTACCACTAGGAACATGGGTTCTTCATAAGCATAAGGCATTCGGAATTCCTTCGCTCTTTTCTTTACCCAAGAAGTGTAGATTTCCATGGCCACACAATTCTTTGCATCACCTTTTTCTTTCCTTCGAATGTGGTGCCAAGCTCTTATCATTCTGGCTTTCAAACTTTGGGAATCTTCCCCATCATGATAAAAGTAATTTTCTACTGTAAAACCAAGGGGTTTACTGTAGTTTGCGTACCCAAGTTGACGTCTTGCCAAAAATGGGTTGTAGTTAATTCCTCCTTTTCGTACCAATGAGAGGTACTTTGGCAAACTCTCCACAGCTTTTAATGATTTCCATCTCATTGTTGGCCAAGGTATACCAATGGATATCGTTATTAGTAAGAGACATGAGTCTTCGAGACCAATGCCAACCGTTTTTTATTTTCTCGAAAGACAAGAGACCTAGGCAAGTGTGCGACAATCCATTTGAATAACAGAGGTACACAACACACGATAATTCCATCTCCTTGACGATTCCTATGATGAATGGAGAAATACGTGCACCAAGCAAAGTGGGAACGAGATTTCCAATCAGAAAGATCCTTATGGCATTGATATCAACGAAACTTCGGACGTTGGGAAACAACACCAATCCATAAATGAGCAAAGCCAAAATAGCTTCAAAAGCTACCATGCTACCAGCTTCGGCAAAATTAAAAGCCTTCTCCATTAGGAACTTTGAAGTTAGTCCTAAGAGATTTCCTTTGGTAGTCAAGTTTTTGTATATCTCAGATTTCCTTAAATGAGTCATCACTGTAATGACTGGTGGCTTAGGAATGGCTTCCAAACCATTAAAAGGCACTTTGTCAAACACTAAGATACATAAAATATGTGCGTACTCTTCCAAAGTAGGCATCAAGTGATAATTAGGGAAAGTGAAACAACGATAGACTGGATCATAAAATTGAACAAAAGTTTTGAGAAGTCCTTCATCAACGTTAGTGTTTAGGATAGTTTAAAGAGTTCCATAGCGTTTTCTGAAATCCAAGGGATCTTCTACCAAGGATGCTAACTCTTTTAAATTTCCTACATCAGGAATTCTAAAACCGTATCTCTTGGTATATCTTCTTCTGACGTCCATCCCTCTAACCTAAAATATTTACAAAGAAAAATCTCTAAATTCTTTGGAAATGGGAAGAGAAATGAGAATTTGAAGATTTTTTGAATGAATGCATGAATGCCACAAAGATACAAACATGGTTAGTGGTTATACACACGTTCAAGCGTTTGAAGTCACGAGCATGAGGCCAACGATAAAAACCAAACGTGGGTAAGTTCTAAGGGCTTATTCACCTGTAAAACATGTTCTACTGATAATACAGGTTCAACGCTTCTCATTGAAATATTATTGAATTTTTTAAATACTTGAAGTCCAATAATATTTTTCAAGAAAAACTCGCCTGATCGTAGTCTCGCATGACAACTAATCCAAGTTTACACTTGAATAGCTTCTGCACTACACCCCTAAATGGACAGGATGGGTTATGTGTTTTATAGACACTCAGCTTCGTTAGTTCCCTTGAAAGCAAAATGTCTTAGTAAGGGATCTCAAATTAACTTAGTAAGTAATGAGACTTCTCACAAGTTAATAGGACTATACCCCCACCTAGATCTTAAAATGTTTCTTAAATTCGGGTTAGGATATCTTTCCATCAGATGAAATTGCGAGAACTAAAACACACAATAAAGAAAAATAAACATATGCACAGGTGAAAGCTTAACCCCTTTTTTTCTTTTTGAAAACAAAGAAAAGCTTGGTGCTCTTTAGTAGAGTCACTTTTGTTTTTTTTTTGAAATAAAAATTTAGCATTCTCCCAAGCAGAGTCGCCATTTTTTCTGTTCGCGATAAAAAGTGACGAATGAGGGAATCAAATCGGAATTCGAATCTCTAGCTCATAACGAATTACTCTTTTGATTTTTTTGAAAAAAGATGCCACAAGCATCAAGCTTTATTGTTTCCAAAACAAGAAAATGATATGAAAAAGGGGAAAGCTGCAATATCCTAAATAAATAAAGATATTGTGCACTAAGCTGAACTATACTAACGCATTGAGAGAGATCTCGGTAAGAGGGTTTGTTATATAAAGGAAAGTTGTGGCGCCCTATATATAGTTATCTATAGCCTTATATATATATATATATATATATATATATATATATATATATATATATATATATATATATATATATATATATTTTGATATGTTTGTGTGTTTTAATTTTATTCTATTCTTGGGAAAGTTTCTCCTTTGGGCTTTAAGAAAGGTGTTAGGTGGGGTCCCAAATTTTGTTATTATTGTGCTCGCAAAGATCATTGGGATCCTCTGCACATATCCCTAGTGGGAATCAGCATACAGTAGCTCGGATCTAAAGGAGCTATGGTTCTGTTTGGTTTGAGGAGAAACAACATATGCTCCAAGGATGAGACCTTGTGCCCTACGATTCTCAAAGGGAGGTTGAAGTTCAGAGCAATCGTAGTCTCACTTATGCTGGTGGAAGCAAAGGGTGTTATTAAGAGAAAGATAAAGGTCATTAATGAAAATGTATCTAATCTATTTTATCACATACATTTTTGAAGGGTTGATTGATTGAATCTTCATCGTAAGTATTAGGTGTTTTGCTTGAGTGTACAAGCGCTACTACCTCACGAGTTAAGAAAGATGTTTGAAAGATGATTGAATCTTTAATTGTAAGCATTGGTGTTTTGCTTGTGAAAACAATTATTACCACTTACATTAAAAGATGTTTTGTTTGAAAACGTGTTTGAAAATATGTTTGATTTGTGTGATGTTATAGATGAGATATTCCATAGAGATGATAAATGTCTAAATCTCTAGAGATATTGATTATGGATTTAGGGGATGCTTTTAAGAAGCCCGTGGACCTTATTGTAAACCCAAGAGGAGGCATCCGAGGGTCATCGAGGTCCTTGCATTGGAGCCCAAGAGGAGGCATTTCGAGGGTCACCGAGGGTCCTTGTATGAAGCTCAAGAGGAATCTAGGGTGGCTGGTTTGGCTTTAAGAGGTTTCACCGGGAAACCATCCTCTTAGGATTCAAGAGTGATTTCATCGGGAAATCATACTCTCAGGGTTATATCCTAGCGCGAGTGATTCTTTGTATTGGAAGCCCAATAGGAGGCTGTTTAGAGATTTTCAGGTCTCTTTCTTGTTTGATGCCCAAGAGAAGGCTAAACTCAACGAGGGAGTTCTTTTGAACGAAGCCCAAGAGAAGGCTAACTCAGCAGGGAGTTGTCTTATATGAAGCAAGATGTTTATGAAGGAAATATATAAACAAGTGTTTAAATCAAGAAATTTAAAGCAAGTGTAACTTGAATATATATAAAGGGTTGGGACTTACACCTTAAGGGAGGCCAATTGGTTTAAGAGCAGTTTCACCGGGAATAATGCTCCTCTTGATACCAATGGAATCGGTGTATAAACAAGCGGATGAAACCAAACGAATGAAGTTTTTTATGTTTGAATATTTACAATGATGATTGAATATGTACAAGGAAATGAATATGTACATAAAAGGGTTGATATTTACAAGGAAATAAATATGTACATAGGAGGGTTGGGACTTACACCGTGAGGGCGGCCCATGATCAATTTGAAAGAAATTCGAAGAAAACCTGGTTCGGTTTATCTTCAAATCGAATTGATCATGGAAAAAGGTGTGTAAGTTTATTGAAAGTTTTTTGAAAAGGTTTTGAAAATGATTTTGGAAAGTGAAGGATATTCGCAAGAAGTTTTGAAGAAGATTAGGTTTTGAAATTGGAAAGAAAATATTTTTTAAAAGTATTAAAAATACTTAAAACGCTCCTAATTAAAATATAATAAAAAAGAAAATATTTTTTGGATTTTTTGACATAATCATAAAATAGGTATATTAAATGACAAGTGTGCAAAAAATCATCTCAAAATGAGAAGTTTTAATTGGTTTTTGAAAATGTTGAAGATTGTTGAAAAACTTAGGAAAATTAGTGATAAAAAAGAAGGTTTAGGTATTAAGGAGGTTTGAACCCAAGATCCTTGGCATAGAAGTGAGAAAATTTACCACTGAGCCATGCGCGTGCCTTGTCATTTAATCACCTTGTTTTAAAGAAGTTTTGAAAAATATTTTGAAAATAAGTAAAATGAAGTCTTTGAAGAAAAGGACCAGAAGTTGAAATTCTGAAGGAGTCAGAAGCTGAAGTTCTGATGGAGTCAGAAGCTGAAGCTTCTGAAGGAGTCAGAAGTTGATGCCTCTGAAGGGACTTAAGAGCGAGTAGGCAACCGCTGGGGCAGTAATACATCCGTTAACTTAACTCTAACCATAAATATATATTAGAAAACGTGATTTTAAATTTTCCATAAACTGAAAAAATGCGCGCAGCATATCATCTTCAACCCCCAGATTTTGATTCCTATCTCTCTCAATTCTTGATGAAATTGAGTGATCCAAACATCAAACTTGCTTGGATTTTTACGATGAACATGATTGTGGCAATTAATTCCATTTATTTTAAGTGTAGGGTGACCGATTTTGAACGAAAACAGATGAACCCTAGTTTTGTAAATTGATTGTGAAATCGTGTTTGTGCAACAACTCAAGCAATTGACTGAGGGTTTATGATCCTCATATGTGTAGAAACAGGATGGCCAAGCAATATTTGAGTTAGAATTCAGAAATCAAAGAGTTCAAAGTTGAAGTTACTTACCTCTTGAAGCTGAAATCGAATTCCTTGCTGGAGTGTTTTCAGTTGTGTTTTGATTATGGCTATAGCTCCACTGGACCTCAAGGAACGTGTGGAAGTGCTTAGCTTGGATGGAAACCTTCTGGAACCTCCTGCCCAAGTTCAACTGCAGCTCGAGCAAGTTGAGTATGAAGGTGATGATTCTGAGTTTACAAAAATTGATATATGGTTTGGATCACTTCTATATGGTGTATAGAAGGTGTTTGAATGATTGGAAAGTGAAGAGCACGAGTGGAATGGAAATTTGGAAGTTTTGGCTTAAACTTGCACTTTATGGATTTTGGAAATGGTTTCTGAGTTTGGCTAGTTCTTGGGCTAGCTTGAGGATTCTAACAACTTTCTATTGATGCTTAGAAAGCATTTGAAGCCTAATATTGCTCAGAAATTGCAAGGCTTGGAATTTGCAAATTCTCCCACTTAAAAACTTGAAACTTGAAAAATAAGAAAGAAAGAAGGAAAGCTTGGATTATGATGCTTTGGGGTCCTTTTGAATGAATAAGTGACCTCTATTTATAGGCCAAGAGTTCTGAATGATAAGGCAAGGATTTAATTGTAAGAGTTTGCAAGTTGACTTAAGAGGTAAGAAGTTTGCAAGTTTGCAAGTTCACATTTAATGCACATGGTTAACTACTTTAACCATGGTTAAAATTTCCTCTTGATCCAGTCCTTCTCTCAATCATTGTTAACTGATATTTATCAGTTATAACTTATCTCTCAATGGTGACAAGGCTTCTAGAAAGGGGGGATTTGTGAAAAATGACTTATAATCTTGGAAAATGACTTGCAATTTATGGTTATGAAGCTCTAAGTTTCAATTTCAAAACCCTAGTTACACAAAGTTTTTTTGCAAGTTCTTGGACATTTTGGAAATCTTGTAACAATATCTACAACTTTCATGTTTTGAGTTTTTCTTGAATCCAAATGGATCTAGGTGAAAAATGGCCATGAATGTAAGGAAAAACCATGTTTTTTAACACTTGAAACTTTTTGTAAGTGTTAGAAAAATTTCAATCTTGACTTTTTGTTGACTTTTTCACATTTCTTGATTTTTTATGATCATGATGGATAATTTTAAATGGTTTTATGATTTAAAAAATTTGGATTTGAAAAAGTTGACCAAAAGTCAAAGTTTGACTTTTTTTGAATAGTTGAATTTTCATCAGATGATTCAGAATTTGTCTGATGAAGAAACATGGATTTTGGAATGTTTTGAACCAAGAAATTAGGTCAAGATGTTACATTGATGATGTTAAGAACATTCTCCAAGAAAATAGGTCATTCATTGAGCAGAAAGTCAATGATTCACTATCTTCGATCAAAACCCTAATTGATCGATTCAAGGTAGATCATGAGAAAAAGTTGGGAATTTGAAAATCAAATGTTGATGATTGGTTAAGATAGATCAATTGAGGTGAGTGGAGAATCAATCCCTAATTGATCATACCTTGAACAGATGAAATTTTGATAAAACCCTAATTTGGCTCTAGGAGCACACACACGGTCTATCCTGTTCTGAAACTGTTAGTGATGCAATGATGCATATGTGAATGATATAAGGTGGTATCTTAGGTCAAAAATTGGGGTATGACACTACCATGGAAAGTTGATATGTGGCGTCTGCGTTCTTCAGTCCGAATGGCATAACCTTGTAACAGAATGTGCCCCATTGTGTAACGAAAGTAGTCTTTTCCATGTCTTCAGGAGCCATTTTGATCTGGTTGTAACTGAAGAAACCATCCATGGAGGAGAAAACCTTGTGTTGAGCGGTGTTGTAAACTAGAACGTCAATATGAGGGAGTGAAAAATCGTCTTTCGGACTCGCTCTATTCAGATCTCGGTAGTCCACACACATTCGCACTTTACCATCCTTCTTAGGTACATGCACCATGTTTGCAACCCACTGTGGATAAGATTAACGGCTAAGAAACCAACATTGAACTGTTTCATGACTTCGGTTTTGATTTTCTCCGACATCTCAGGACGTATATGACGGACTTTCTGCTTCACGGGGAGAAAACCTTCTTTTGTTTGTAGTCGGTGTACCACAATGTCAATGTCTAAACCTGGCATGTCTTCGTAGGACCAAGCAAAAACCTCGATATAGTCTCGCAGCATCTGGACCAATCTCTTCTTGATATTGTTCTCAAGACCCGCTCTTATCTGGATTTCTTTTCTTTCTTCGTTAGTACCCAGATTCACGACCTCAACTAGCTCTTCGTGTGGCTGTATAACCTGTTCTTCTTGATGTAGTAGTCTGACAAGTTCTCCTGGCACTTCACAATCTTCCTCACTTTCGTCTTCGGCTTGGCAGATCGGATTATCGAAGTCATATTTAGCAATAGCAAAGCTGTTATCAACGAGATTCGGACTGAATCTGCAGTGTACCACGTGGGTTTGTGTAAGAACACGTAGCTTTTTAAAGGGGTAATAAAGTAAAATAAAGGAAAGAGCAAAGTATTTGAATGAAAAATTCCAATGATTTTATTGAATGAAAATATGCAAATGACAAATAATAACCCTCACAAACGAGTCGTGATGCCCCAGGTAAGGCACTAGGCTTTTAAGTTTATTGTCTAATAGAAAACAAAAAGCATAACAGAAAACAGAAAGCAATTACTCCTGTCTAAAGGAGATTGGTATTACGCCTTTAATCCACCAATTGTTGCGTCCATTGTCTGGAGTTGGGAAAATCCAATTGTTGATGTCGAAATTGCTGTCGTCGTCTTCTATGGCATGGACTCCGCTCTTGCTAATGTGGAAGGGAAGTTTGCCGGCACGTTCGCAGCGTATCATCTTCTGACCTTTGGTAGTGAAACCTAAACCAGTCTTGACAAATTTGAACGGGAGATTGGGGAGCTGACCCCAAACAACACAATCTCCTTCTTTAACTGCAGCTTTGGCGTCTTTCAGTGAAGCCATCTTCGGTGGAACTCTAGTAACTTCAAGAGTGATAGGAGAGTCAACAGGCATGACTCCAAGAACTTCTTCGAAAGCTTGACAGGGAGTTTCAATGAATTCTCCTTCCATTTCGAGGTATCAGAATGACTGCAAATGGCTATATTCTTCTTCACCGCATACTCTAACAATTTTCCATTTCACTGGGTATTTCAGCTTCTGATGCAGGGTAGAGGTAATAGCGCCTGCCCCATGTATCCAAGGGCTTCCAAGTAGGCAAGAGTAAGTTGGACGGATGTCCATGACAAAGAAAGTAGAGTCAAAAGTTTGGGAACCGACTTTAACTGGCAGAATGAGCTCTCCAAGTACTGTTCGTTTAGAATCATCAAAAGCTCTTACAATTATATCGCTAGGCTCCATGACCACTTCGTCAGCATTAGGTCGGTCGAAAGCGCTCTTTGGAAGAACATTCAGAGCAGAACTAGTATCTACCAACATGTGAGACAATGTGGTACCCTTGCATTCGATGGAGATGTGCAAGGCCTTGTTGTGTTTCCTTCTAGCAGGAGTTAAATCAACATCAGAGAATTGATCAGCGGTAGTGTCTTGCGGTATGTGAGCGTTCTTCAGAAACTTCACTAAGGCTTTAGCATGAGCCTCAGAGCACAATAGTAGAGCTAGCATGGATATCTTGGGCGGAGTTTGTCCCAACTTTTACACAATATTATAGTCACTCTTCTTAATGATCTTCAGAGTTTCGTCCATTTCTTGCTTGGAGGAGTCCTCAGCAACTTCCTTTGGTACTTCTGTCTAAGAAGGATGAGTTACTGGTTCTTCCCCTTTAGCTTCGGGAATTGGTTTGATAGCAGGAATGCGGGCTGGCGTAGCAATATCTTTTGGAGGAGGGATCTCTGGAGAAAATACTCGCCCGGTTTGAGTTACCTTGCTTGATCCGATGATGTTGTCGA
The DNA here is from genome assembly GCA_021764765.1 of Vicia sativa. Classification (NCBI taxonomy): domain Eukaryota; kingdom Viridiplantae; phylum Streptophyta; class Magnoliopsida; order Fabales; family Fabaceae; genus Vicia; species Vicia sativa. The sequence continues at coordinate 61,266,264 of CM038794.1, forward strand.
TGTCGGGATTGGTAGCTTTAACTGCAATTTCTTCAATGGTCAAAGGTTCTTGCTTGACACCATGATAGTAAACTTTAGCTCCATAATTCCAAGGTATAGCTTTGTTAGAGGAATATGGAAATAGCCTGGGAGAAGTAATGATGAGAGGTGCCGCTCTAGGCACAGGTTCGGCAGAGTGATCCTTATTGTGTTCATATCAGCATAGTCTTCTGGGAAATCGTCTACCCATCTGGTTGCCTTGATTTCTTCGATAGGAATCTTATAGCTTTCGGGAGCGGTGTACTTAACCGTGAAATCAAACTTCCCACCGGCTGCCCAAGGTATCCTGCACTGCACGGCTTAGCCACGCCTTCGATCTTCAAACTTAGAAATATCTTCGCACAAATCTTCCATGATGAAGGATTTAGAAATAGTACTTCGCGGTTGTCCATCATGTGTTGAATATGCCTCTTCAACCAAGCACATCCGTCAGCTTCAGATGCACACCAACAACAATCATCAGGGCATCTTGGAAACACACCGGCTTGCAGCAAATATTTTTTGGAAGTCATCAGAGGAATTGTCAGCTTGTTCACATTATAAACACAGGAGTCCTCATTAATAGCATTAGAACTTTTACCATGGTCAGGCATTGCTGCGTTGATCACATTCGGAGTTTCGATAGGAGGGTCGAATTCAATTTCTCTTGCTTCAATCATGTCTTGAATCCTGTTCTTCAGAGCCCAACAGTTGTTGGTGTTGTTCCCTAGGCTGTTGGAGTGGTATGCACACCTTGCATTAGGATTGTACTTTAGAGAGGAAGTGTTGACGTGCTGAGGAGGTTCCCTCAAAGTAATTAGCTCTGCTTTCAACATATGTTGCAATGCTTGCGACAACGGCATGTTGATCTTTAAATCGTCTTCGGGCGCTTTGGCTCGCATGATTGTCTCGCTGAGGTTGAGCCGGTGTAGGATTGAGATCAAGACCACCCCACGCATTGAGTACGCATCACTTTACCTTTTCCGACCATACACAGCATTGGCTTCTTTCTTACCATCAAAAGATCTCTTCGCAACATTTGAAGATGACTCTACCTATATTTTTCCGCTCTTGATTCCAGCTTCAATACGCTCACCTGTCAATATCAGCTCGGTGAAACCGGCTGCAGAGTTTCCAATCAAATGATTGAAGAATGGGCGTGTCACTGTTCCCATGAACATATCAACCAACCCTATCGACAAGGGTGGTTGAACTCGCCTACTAGATCTCTCCATTTCGAGCATATTCTTTGAACTTCATCAACCCATAGACATGCTTTATAGCTGCATGCTGCTAGTTGCTAATTCGCATTGTATCGGCATCGCTTTGTAGAAAGCATCTCGCTAAGTCATTCTAGGTGTGAATACGGTATCTCTAATGATAATACCACTCAACCTGTGTTCGGATAAACTCTCTTGAAAGAAATGGATCCATAACTTCGCCTCTCGATGAGGATGGATCTTCTGAACATAGGACTTCAGATGTAACTTCGGGCAAGAGATGCCATCATACTTGGCGAAGGTAGGAACTTTGAACTTGCGGGGAATTACCACGCCAGGGACCAGACTCAGATCATCAATGTTCAGCCTAGACATTTTCAGATTTTCCACAACATTTAGACGGTCTTCAAGTTGCTTGTACTTGTCATTGTCAGGATGATACTGCTCGCTCACATAGTCTTCATCTTTGTTTTCAGACCCATGATTTCTCCCTTCACTGTTCTTGATACTTCCCTCGATTTCACCGCTCTTGTCTGAGATTTCAAACCGGCTGACCACACTAGCTGGACCCTTGTGAATTCTTCCCATGTTAGGATACCGATGGTCTTCTTCTTTCTGGTAATGAGCTTCTTTAGATCCTTCGGGCCTTGGACCAAGTTGATGAACATCTCCTGGAATTGACCATTCTGAGCCTGAAGATCTTTGACAACCTGTTCAAGAGCCATTTCTGCTGAAATAAACAGTGAGAGAATAAGAAAACTGGTCTTCAATGTACCTGCTATGAAATTTTTATGCCATGATATGCAATGTTATGCAATGCAATGCAATGCAATGTTTTCAAGGACCTTAGGAATTTAAAGTTGTTAGACAAACACGAACAAACTTTTATTAGTTTACTTTTAGCAAGTACAAAAGAGAGTTTGAACAAATAAAAATAAATTCCTAGAGCTTTAGGTCTCCCAGGGGCGCTTCCTCTTTGTGTTGAAGTAGGTGTTGATGTTTCGCTCCTCGTGAAGTAGCTTTGTCAACTCTAATACCTTCTTTTCGCTTGCATAGCACTGAGCTTCGAACGTGTCCCTTTCTTCTTTAAGTTGAATCCAGGATCTCCTCAAGTCTTCAAGATCAATAGGCATGTCTTGATGGAGAATGGTATAGGGTTCGTCACCTATAGCAATAAGTTCCATAATCACTGGTAGCATAGCTGTAAACGGCATCATGAGGTTTTGAGCTCGAACTCGCACCCATTTGAGGTAAGGTTCCCAAGGAATGGAATTTTTGTGTTACAAAGTCTTGGTATCGGTCTTCTTAACCATGCCCCAAGCGTGCATAAATCTTCGACGGGAGTTCTGGAGATCGCTTTCGTAGTCAAACACAATGTCTTGGAGAAGCATATCATGGGGACCATCTCTTCGAGCATAACCAAACTGACGTAGAGCTAGAGAAGGGTTGTAAGTGGTACCTCCTTATGCCAAGGGAGAGGTACATTAGGAATTCCCACAACGCCGATGAAAGTGAAGTCCTTGAGAAAATGATACCAACGGATATCTCGAGTGAGAGAGTGACATCAGCCTTTGAGACCATTTCAATCTTTGCTCGCTCTTCATTATCGATTGAGGAAGGTGCGAAATAAACCACCGAAAGTAACGGTATGCAACACATGAGAGTTCCTTGTATTTTGATAATGAGTGTGAGAATGCAGTAATATCCCCAAGTAAGGTAGGCAGGATTACGAGTAAGGAATATTGATTCACGCTCATGAACCGACGGATTAGGAAATAGCACCAAGCCATAGATTAGCAAGGATAAAACATCTTCGAATGCATGGAAACTCATAGCTTTGAGGAATTCTCAATCTTTCTTTATCAAAAACTTAGCAAGTAAACCCTTAACTCCACTTTAGATATAATGTTGATGCGATGTCTTCATATTTTGGAGCTTTTTCTGAACTGGTGAATGGTACCTGATCGAGGATAGGTATCCCAAGTAGCTTAGATAACTCTTCCAATATAGGTACCAACTGATAATCTGGGAATGTAAAGCAGTGATGTTTCGGATCGAAGAACTGGAATACGATGTGCATCATATCTTCTTCAAATGGAGTTGGGAAGGTATACCTATGAAGTTGATTCGAATGGTCTTCCTGAAAGCCATGATCCTACAAAATAGAGCAAAGATAAATTCCTAGGTCCTTGAAATAGTTAGAAATGATATGATGTTATGATGTTATGATGTCATGATGTCATGATGTCATGTTTAAAACAAGTAGCAAGCACAGACAAATCACACAATAGCCCTAGGTTTAAGGCTTGCATGGGGTATAGGTGTCTACCCTACCAAAGTTTGAGTTAGTTCAACCTGTCCTATAATAGTAACCGGGTTCTAGGAATCTCATATCATTGATATTTCTCGTAGGCTTTATTTCAATACGACTACCAAGTGGTCGACCGAAACATCCAAAAAGTCGAATCTTAATGAGCGTAAAATCGAGTATCAACAAACCTCAGTCTGCACCGAAGTCGGCTATCTCACAACCTTCTAATGGACAAGATGGGTTAATTAGGGTTCTAAAAGTTGAGTTAGTGCTTATGACACCATGCATACGCCAAATAATTTCCTCAATTGAACATGAGGAGAATCGGAACATCCAAAGTGTCGCACTAATGTAGCCATCATTTTGACTGTTTTGGTATACGCCTAACGGTCGCGACGATTTATTGCTACTAACCTAAGGAAACCTGGATCCGGTTGTAGGATCCCCCACAATTATAATACCCAAGCAACCATTAAAAGTAAAGCATACAAGTCAAACAATTAAAGTGATCTAGACCCTAAGGTAAACTCTCTTTTTTGTCCCCAGTAGAGTCGCCAGTTCTGTAACACGGTGGGAGAATTAACTTGTTTGTTTTGCGTTTGATCGCAAATGTTGCGGATAGCAAGAGTCTCCACTGACTTTTCTTTTATCCAATTAAGAGAAGGCGAAAAGAATAGGAAAAGACCTTCATTAGATTCTGAGTAAGGGAGTTGGTTATGAAAAGGGAAGGTGTTAGCATCCTTTCCATCCATAGTTATCTACGGGCTCTTAATTGCTTTAGCTCACTTTAATTGTTTGTGTGTGTGTCTTGAAAAGATTTTTGAAAAGTCATTTCGCTTTGACTTCGTAATGATTCACGCTGGAATGTATACGAAGTGTTTGGAAACGTTTTGTTTTGGAAAAGACTTTGTAATGATTCATGCTGGAATGTATACAAAGTGTTTTGAAAAAAGACTTTTGAAAGTGTGAGGTGTAAAAAGATGTTTTAATTGGAGCAAGCAAAAGAGACTTATTACCTACTCAGAACGGTTGTTTCTGTGTTATTTTGCTTTCCTTTAGAATAAAGCAATCCATACCATTAGTTGGCAGGTAACATTATTCGTTGGATGTAAAGGGACATTTGTAGAGACATCAGATGGTCATAGAAGGCAACTTGTAAGGATATCCTAGCACATTCATAGGGACGATCATCACTTTTCATAGGCAACAACCGAGGGACTAGATCATGCATTCGTTAGGCAACATCGAGGGACTATGATCTTTTAAGTCGATGGAACTATGATGATATTTTAGTGGCAACCGTGCTAAGATATCCCCACATTCGAGGGACATGACCATTTATAAGGCAACGAGAGAGAATACCCTAGGGGGTGCATGTGTGAGAAGAGTGTATTGTTTTCAGATATTTATCTTGTGATTGGCGATCTATGTTGATTTTATCTTGCCATACACGCCTAATTACTAGCAGTTGATATGTGCAGAAAGTAAATTGCGGAAATGTAAAGGGTCCTACGCTATTACATGGCTTTGGGGAAGATACATAATAGGAGGTGCGGAAAGTAAATTCGGAAAATAAAATCTATGCTATTACAAGATAAAACTTGCAACCTATACATCCTTTCTAGAATTTAAAATGCAAGAAAAATAAATAGCAGCAGAGAAAACTACTCCTAGTGTTTTTGGTGTTTTTGAAAATTAGAGTTTATGTGAAAACAACCTAGTTCTAGTTGATTTTAATTAATTAAGAAAAAATTAGTGAATACTAACCAAAATTAAATTAATTAAATTAGTTAAAAGAAAGGTATTTGTGAAATTATCTAATTAACCTAATTAATTAACCTAATTACTAATTTAATTAATTAATTATTTTTAAGAAAATAAAAGTAGAAAATAAATAAAAATATAAAAGAAACCAAAAAAAACGAGCTTCTGGGAGAAGCTATCCCAAAAGTTGGGGCTTCTGAGAGTGGGAGCGTTGTAGGTATCTAGAAACTAGAGTTTCTGGTGTGTATTCTGCTGAGCGTGTCCAGAAGTTGTGGTTTCAGATCGAAGGGGTCCAAGCCGGAGCCGGAGGTTCCGTTGTTGGAGGCGCCCGTGCCGGAGCTCGTGGTGCTGGAGATCCGTCGGAGCTCGGGATGTCTAGCACCGGAAAGGGTCCGTGGTTGAGCCCGGAGACTCTAGATCCCAAGCAAGTTGAGCCACCGAGACTTCTCATCTGGGGCCATCCAGAAGCTGGAGCTTCTAGAGGATTTTGGCATTTGGGAGACCCAGAAGTTGGAGCTTCTGGTGCTGGGGAGAATGAAAATGCAAATAGTGAAAATAAAAGCGCAAAAGGTGGGGTTTGAACCCACGACCTGATAGAGAGAATGACATAGTGCGTGCAAGGTGAACCGCTGGGGCGGTGATACATCCATTCATACTATTGGACTCATAAACATGTAAGTGTTATTGGTCCCTGAGTCAGAAGCACTGGAGCAAAGCTCCGGTCGTCTTCTCTGGTCGTGTCAATCATCAACCTGCGAACAATCAATGAAAATGCAAACCAAAACAACCCAGATCGACTAATCAAGATGCTACGAATCTAATGGCATTATCTTTCCCTGAAACGGATTGTAACCATGGATACAAAACTTCACATTTCATGAGCCCTAACAATGGTGTCTCATGATTAAGCCATAAAAAGCTTACTACGATCAGTCTAACCTGCTCTAATGAACCTTAGGAACACGTTAGAATTGTTAGTTTCGATTAAAACACAATAAAAAGCAGAATGCAAATTCATGAAAAATATGCAAACGGAAGTATATGTATGGCATGATTCAACGTGTTATGGCCATGGTTTTGGACATATACATACCCTATAATACCTCAGGAACACGTTTATGTGCTTGGAAATACTTGAAACCAGCTGGAAATTGGAATCCGAGTTAGCACCTTTCTGGAAAAAAATTAAGAGCTTTTTAGGGTTTGTGAGAAGCTGGCTATACGTGTAAGAGGTTGTCCAAAATCCTTCTTGTCTTGTAAGAATGCTAGGTATATATAGGAGAGTGGAATTCGGTCAAGGCTTTTAAGAGAAAATATTTTCTTTAAATGGAGAATATTTGATTGGAAATTTGCATGAAATCATTCCAAATTTTCTCAATCTCTTCCTCAGTATTCTTGCACAAAATTGACAGCTTGTGATGAGCTATCTTGGACCCCAAGCCATGCAAATATCAAGCCCAACTTGCCTTATCTTTTATTTTTTGTATTTTATTTAATTAAATTTAAATTTAAGCCATTTAATTCAAAAATAAATAAATAAAAAGATGAGAGGCGTGGCATGCAGCATAGAAGTCATGGATAATCTTATAATCAAGTTTGAATCATAAAATCTTAGGCCCATTTGAAAAATATTTGTTTTTGCTAGGTATTTTCCTTCATGTACCTCCTAAAAAATGCTCAACATGCACAATTTGTATCTTGCTCAATTTTCCACATTCTTAGGAGTTCTTGGACTTTTTAGAAAGCTCAATATGTCTTCTAAACAGCCCTTTTGGTTTCATCTTTATTGAAGTTTCCATGCTCATGAACACTTCTTTGCAAAAAGATGACTTTTGTTGACTTTTCTAGAAGGACCTGTAATGTTTTGATCCATAGCTCCCAAATGAAGCATTTCCTGCCCAAGCTTGTGACACATGAAGTTGTAGAGAATTGAATTATCTCCAAAATGAGCTTTGGTGGAGATATTTTTGATGAAGTATGTGAAAGTTATGCTTGATCAAAGTGTTGTTGACTTTTGCCTAAAGAAGCCCTAATTTGGAAACTTTGACTTTTGATCAGATCTTGACCTTTCTTGATGAATCATGATCAACTCTTGATCAAATGATGAATATGACTTCAAAATATTGATGTTGACCAAAAATTATGAAGTTTGACTGTATGTTGACCACAATTGACTTTTTGTTTAATACAGCTGATTTTCAACTATCTGAGCCATTGGATGAGCAACTTAGACTTGCAAGGCTTGAAACTTGACATGGTGATACCTTGAAGCATATGATGAGGTATGATAACCACTTAGAGCACTGGAAATCCATCTTGACTTGAGAATAGCAAAACCCTAGTTTGGATTGATTGCTTAGGATAGGGTTTGTCTGGTCAACCCTTGTGAAATCCTTGAGAATTGAGATGTGAATTGTCTTGAGAAGTAGGAGGGAGAATTTTGGGGTATAACAGACTTCATGTTAAAGGAAATAGTATGAGGATTAATATTGGTTTGTATAGTAAGTCAGTGGTCCCAAAGGCAATCTAAAGTATTACGAACAGTATTAGTCGACTACTTGGGCGAAGTGTATCTATGAAAGGATTATTGCATCAGTTAAGTTTTATGAGTTATCAAAGGCATTTCCATTCTAAGAGTATGAAGTCGCGTGGTTAGGAGTGAACTAAGTAAAGTTGTTATTGTTATTGTAGTTGTGGTACGACATGGAAGTCGGTAGAGTAAATGAACTTGTATTCAGTAAGCATTTGACGTTAGACATTTCGAAACCAAAGTGAGTAACTAAGTTGTATTCTTGGACCTAGTCAAGACTAATGAAATCAATAGTGACCTTGTTTTGGAATTACTCAACCTTGAGAAGTGATCCTTGTTGGGTGTGTTTAAGACTCTAGCAGGTATGATGATTGGATGAATTCCGAGAAAAGGACTGTTGTTACTTAAGGAATCAAGCAAAGCGTAGTGGAGTAAGGGAACTAAGGGCAATGTGGAGAAAGTGTGATTCAGTAGGTTTCACAAATATGTGTGACGGGTTGAGATTAGAGTAGCGCAACGAATGAAAGTAGAACCTACTAAGTACGTAGTAATGTTTTGTCCGTCCCAGTCTCTCAAGGATCCACCATAATGCAAAGAGATATTGTTGATGGATCAACATAGAACATACTGTGTGGTTCGTATATGGTAAGTGTGATGACTGGTTTTTTCAAAATCTGTTTTTAAAACAATGAAGTCGCCACCTAATTTTATTTGTTCTAAAAGAACGGGAAAATATATATAAAACCCACGAAGAAGGATAAGGCGGTCTACGAGACCAAAAGACATAAATTCGGGAGTCGGTTATGCATGGGGAAGGTACTAGAACCCCTTATATCTATCGTACTCAATGGGACTCATATAGTTTGTATGTGTTTACGTGTATTTATTTAATTTGCTAATTTCTAAGTTAAGAAAGAAGAAATAAGAAGGGTCTTTATTTTTGGGTTTTTGAACTCGCCAAAGACATCGCATCTTGTGCCTACGTACTCCCTCGTGCAATGGGAAAGTCAGAGTTCCGTAGTTCCTCTTCAAAATGTCTTGGTTGGTCATGTTGATTTTATAAGAAAAATCGTGCATTAGATATTTAAAATGTTTGAACTCTGACTTGTTTAGTTTGTTTGAAAAGATAAGTCTTTGTTCGTATTTGAAATGGCTATTGCACACTCTTTGTAAGAAAAGAGTTTGATCATCGCGTATGAGCGAAAAAGAGTTTGAGTGAGTTGAGTTGATTTTAAGTGGGTGAAAAATACTGAAATATTAGGATATCATCTAATGATTCAAATACTTGAAATTGGGCGAGTAAGCCCATCCAATCGTCTATCATCCCAAAAACTTTATTATGAAATTGGTGAAGTGAAACGGGGTTCACGTTATTCAGTGTTTCGAGTGAAATAAAATATTGAACTCATTGAGGTATCATCCAATAACCTAAATATTCTACATTCGATTAAATCGTCGGGTTATCATCCAACAACTTAAACGAATGTCACTCTGTTATTTTCGACGCGGATAAAAGTATGTACCTATTGGGCAATCATCCAACAACCTAAAGACTTCTAATTCGATTAAACCGTCGGGCTATCATCCAACAACTTAACCGAATACCTGTTTACTGTGGAAAATGGTAAACAACCGTTGGTCCCCCCTAAGTCCTAAAACTAAGGGTTACTCGTGAGATCGACCAGTTGATCTCAAGACGCGTGCTAAGGTTTTTGGTGAATTGCACTATTTCTGTGAACGAATGACCTTGGCCCAAAAACGGCTTCCAGAGCCTAAGGGAAACAGCGCAATGGCTTTCCACACACGAAGGATTCTGACTATTGGTGACTCGTGACCAACAGTTTACGTTGAAATGTTTTAAGTAAATGAGGCGATTGGTGACTCGTGACCAACAAGAAAATGAGACAGAAGTAAACGAAAAGGAGTAAAGATAAAGTTAAACGTAAATTGATTGCATCAAAGTAAAAAATATGGTAATTCACGTACATCAAAGCTTGCATTAGTCTTTCTTCCTTTAGCGCAGAATTGGGCAGAGTGTTAGCAAGTAGTTTGAGAGTACAATTGAACACCCCGAATTCTAAACATTCTAACTTATTTATAGTAATTACAAAGTAACTGCTAAAGCTAATGAACGGATGAGATTTAATCTTCAACAGTAACTTCCACACGCATTTCGCCATCTATTCAAAAGCTTCTAACCCACTATCCGTTGAGGCAACCACCCACGATCTCCTCACTTTTGACTTTTCCTGCTTCATGTCTCCAGAAGGAAACTGCCTTCAAATTTAGCCTATTTTATTGAGGTACAACAAAATTTCCTAAGTCCACTAGCAAGTATTTTCGACAACACTAGCATTTTGACTGATCCCTTCGTTCGACCTAAACTTCTGTCGAATCGACCATCATGCCATATGTTGCTATAGTCTTATTTTCGATATTGTTTTGTTCTGGTCGATTTGGTTTGGCCTTCTGAGCCAGCTTCTTAACCGACAAGCATTATTTCCGGAGCTTCTGACTTGGCTTTGTTAAGTATCCTCAAAAGCTAACTTTATTCAAGACTAGTCCTGAACCTGCAGGAACCTTTGCCTTTAAACCATGCCCTTAGACATACTTCACAAATATCCGGCTAACAAAATGCCCCCCAGAGATACCATTTTCGAACATGAGACAATGGTACCTATGAAGTTTCACCTTGCGTCGGTTTAGCCGTTTCCACTACCTTCGTGAAAACAGATCACTGCTCCATTCTTTTCATGACATCATGTAATCATGGAAGCGTATATCACTTTAACCTCGAGACGTGGGAGCATTTAATGTTTAGTCATCATAACCTAAGTAACCGGAGTGGCCCACTACGCTAGAGGCCTTATCTACCTACACGTGTCCTTCGACGAACACGATTGAAACCCTAGGAAAACGCCACGGTCCCTTTTGCCTTTTCGTTTTCCTCACTTCTACGTCTATAAATAGACGTCCCCCTTATTTCTTCTCTTTTCTTCTGCACTTTCATTCTCTCAAACAAAACCCAGAAAAATCCTCACATTCCCAATCTTTGAAACAGAAACCAGGAATGCCTTCAAAACCCTAACCACTTAGTTCCTTCGTTTTCTAGGCTGAAGCTTCTGAGCCACACCACAGCATGCTAGATTACACTCCTCTCTTAGAAGTCTCTTCACCTCAAGATCAACAGTTCCCCACCTAGCACCGGTGAGTTCACTGCTTTGATGAACACCACTGATTATTCAGACTTAGTCTTTATTCTACTTATTCTACTTTATTATGAGATTTCAACTCAGGCATGAGCTCTGATGTTATCACCCAATTGAAAGGTCTTGAGATTTCTGAATTTTCAAAGCTCATGATAGAAGCATTTGAAAATATCCTTTCTCCTTTGCTGGCAAATGTTACTCAGATGAAGGAGACTGAACAATTGGTCGACACCAAATAGGCAGCGGTGAAGAAAAATGTGGAAATGGTGAAGAAGACCAAGGCGGTGGTCGAAGTGATAAAGGCCCGCATTAATCAGAGGCGGAAAAAGCAAAGCCCTAAAAAGAAAAGAGCTGCTAAAATACTAAATCAAATTGCCGAATTGACGAAGGAGCTAGAACTTGTTGAAAAACAAGACAAAGAACTTGACCAGGCCAACATTTCTGATCAAAATGAAATGCACCAATTGGCCAGAGATGCCCTTACCATCAGTAAAGCCACGACTCGAGTCGAAGAGGAGTTGCACACTCTCAGGACCAGAGCTGATGGGATAAGTGATACTGCTGCTCATCTTGAGAGTGATTTGGGAAGCTTCCAAAGAAAATTTGGCAACTTTTGATTGATGTGATCCTTTAAATTTATTTATTTTGTTGTTTTTATCCTTTGTAATATGAATCTCCACAATTTATAAAACACCATTATTTTTGGCATTCTTGTCTTATAATTATTTGCACAGTTTATATTTTGTACAATTAAGATGTTGGGCTTATTATTACTATGCTCCAGCTCTGTTCGACACACAAACTTTACGTGGTCGAAATTGAGATTTCTTGAAGAATAGGCTTGTATTTCTTCAAGTGTTTACCATTCACCCTCAAAGTGCGTCGATCTGGGGCCAATTCTTCAAGTTCATATGTGTTATTGGAAAAAACTTGGAATATTTTAAACGGTCCTTCCCAATTTGGGGACCATTTCCCTAGCACCCTATCGTTTCTATCCATAGGCAATATTACTTTCCAAACTAAATCATCAACGTGAAATACTTTGTCTTTTACCTTTTTATTATAGGCTTTAGCCACTCTATCTTTTCCCTCCTCAAGGCATCAAGGGCCAACATCCTTTCTCCGTCCAAATCGACCAACTCATCAGTCATCATTTTCCAATAGTCTTCAGACGGTATTTCATGTTGTTGTTGAATTCTCACAGATTGAACATGTATTTCTACTAGTAAAACAACATCATGTCCATATGCCAGTCGAAATGGGGTTGCCCCCGTTGCCTCTTTAGGAGATGTTCGACATGCCCACAGAGCTTGATCTATCGTGTGGTGCCAATTTCTTGGTTTTTTACCCACATGCTTCTTGATCAAACCAATTATTACTTTATTGGAAGCTTCGACTTCGTCGTTGGCTTGAGCATAATATGGGGCAGAAGTTAGTAGTTTTATTCCAACTTCCTTCGTAAAGTCTTGCATTTTCTGCCCTGTGAACACTGTGCCTTGGTCAGTTGTAATTGTTTCAGGAATTCCAAACTGACACATAATATAATTTTGAATAAAATCAATCACAGCCTCTTGGTCGACATTTTTTAACGCTACAACTTCGACCCACTTTGTGAAATAGTCAATACCAACCAAGATGTACCTTTGTTGTTTAGATGACGCTGGTTTTATTTCACATTGAGGGCCAATAAACACTTGTTCGCATCAACAACCATTTCATCTTGTGTCCAGCTTGGTGTGCACCGCATGCTCCACTAAGCACACTAGACACTGCTACATATGCCTCACTTTCTCCTAGGCACTTAAGTAATACCCCTTCGGCAGTTTTCTTGAATAATTCGTTTTCAATCAAAAAAAACTCAAGGCACGACATTTTACTTTACGATTTGTCGAACCAGTTTGCGAACGCAAGTATCAACCAAGGGTTTTCGCCAATCACTGTCTTGCCCATTATCAATTGCTAAAATTTCAAAATTTTCTATATCTATGGCTCCTAATTTTATAATTGATAAGTCTGAAGGGGATAATGAAGTAGCTCTAACCTTTTTCTTTACTTGGATAAGCTCTTCATCTTCATTCTTCTTGTATCCTGAAGCTTCTTGCGCTAAATCGTTAGCTTCTTGATTTTCTCGCCGGGGTATGTGTCAAAGGCTTGCTTGTTCGAACCGTTTCAACAACCTTATGGCAATCACGAAGCACATTATCAAATTCTCCTTAACGCATCTGTACTCTTTTGATACTTGTTTGATTACCAACTCAGAGTCTCCCATAATTTCGACATTACTTGCCCCCAATCCTAGCAGAAGTTCAAGTCCAGTAATAAGGGACTCATATTCTGCTTCATTATTAGTGCAAATGTCGTCGATAGTGTATTTGAACTCTGTTGGAATTCCACTGGGAGAAATTATAACTCCACCAATTCCTACACCGTTTTTGTGACTAGTACCATCGAAATATAATTTCCAAGGTACTAAATCAACAATGTTTTCTGGCATAGCCACCATAGAGTGGTCGACTAAGAAATCTGCCATTATTTGCCCTTTCATGGATTTTAAGGGCACATACGTTAAGGAATATTCAGTTAATGCTAAAGCCCATTTACCAATTCGACTATGCAAAATTGGTTTAGACAACATATGTTTAATAATGTCGAAATGAAAAGAAATATAAACATCAACTGGCTTTATGTATTGCTTCAGTTTGATACAAGAGAAATACATACACAGGCATAGTTTTTCTATGTCACTATACCTAGTTTCAGGACCATTTAACATACGACTAAGGTAATACACAGGAAGTTCAACATGGTTATCGTCCTCTTGAACTAACATACTACCTATGGTTGAATCTGAGGCTGCTACATACAACCTCATAGGGCTATTTCTAGGTGGAGGTGCCAATATAGGAGGCTTCACCAGATACTCTTTTATTTTGTCGAAAGCCTCTTAATGCTCCTCTCGCCAGATAAATTCTTCATTCTTCAGCCGAAGAAATGGTGAAAACGCCTTATTTTTTCCACTTAAGTTGGAAATGAATCTCCTTAAGAAATTGACTTTGCCCAACAATGACTGAAGCTCCTTTTTGGTCGATGGCAGTTTAACGTCCATGATGGCTTTGGTCTTGCTTTGATTGACTTCAATTCCTTTCTTATGCACAACAAAACCAAGGAAATCTCCTGCTTGCACACAAAAAGCACATTTTAATGGATTCATTTTCAACCCATATTTTCGCATTCTTTCGAAAGATTTTCGATGGTGCTCTAAGTGTGTCGATTTACTATTCGACTTAATTACAATATCGTCAATGTAAACCTGCATGAAATTTTCAATAAAATCATGGAACATAGTATTCATTACCCTCTAGTATGTTGCTCCGGTATTCTTCAAGCCGAATGGCATGACTACCCACTCATAGGTGCCTAATGCTCCTGGGCAACGAAACTCCATCTTCGGCACATCATCATCTGCAATAAAGATTTGGTTATAACCAACATAACCATCAAGCATACTTAAACATTTAAAGCCAGCAGCAGAATCGACTAACATCTCAGCCAATGGCATAGCATATTCATCTTTAGGAGTGGCAGCATTTAAATCTCTAAAATCAATGCACACTCTCGGTTTTCCATTTTTCTTAAGAATTGGCACAATATTAGCAAACCATTCGATATACCTTGCAGTTCTAATGAACTTGCTTTGGAGGAGTCTTTCTACTTCCTCCTTGATCTTCGACATGACTGCAGGTGCAAACCGTCGAGGTGTTTGTTTTACTGGCTTCTTGCCATCTTTTATTGGTAACTTCAATTCGACCAATTCCCTGCTCAAACAAGGCATTTCATTATAGTCCCAAGCAAAACAATCTTTAAATTCTTTTAGTAAAGATATTACCTCAGTTCTGAGCTTTGGGTCGATGTTGGTGCTGATATAAGTTGGCCTTTTATCACCTTCTGTGCCATGGTCGATTTCTTCCAAAGGATCTTGTGGCTGCATTTTTGCAGGTTCCATTGGATCCTTTTCGAAACCTAGTGGTTCGTCGTCGTATATGCAATCCAAGCGTTGCTTATCGACGCTTCTGTTGACCAACTTTCTTTTGTCTGGTGGTTCTGGCTCTACAGCCAGAATTACTTCCTCTGGGACTGGATGTTTAGCAACTTCTATTGCCATCTTTGCTTCTTCAGCTTCTATAGCCGCATTTATCTTACTTTCGGCAATATACGCCGAAATCCTTGTCAGAGCCTCTCCAGACATCATTCTCATAATGATTTCCCCATCCTGTCGGTGCGGGTTCTTCTACATAGGGATCCTCCAGATATTCAATGTACCATGTAAACTCGTGGGTTTCATGCAGCTTTAGCGAAACAAATGCCTCATGTAAGTTGGCATACGTTTCTTCTGCTGGATGGCAGGGAGCGATGTTGGCCAATTTCCTGTCAAATTGGTTTTGGCCCACAGCATTAACATCTTCCATGAAGTACCCTTGATCAGCTTCGATGTTTTCTATGATGCCATCTTCTCGCCATATAATCAAGCGTTGATGCATAGAAGAAGGCACGACACCAACTCCATGCAGCCATTCTCTGCCTAGAAGCAGATTGTAACTTGGTCGACCTTGGATGACCATAAATATCGTCAGCCTTGTGATTGAGCCGACAGTAATATCTACCTGGATTACTCCCATGGTAGTTACCGTTCCTCCTTCATAGTCTGCCAAGACCATGTTATGAGACCTTATGTCGGTGTCATATTTACCGACTGTTTTCAGAATGTGATGCGACATTATATTCACTGTAGCGCCACAATCCACTAACACCTTGTTAATGGTTGTTTCTTCAACCTTTGCTCTGATTAGCAATGGCTTCAAATGGCTTCTCATGGCCATATCAGGCTTCTCGAAAAAAGCATCTTGGCTCTCAACAGAACCATTGTTCATCACAAAATAACAGGTTGGCTTGTGTAAAGCCATTTCATCAGCATCAAGGTCGCTAGTGTTCTCCACTTCTGTCGGTATGTTATACTCCTCTGGGAGTATAGAAACCATGTTGACCAAGATATCTAGGCTTGCTTCAGAGTCAGAGGAAAAATCATCAGTTGCCTCATCAGAGACATGGTCGACTGGATTATTAACACACTCCTTGATCTATTGATCAACAGCGGGGTCGACTTTTGGCTTGTACTGTCGAGGGTTCTTGCCTTTGTTGACAACACTTTGTTTAGCAGTAATGGCTTGTCTTTTAACCTGCTTTTTCCTTTGGAAACGTCTCCACTGAGTTCGACACATTGGATTTTTTCCCATATAATTCTCAGGTACGTGGCTCTTGTTCTCAGATCGCACCTCGAGTCGATAGCTCATTGGTGCTTTCCCTTTAGCCTCTCTTCTGACGCCAGTAGCATTGGATGGCCCAGCAACCATCTGAGGTTTAAGCCATGTTCCTTTGGGCACAGTAGCCAACGGAACAAATGTTTTTGGCCTGAATTGGGAAGATTGCCTTGGATCTCTTCTGTTCCATTGGGCTCTCCCCCTTTTCAGCTGTAGCTTCTGGAAGTTTTCAACAACGCTCTGTCAGTCAGCACGCTGCATCTGGGGCACAAACCAACTTGAGCGCCCTTATTTTTGCACCGATACAAAAAACTCATCAAGTCTTCATCATCCCTGGGGTAGACGTTAGCTAAACTGACGTGTGGACTTTCGTCAGTGCTTTCTTCCAACATAGTGTTGTCTGACACTTCAGTAATGTCGACCATGTTAATGGCAACAGGTTCAGCAAACAAGGCCTCTTCTTGCCTTAGGGGATCAGTGTCGATATTCTATTTTTTGGAAGAGAATTTCAAACTCCCCTCTTGGAGAGACTTCTGGACCAGATCCCTGAAAATAAAACATTGAGAGGTTGTGTGACCAAGATAATTATGATATTTACAAAAACCTCTTTTTTTTCCTTTGTTCTAATGGCGGCAATTTAGCATTTGGGGGTACTAAAATTTGACCATCTTTAACTAGTAAATCCAAAATCTCCTCATATTTACTAACGTCAAAAGTATATGTTTTTGCAGGAGTTCTGGAACTAGTTTCGACTGTAGGGCTTTTTCCTTTGGTAGGAAACAGCAATTTACATTCATATGTTGGCCCTGATTTCAATTCAGCCACATCCACGTCTGCCTCTGTTGGCGACATGTAATCAGCCTCATTTATGGGATCCGTATCGTCGACATCGACATAAGCTACTTTTTCTTTCTTAAACTTAGCTTTAGTATGTCTGACTTTCTCTAGTCGAAGGCGCTCAAGGTGTCGCACCCTATCAGCCAATTGTGACATACTCTTAACGAAAGTTGGGTCTATTTTCTTTCTAATAGAATAGTCCAAACCTCCAGCAGCCATTTGAACAAGTTCATGTTCAGGCACTTGGGTAAAACACCTCGCTTTTAATGACCTAAACCTATTCAGATAGTCATCTATTGTCTCAGCAAACTTTCTCTTAATGCTTGACAATTCGACGAAACTAATTTTCGAATGCCCCTCATAAAACTGTTCGTGGAACAACTTCTCCAACTTTGACCATAAGTTGATCGAATCAGGGGGTAAGGTAGTAAACCACGTAAAGGCTGCTTTAGTAAGGGATGAAGGGAAATGTTTCACCCTTAAGCCTTCATTGTTTTCCATGTCTCCTGCCTCAGTCAAGTATCTGGCGATGTGTTCGACTATCGATTCACCCGTTTCTCCTCCAAACTTGGTATACTTAGGGATTTTCCATCCTCTAGGGTTTTCAGTCTATAATATATACTCTAACAAAGGAGAATAATACGTTGGCCTTGGCATTGTGTTCATACCATTTTGGGCCATAATTCTCTCGACAATGTTGGTTAAATTATTCTCAACAACCAACTCTTCCTGTTGAACTTGGTCAAGGACTTGGTCAGCCTCTTGGTGTCTTTGCACTAAGACCCTAGGTGGGTTGACAACAACATTCCTCTGAGGCTTTATAGCTTGACCCTGATACACAGTATCTTCTTATGCTGCCCCCATGTCTCCTTGGACATGTACAGGTTGTCGAACTGGATGCACCTGTCGGGCAACCGTTTGGGGGGCGCCTAGGAAGTTACATAGACGTGTTAATTATGCAATAACCTATCGGTTTTTTTCAGCGGACTGCCTACTAGTCTCGACCGATTCTTGCACTATGGGATTAAACACATTTCCCATTTGGTTAGTTAACATATTTACTAACTCATGGTTGCTATCATCCATTTGTTGCCTTAATACTGCCACAGAGGTAGTATTTAAGTGTTGCGCAGGCATCTCTCTGCTTGCCCCCATTGCAGATCCTTGTAAATGGGCGTTAGCATTCTGCGCGTTATCAGACACTATTGCTACACTAGGGGTCGACTGATATCCCACCATTAAAGAATACGGCATTCCATAATGGGGATTTGTAGCAGTACCAAATCGAGGTATCACTGTGTTCGGAATGGCACTCATGGCCACGACAGGCCCTGGACTCACCAGTGTGGTCTGGGGAATGGGAATGGGAATTGATATTGAAGCAATTGGCCCAGAGGCATTTGTGCTTCTCAAAGGGGGAAATGACGCAATCTGTGAAATAACTGGGTCGGCAATACCCAGTGTTCATGAAGGAACTTCATCCACGTTCGATGTGGAGGTATTGTTTGTCATCTTAGTTGTACGTTTCCTATGGGGTGGTGGTTTCTCACTTGCTGAATTTCCACTCCTAAGTTTCATGCACCTCTAAGACACACTCTAACAAAATCTAATACTTAGCCCAAGGTCCCACCAAGTGTGCCAATTTGTTTACTGTGGAAAATGGTAAACAAACGCTGGTCCTCCCTAAGTCCTAAAACTAAGGGTTACTCGCGAGATCGACCAGTTGATCTCAAGACACGCGCTAAGGGTTTTGGTGAATTGCACTATTTCTGTGAACGAAATGACCTTGGCCCAGAAACGGCTTCCAGAACCTAAGGGAAACAGCACAATGGCTTTCCACACACGAAGGATTCTGACAATTGGTGAGTCATGACCAACAATTTATATTGAAATGTTTTTAGTATATGAAGCTATTGGTGACTCGTGACCAACAAGAAAATGAGACAGAAGTAAAGATAAAGTTAAACGTAAATTGATTTCATCAAAGTAAAAAGTGTGGTAATTCACATACATCAAAGCTTGCATTACTCTTTCTTCCTTTAGCGCGGAATTGGGCAGAGTGTTAGCAAGTAGTTTGAGAGTACAATTGAACACCCCAAATTCTAAACATTCTAACTTATTTATTGTAATTACAAAGTAACTGCTAAAGCTAATCAACGGATGAGATTTAATCTTCAACAACAACTTCTACACACGTTTCGCCATCCATTCAAAAGCTTCTAACCCACGATCCGTTGAGGCAACCACCCACGATCTCCTCATTTTTTACTTTTCCCGCTTCATGTCTCCAGAAGGAAATTGCCTTCAAATTCGGCCTATTTTATTGAGGCACAACAAAATTTCCTAAGTCCACTAGCAAGCGTTTTCGACAGCACTAGCATTTTGACTGATCCCTTCGTTCGACCTAAACTTCTGTCGAATCGACCATCATGCTATAACACCCTTTCTAATTACCCGCGTTCATAAATATTAATCAGAGTTTTTAATCACAAATTAAGAGACGTCACAATTTAAAATATTTCAAATTAACCAAAATAGTTGTCATGCTTTCACTGAAGAAAATTATTAAATAAAACAGACTTAAGGTTATGTTTAACAGCGGAAATGAAACATAACAAATCCTGAATACATCATTCAAATTATTCCAGGACAATAAATCGAAACATTAACCAAAACTATTATTCAATATTCATAAAGAATTTCAATCAAGCGTTTCCCCAGTGTTACATCTACCAGAGCACGACACTGACACGCGGATGAACTAATGACTCGACTCTAGAAGCTATCCTCACTGATTCCAAGCAGTTAATCACTTCAAATCTGAAATCATTAAAGTAAGGGTGAGATTTCTATCCAATATAAAATGCATTATACGTTTTTAAATACAACGAAATGATTAAATACATTAATCCATTATCCAAACACATAGTCATAGCCAATTCACAAATGCATCTCACTCAATGAACATGTAAATATAACAAATAATGGAAATTGTAACACTGGAAACCATCCTAGCATGTTACAATCCCATATGCAATGCAGACTCTATGCATGTGGTACCAAAACGTGAACCGAGTTCACCCACTGCTCCGTATACATGTGGAAAGACAGCGGAAATCCATGATTCGCCCATAACCATTGGGTCAAGAATCCAGCCTCACTACCTCTAAATCCTGGTAAGTTTATTGGCTCTGCAAGCTCACTTCCGCACAATGGGAATGAACCAATTAACAAATGCGTATGCATGCATCATAAAAGCATGCAACATCAATTCACTGATTATGTTCTCACATAATTCACATAATGTCAATCATCAATGTATTACATTCAATCATTATGAATATAAAACACCACATTGTAAGCATTATTCCTCATTCATTAAATCAAACAATCCATATCCTATTCCTGTTGTCCTTAAACTATTAATCTTTTCAAAAATCGGAAGCTCGACTCTTTTTAAAATAATTTTCACAAAATAATATTTTTCTCTTTTTAAAAGATAGTATTTTTAATCTAAGAAATAATGCCGAAAACGGCACTCAAATCGGAGTTACGGTTTAGAAAATATGAATTTTTAAAGTTTTAAGTATTTTGAAAAATTACACAGTGGAACCCGGTTCCTCACTGGGAGAACCCGATTCCCACTTTTTGAAAATGAGCGCCTCCTAGAATTTTGTATGGGGAACCCGGTTCCTCCCCACTGGGAACCGGTTCCCACGTACAAAATTGCCCAGTTTTGAAATTTTCACACTGGGAACCCGGTTCCTCCCCACAGGGAACCGGTTCCCACGATCTGCAGAATCAAAATCTGCTATTTTGACAGCATTTATGCATTCCTTATCACTTCCAATCATTTCCATACAACTTATAACATTAGAAATACCAGATTACGATCATTTACGCCAATACAGCATCATATATCATTGTTTCATCATCCCTATCAATTGTTCGACACACTAATGGTCTTAAATTCTATAATCCGACACAAAATAGGTGAAGCAACTCGATTTTCAAAAATCTTTTAATTCTCGAAAACCTGTGAAATCGCCACCTAATTTTATTCGTTCCAAAAGGAACGGGGAAATATAGATAAAACCCCAAAGAAACGGATAAGGCGGTCTACGACCAAAAATTGGAATCGAGCTCGGCTATGTGGGGAAGGTATTAGCACCCCTTACATCCATCGTACTCGATGGGACCCGTTTAGTTATACGTGTGTGTGTACATTCGCTAATCTCTAAGTTATAAAGAAATGAGATTTGATTATTATTATTTTGAGTTTGGCACGGTTTTTGAACCGTGTGCCTACATATTCCCTTGTGCAATGGGAAAGTCAAAACTCTGTAGTTCCTCTTAAAAGGGTTTTAATTGGTTGTATTGATTTTATAAGAAAAATCGTGCATTTCGATATTTCAAATGCTTTGAACTAGGACTTATTTGTTTGTTTGAAAAGCTTAAGCCCTCGCTCGTATTTGAAACGACTATTGCACACTCTTTGTAGGAAAAGAGCTTGAAGATCGATATGAGCGATAAAAGAGTTTGAATGAGTTATTTTTGTTTTTATGCGAGACGCAGTATCGGACCATAAGCGCTCAACGACTAACGCCCAATTACTCGGATGAGTGGATGTAAACATCCGAATCATCTTTTCTACCCAAAAGTTTTTATTAAGAAAAGTGAGGTGAAACATGATTCACGCTTAATTAAATTCAATTAGACGCCAAGCATACGGTCGAGGGGTCGATCTGGACTCGACTACCATATGCTTGGGAGGAGGGAGAGATAAAATTTATTTAAGAAATTATTTGAAAAGAAACCCGACGTTGGATCGGGTTTAGAACTTTAATTGCGAAAGTGTTCGACACGTGTCGAGATGGAATGGAAGCGGTTATGATTAACCAAGTGTGTGGACTTGATTAACCTCGTGAGGATAGGTGCTCCTATCCCCAACCATGAGACACGTGCATGGTGATTGGTATATAGACCAATATTAGCTGGTTATGATCGATTAAAGCAACAAGGGCTTTAACCAATCTCGTGAGGATGGCCATGCCCATCCCCAACTATGAGACCCTTTAGGAACTTGACATATGAGTCAATCAACGCGGAATCGGATTGATTTTAATTTTGAATTGTGTGCCAAGTGTACAATGGTGAATAATTGTTGAATGAATAAATAAATAGACAAAAATATCATACAATACAATCGGAAATTTAAATAATTATTGGAGATGATTTTTTTCTGTTTGATGAAAAATCGGCTAATAATTTAATCGATAAATCATCAAATACAAACTATCAAATCCAATAATCATTTAGTACATCGCGCAAAAGATATTATTTACGAAAAAATAAATTAATTGAAGAGATAAGTTCAGAAATAGCCTGGATTGCCGTGATTCCGCGAAGTATAGAAGAATACCATCTGATCTTTGACCGGTCCGTAGTATCTCCATATGCATCGGTGAATCGAGTGTGACGAATCCCTTTCCGAAATGTTCTGACGGTCCCAAAAATAGTGACATTGCTCCGAATACGCATTTATTTAGCATTAACATACATATATATTTTTATAGATTAAGCACACAAATAAAGAAAATATAACAAAGGAAAAAGATTTTTTTAATTAAACAAGGTGACACTTGTCACCACCAGATCTAAAAATAAAAATAAATAAAAAAAGGATTGAATTGTTTTCTTTTTATATATTTTTAGAAAAGAAAGAAAAAATAAATAAACAATAATAATAAATATAAAAAAGAAAACATTACCCAAATGGGTAACCACTCGATCTCTCTCTCGTTCATGTTCCTGGTTCTCTCGTTCCTTCTCTCATCCTCACACCGCTCTCTTGTTTCGGGTTTCTCTCACGCTTCTCTTGCTCTCATCATCGCCATCGCCTCGCATCTCTCTCGCCGCTCGCTTTCTATCGCCATCGCGATCGCCTCGCCACACCGCGACCGCTCTCTCTCACCATGGCCGCGATGCTCATCGTCTTCTCTCTTCTCTCTCACGCTGTTGCATGCATTGATTCCTGATGGTTTGATTTCTGATTATGAATGTTTATTTTCTGATTGTTTGACAGATTGTTTACCGTTTGGAAACTTGAAGGGTTTGGAAACCCTAGATGTTGACGAACTTGATCGAGCTTCAATGGGTTCCGGTGAGATCGTTTCAACTTTTTCTCTTCTTCTTTCTCTGAATGATCGGAATATATTTCTGAGAAAACCAGTTCTGAGGGTGTTTGGCTTTTTGGGAAAATGATGATGAATGTTAACTTGTTTTGGTTTTCTGGGTAAGAATTGGGTTTTGAACTGATAGGTATATCTGGTTTTTGAAAATAGCTCTGGCTTTTGGGTTCTTTAGATCGTATCACAGATGCTCTCCTCCCTTGGTTTATCAAACTGGTTTGGTTTTTAGAACGCTCTCTGTGTTGAATTTCTTCTCTGTGTTCTCAAAACCTGATGGACTCTTGTGTTAACTGATGGCTTCAAAAACTTTTTCTTTCTTTTTCTGATGACTTCTGGTCTCTATATCTCTTGTAACAGATGCTATCCTTGATCCTATCTCTCTTTTCTCTGATATCTCTTAAGAAAAGATGCTATAAGGTGTTAGTCCAACAGATTTCCTGCTCTGTTGCTATCATCAAAACTGGTTTTTACCCTTTTTCACCTTTGGTGAAAACCTGACTTTGAATTTTCCCTTTCCCCATCCATGTTAATGCTGCTATGTATTGCTTGTGTGGATTATCTTGCTTCTTTTGACCCTGCTATGCCCTGCTGTTGGCTTTATTATGCTGATGCCTTGATTATGCTGTCTTGACTATGCTGTCTTGACTATGCTTGTTGCCTTGATTAATGAACATTGCTGCCTGTTGGGATTAGGATTAATGAACTGTTGGAATCGACAATTGTTGTCTTGCTGCCCGTTTAGAATCATTAAACCGTCGCCTTATATGATGCTTGCTAACTTGTGCTCTTTTCTTTGTTACATGTGACGGTGAATGGTGGAGCGGTGACACGGAGAAAGTAAAGCAATGCAGCGACAAAAACCGGAGGCGTGAAGATTTGAACGTTTCGTAACAAACTGTAGGATCCGTAGGACTTAGAATTGTAGGACTTAGAATCGCTTTTTGTAACGAATTGTAATTTGAAAGCAAACTTGTAGCAATTTGTAATATTCATGACATAAATGAAAGTTTGAATTCAAATTTCCAATGTTGAACTTTTCCTTCTTTTCTCTTTTGTGAAGAAGTTGAAATTAGAATAGAAAGAAGCAAACTTGTTCTGAACATTTCCCGATCTTTGAATAGCATAACATAATCGTTCCATACTTGTAATAGCCTTGAAATGTTGATGAAATGGTCCTCGTATTGATCTTTGAATGAAACAAGTCTTGGCAAAATTTCCCAAAACTCGTAATAAACCTTGAATGGACTTGTAACGCGTTTAGAACACTTGAATAAGATTCGTATTTGAATGGTGTTCAAAATGCAATTTGCCAACGTTGGTACAAACTTAGGACTTAGAATCTGAATTTAAAATTTGAACATTTGAGTTGCCATAAAAAATCCAATAATTCTATCTTGCCTTGTTCCTTAAGTAGAATTCAAAATTTCCTTTGAACTCCAACTCGTGATCAACTTGCTAAATCATAAACCAACATTTTAATTGGCTCGAGAACTTTGAACTTCCTTTTGGGCTTGAGAATTTTACAACTTTGTAAATTGGAATTTGGATGGATTTGCATCAACCACAATCCTTGTACCTTGTAATTGATATAAACTTGGATGCACAAGATTGGTCTAAAAACTCAACTACTTGCATAGACCAGAAAATCTTCAAACATACTTAAAAGAAATCCCAAAAATGGAATAATTGAAACCGTGAATCACAAATTTCAAGAAACTCGAACCCTAATCTTGATAAATTATTCGCTCAAGTCGTAGAAACAACTCGAACCGACGTTTCGATTAATTTTGGCGGGCACAAGCATGAACGAATGTTCCAAGCAAAATTATAGTAAGGAGGGTAAATTTTGGGGTGCGACAGTTGCCCCTATTCAATCATCTTAAACCTGGTAAGTGAGAAAGATTAACAACTTTCGAACGTTCAAGGTGGAAGAGGATTGAATACTAGAGAACCCCGAAAATTTGCCCTACGTGGGAAACCAATGCCACAAAAGAAAACAGATAACATATCTTGACTACGGAGCCAAGAAAAAAAACGCTTGAAGAGAAAACTTGCTAAGCATCAATGGAATGCTTTAACACAATTACTAGGAGATTTTAACAACACTGGGGATAACCGTGTAACCGAAATGACTTTGACAACAATTTTAATGAAAATGCTATGAGAAGAGAAACGAACTTCTCAAGCGAAAAGAAAAACAAAGTATTGAAAAATTTGACATGATTGGGAACTTAACAAAGAGTTCCCTGAACTAAGGAATACCTGGAGACCTTAAACAAAATTGAAAAACGACACGATTGAGCACTTAACAAAGAGTTCTCTGATTGACAAGACTGAGAACTTAACAAAGAGTTCTCTGATAACTAAGGAATACCTGGAGACCTTAAACAAAATTGAAATGACATGATTGAGAACTTAACAAAGAGTTCTCTGATTGAAAAGACTGAGAACTTAACAAAGAGTTCTCTGAATAGATGGCTAGAACAATATCAGAATTGTTGGTGCACGAAAGTGCGAGGAGCCATGGCATGCTGAATGTCTTTGACCGTGTAACTTTTGAGTTACCCGCAGAACAAAATCGAGGCCCAAGAGTACAACCGGGATAAACAAAACAATATCCAGCACACCGGCGTGATATAGATGTTTATGAAGTCGGTAAATCTTCTTTCCGACATTTCTGCTGATGAGAGATCTTACTGAACATGTACGGACATGTTGAACAACTTCTGAGTTGACAAGACCTTTAATTTGTATGCAGATAGCTTTACCATTGATAGAAGAATCGATTATGATCGAAAAACTTCTAGGGTAATGAGCTTCAATTTGCTGACATTGTATGGACAATGTGTTGTAGCAAGTGGATATGTAGATCAACTTCTGAGTTGGAGAAATATCTTGAGATTTGAATAAACATCCCGCCGGGTGGATATTTATTTGTTGAGTAGTTGATAACTTACTGGGGAAATAAACGCACCAGAAGTTTGATGTAATTTTCTGAGAACGGCTCATAGGAGTGAATTGTGGAAGCCACTGCCAATAGCATTTGCTGAGAAGATTCTTGTCTGAAAGAAGTCTTTGAAAATACCAAGAATGATATTGTAGTGATCCTTTCTGAAGGAGACTCACTTGGGGGTAATTTAAGCTTCGCTAGGGAAACTTCGTAAGAAAACCATGTGGAAAATTCACTGGGGATTCCCGGTTGAATAATTTTGCTGACATTAGAGTCCATCTGAAAGAGACAACCGTTTCGCTGGGGAAGAAATCTCGATTGGAGAAAATATCAGTTGTTGAGATCCATACAAGTATATAACTTGTGCTGTAGGATAGAGGATAATTTGTCGCCTGGGAATTAATCCTTCAATTTGATCCTTACGAGGATATTTACAGTTTCAGTTGAAAAACCTGCAAAACAAATAGCCGAGGCTAATGCATGGGTATGATATGCATGATGTGATTTTTTTTCTAATGCAAATGGTATATGATTTCCTGATACTGTTGAGAGAAGGGAGACGTCACTGGGGAATCCAATTGAACGATCTTGTTGTCATAAGAGTTCACTGGGGAATCCAATTGAACGATCTTGTTGTCATAAGAGTTCATTGGGGAATCCAATTGAACGATCTTGTTGTCATAAGAGTTCACTGGGGATGATCAATCGATTCTCTGGGGAAGAGACTTCACTGGAGAATTGACACTATTGTTGATCGATCTTTCAACCAAACGTTCGACTTGCGCTGGGGAGAAGAACTAAGTTTCCATTTGAGAAATAGTCTTCTGCTTGCACTTGACTTCATTCTCGAAAGATCCCGAGTCCTGACTGGGGTTTATGCATGAATATATTGTATATGATATGTCTGAGTAACGCGACATGATTGATGCATGACTATGACTTATGTAATGATTTATGAATTCATGTATGGATTATTAGATGTGTGCCAAATAAAATTTGACCTTGAAGGAAAAATCGTCAGACGAGAACTGATTTTAAGTTAAACCACCAGACGGAAACTGGTGAAATGATTTTAATCAACCAGACGGAAACTGGTGAAAACATCTTAACCACTAGACGGAAACTGGTGAAATAATTTTGACCACCAGACGGAAACTGGTGGAATGGTTTTGACTACCAGACGGAAACTGGTGAAATGATTTTGGTCAACCAGACGGAAACTGGTGAAAACATATTAACCACCAGACGGAAACTGGTGAAATGATTTTGACCACCAGACGGAGACTGGTGAAAACATATTAACCACCAGACGGAAACTGGTGAAATGATTTTAACAACCAGACGGAAACTGGTGAAAACATATTAACCACCAGACAGAAACTGGTGAAATAATATTTAATAACCAGACGGAAACTGGTTAAACGTACCAAACAAGGTCAGTTTTTAATGGCACGGGATTAGATGCATGATTGACAATGCATGAAGATGCTTTAACTGTTTGACTGGTTAAGACCAAGAAAGATTCTTGAAACAATTTTCCCATCAAAAGGAAGTGGTTAGCATGATTCCCTGCCACTCAAATTGAACGCAACAGTTGTTGACACTTGAGAGAAAAATTTTTGAGCAGCTTGAAGATACATAACGAAATTGTCTGTATATAGCATTCATTGCCCCAGCCTGTTGATTATCTGAAGAGATTTGCTTTGAGAAAATGCTGGAAACAGTTTACAGTAATCTGATACTGGGATAACTTGCCCCCGAGTTTGTATTCTAATGCAGGATGCCCCTGATTAGCAAATCCTTTGAAAGATATTACCGTATCTCGATGTGACTGCCCTAGATTAACTGAATCTTGAAGGATGGACTTCATTGTGCTATAGAAATAGCATGAAACAATGTGCTCCTTGGAAGTACCTCAATGCGTCAAGGTGACTCCTTCAGATTGACTACATTTGGATAATTGGCTATGCAAACATAGGGAAGGCTTGCCCCAAGATGATCTCTAGAGAGACTCCTATGTCTCGAAGCAATTGCTTCAGACCAACAGCACATGAGCAACTAACTTGATGGAACGAGAGCTTTCTGAAGGCTTCAACATCTCGAAGTAATTGTCTCAGATTGATTGAATCATGAAACGACGGTTGTCCTGTGTTAACTGTTTTTGAGAAAGACCAAATCACCGATTGCTCTTTAAGGACTCCCTCAGATTGGCGTAAATTGAGGAGTCAATTTCGATTTGATTGCCCCCAAATTAACAGAATCTTGAGAAAACAACTTGTGATATGCTCAAAGGAGTCCTTAGACGTCCTGCCCCTTGATACAAATAACTGCTAACTTAGCAGGATAATCAAGTTCCTCTTCTTTGGACAAAGCTAAACTCTTCACTGATGTTCCTTATGAGAACTTCTTCAATGTCAAACAATTATTTTACATGTAGAAGAATGTTTATTGTGACAATTATAATGCAACATTTATGCGTCTTGAAGTTTTGTATGAAAAACATTATGATTTTTTTGCGAGTGAAACACTTTTGGAGTGCAACACTGAAAATTTTTCCTTTATGAAAGATTAGACAAGCATATGATACTAACACAGATACTTCACACACTGTAGGAGTCAGGTAAACGCGATCTCTTCGTCGTATGCTTTTGAATTAACCCATGCTTCAATTAGGACTTTTAAGGGTTGTAACGCGGTCTGGTTCACAGTTTTTACAAAAAAGATTTTTAGGCTCAAAATATTTGGTGCCCGCCCATTCTCCATGATGTTCTTCAGTCCTAAGTTCAATTATCTTGATACGAGCACTCATCTCTCAAAAGGCGTTATGATGGTTGAGGAACCAATATGAGGTTTCTTGGACACGACAGTCACTCACTTTGTCTTTGGCGTCTAACCACACGACTTGTTCTTTGTTGAAAAATATTTCTTTGAAAATGCCTTTCGGGATTTTTTCTTATCCTGACTTTTGCCTAAGCGACTTATTAATAAGTTTCGACTTAGCGGGCTTTTTGTCTTTTTCCTATTCATCATTTTTTTGAACAAGTCGGGGATCCATGCACAACCATTGATTTGTTAAAAGTGATGGTGACTGTCTGAGTCCTTGGGTAGATGAGGGATAACCGTTGCGGTGTCGTCATCTGTTGACCTTTCTGATGTGCTAGAGATACCCAACATGGTATCATTCTCCTTTGATGCACACTATTGATATATGGAGGCCGACTACTGTGGTTTTGACCTTTCACAACCTTTTGAAGGATAGCCATTGTTGTATCCTTTGATGCTTACTCTCTTGACGAGTTTGAAACGCCCGATCAGATTAACTGAACACTACCCTCCCACAGGTTAAAAGTGAAGGTTTTTTTCGGAAAGAAAAGAAACTCCTACTTCAAGGCTCGAGGGGGTTAACGATGGTTTATCTCCCTTATATCTTCGGTGTTTGGGGATTTGAAACAAGGCCTGTACATCATAAGCCAGGTTCTACTCAAAAGCATACATTCAGAGATCTAGCATTTTTTCAATTATCGTCATTCTCCCTCCAATCTTTGCCTAGGCGAAATGATTGGTAACGTTGGTATCAAAATGCTCGCAAATCATTTAAAGAGTGATAACGAATGGATTGAGTGACAACGAATGGATTACTTCAAGACAAACATACTCATTGCATTAAGATAAAAACAAACAAGTTTCTACATGCAAATGAAGTTTAAACAATTAAACAAGATACACATAAAAATGCAGTAAAGATGTAAAAGACTGTCGTTGTTGAGGAGACTTGATCTCTTCCTTGACTTGTTGATATAGATGACTTTCAGTAGTCTTGGTGTTCACTTGAGTATTGGGTTGCCATTCACAAAAAGATTCCCTCCTTGAAGAGTCAAATACTTCTGGTCAATCAGTTGTTGAAATTTGGCTTTGTAAGGATTGCAATCCTCTGTTGAGTGGCCTACCGTACCATCATGGTATCCTCATCGCGCGCTATGATCATAACCAAGCGGGAATAAATTTGGTGGGTTAAGAAATTTGGGAACCACCAATGAATTTTGGACCAGATATGGCAGAAGTTGACTGTAGGTCACTGGAATTGGATCAAGAGGAGCCTCCTTCTTTCAGTTATTCCGAGCCGCTTTGATTTTGAGAGTTCGACTCTGAAGTTGAGGAAGATCAGACAAAAGTTGTTGATGAAAAGATTTGAAAGATGGTAATGGAGGATAATGAGTTGGTGTTGCAACCGACTTCCCTTTGCTAAAACTTGAGATATCTTTGCTGAAGGTTACCACCTTTTCTGAAGTGAACCTCTGGTCTACTTCATCACTACTCTTCAAAGTCTCAACTTCCTTTTGGCAAGCAATTGTCCCAATGAGTTTTGGAAGTTCCTCAAAATTGCTATGATTAGACCTTGCAAGCAAAATGTCTAAGTTCAATCCATTCGCTTGAAAATGTAATCTTATCATCAATTAGCTCTTGAACTGTGCATTTGAAGGCCGAACAATTCTCAGTTTCATGTCCTACAGAGTTAGCATGAAAAGCACATTTAGCTTTCTCATCAAACCATGCCTTTGCAACCCCTGGTACTGGCTTCAACTCCCTTGGTATCACAACACCGCTCTGAATCAAGTAAGGCAAAAGTTGAGAATATGATATCGGGATTGGCTGAATATCCTGTTGAGCATATCGACGATAATGTTGATTAATACGCTGATTTGGATCCTTCTTCTTCGACCGGGGAGTAACCAATCGCTATTGTCGAGGAATCTTCGAAGGTGAAGGCCGAGGATGATACTCAGTAGGATGATTTCGAACTGGAGAGTTTTCCACGTGCGGATGTCCTTGACTCATGGAGACACCAGATGATAGAGCAACAACCAAACTTGCGGAGATTGGTGTGGTGTTGCATTCTCTTTTCAACACAACTTGCAAGAGATCCATGACCAGATTCATCTGACTTTTCAAGTGCTTAACTTCTGCCTTCAATAGTTCCTGACCATGTTGAAGCTCGTCTATAGCCTTCTGAGACATCCTTGGAGTTCTGAACGAGTATCGAGTAGACAGTTTGATATTTTCTGGACAGAAGAGATGAAATGAGTTTTTCTGATGAAGATGAAATGCATAGTAATGTATGAAAGAATGCAAATGTAATATAGCTGCAACACATGTAAGAATGCGATGTAATGTAATAGTAACACATGTAAGAATGCGATGTAATGGTAATGCATGTAAGAATGCAACATAATGGTAATGCATGTAAGAATGCAATGTGATGCGATACATATTGATGTTGTGCGCAAAATCACATATAAGGTTAAACAGACAGGGGTTTAAAAGGACGGTCGAACATGGTTTCGACGTCTACCCAACAATTCCCCAAACAAGGTTGGTTCTTAGGGTTTTTGATAAAACAAACACAAATTCTCGCGCATCGCAAAGATACTTGCAACGCTACCAAGCTTTTTTTTCAAGAGAATTTGGTTTGAGGGAGAGTTACGTATTAACCGAATAGACAAAGCAGGTCTAACGATCTAACAAACGTAACCCTCAAACTGGGATCTGAACGGGGTGCTCAAAATCATTGATCCCAACTTAGGTGTATCATTTTCATCGCAAATAAATTTGTGATTAGATGATATATCCAAGAACGTCTCATTTGAGCATTCTTAAAGCCTACAGGTTAGGTTTTCTTAAAGGTCAAAACTAGGGGAAAAATCCCTTCTAACAACACTATCGTCAATGCAAAAATAACTTGCAATCGACAATAATGTCTTCGAAAGAACCTCCCCTAGGTGTGGTCTTCGCACAAACATGCAAGACATTTCCGTCTAGCAAATCAATACTACGCAACCACTCTAATTTATGTGTTCTATAGCCTTGGTAGTGGGCTTTTCTTATAGTCCCATCCATCATTCCCACACAAGATAATATATTAACAAGGTAATAATTAAAGTGATAGGAAATAAATGACTAAATTAAACATAAAAATAGAGTGATAAAAGAAAGCGAAACTAAACACACATACGAAGAACGAAACTAGGGTTGACACGCTTAGTCAAAATATCCCCAGTGAAGTCGCCAACTGAAGCAACTCGATTTTCAAAAATCTTTTAATTCTCGAAAACTTGTGAAATCGCCACCTAATTTTATTCGTTCCAAAAGGAACGGGGAAATATAGATAAAACCCCAAAGAAACGGATAAGGCGGTCTACGACCAAAAATTGGAATCAGGAGTCGGTTATGTAAGGGGAAGGTATTAGCACCCCTTACATCCATCGTACTCGATGGGACCCGTTTAGTTCTACGTGTGTGTGTACATTCGCTAATCTCTAAGTTATAAAGAAATGAGATTTGATTATTATTATTTTGAGTTTGGCACGGTTTTTGAACCGTGTGCCTACATATTCCCTTGTGCAATGGGAAAGTCAAAACTCTGTAGTTCCTCTTAAAAGGGTTTTAATTGGTTGTATTGATTTTATAAGAAAAATCGTGCATTTCGATATTTCAAATGCTTTGAACTAGGACTTATTTGTTTGTTTGAAAAGCTTAAGCCCTCGTTCGTATTTGAAACGACTATTGCACACTCTTTGTAGGAAAAGAGCTTGAAGATCGCATATGAGCGATAAAAAGAGTTTGAATGAGTTATTTTTGTTTTTATGCGGGAGACGAGTATCGGACCATAAGCGTTCAACGACTAACGCCCCAATTACTCGGATGAGTGGACAGAAACATCCGAATCATCTTTTTCTACCCAAAAGTTTTTTATTAAGAAAAGTGAGGTGAAACATGATTCACGTTTAATTAAATTCAATTAAAGACGCCAAGCATACGGTCGAGGGTCGATACTGGACTGACTACCATATGCTTGGGAGGAGGGAGAGATAAAAATTTATTTAAGAAATTATTTGAAAAGAAACCCGACGTTGGATCGGGGTTTAGAACTTTAATTGCGAAAGTGTTCTGACACGCGTGCTGAGATGGAATGGAAGCGGGTTATGATTAACCAAGTGTGTGGACTTGATTAACCTCGTGAGGATAGGTGCTCCTATCCCCAACCATGAGACCCTGGTGCATGGTGATTGGTATATAGACCAATATTGTTTCGGGTTATGATCGATTAAAGCAACAAGGGCTTTAACCGATCTCGTGAGGATGGCCATGCCCATCCCCAACTATGAGACCCTTTAGGAACTTGACATATGAGTCAATCAACGCGGAATCGGATTGATTTTAATTTTGAATTGTGTGCCAAGTGTACAATGGTGAATAATTGTTGAATGAATAAATAAACAGACAAAAATATCATACAATACAATCGGAAATTTAAATAATTATTGGAGATGATTTTTTTCTGTTTGATGAAAAATCGGCTAATAATTTAATCGATAAATCATCAAATACAAACTATCAAATCCAATAATCATTTAGTACATCGCGCAAAAGATATTATTTACGAAAAAATAAATTAATTGAAGAGATAAGTTCAGAAATAGCCTGGATTGCCGTGATTCCGCGAAGTATAGAAGAATACCATCTGATCTTTGACCGGTCCGTAGTATCTCCATATGCATCGGTGAATCGAGTGTGACGAATCCCTTTCCGAAATGTTCTGACGGTCCCAAAAATAGTGACATTGCTCCGAATACGCATTTATTTA
Source organism: Vicia sativa (assembly GCA_021764765.1). NCBI lineage: Eukaryota > Viridiplantae > Streptophyta > Magnoliopsida > Fabales > Fabaceae > Vicia > Vicia sativa. Next base: position 61,300,251 of record CM038794.1, read on the forward strand.
GCATTAACATACATATATATTTTTATAGATTAAGCACACAAATAAAGAAAATATAACAAAGGAAAAAGATTTTTTTTAATTAAACAAGGTGGTGACACTTGTCACCACCAGATCTAAAAATAAAAATAAATAAAAAAAGGATTAAATTGTTTTCTTTTTATATTTTTTTAGAAAAGAAAGAAAAAATAAATAAACAATAATAATAAATATAAAAAAGAAAACATTACCCAAATGGGTAACCACTCGATCTCTCTCTCGTTCATGTTCCTGGTTCTCTCGTTCCTTCTCTCATCCTCACACCGTTCTCTCTTGTTTCTGGGTTTCTCTCACGCGTTTCTCTCTTGCTCTCATCGCGTCATCTCCGCTCTCTGCATCTCTCTCGCCACGTTCTCTGTTTCTCTATCGCCATCGCGATCGCCCCTGTCACACCGCGACCGTCGCTCTCTGTCTCTCACCATGGTCGCGATGCTCATCGTCTTCTCTCTTCTCTCTCACGCTGTTGCATGCATTGATTTCTGATGGTTTGATTTCTGATTATGAATGTTTATTTTCTGATTGTTTGACAGATTGTTTACCGTTTGGAAACTTGAAGGGTTTGGAAACCCTAGGACAGTGACGAACTTGATCGAGCTTCAATGGGTTCCGGGTGAGATCGTTTCAACTTTTCCTCTTCTTCTTTCTCTGAATGATCGGAATATATTTCTGAGAAAACCAGTTCTGAGGGTGTTTGGCTTTTTGGGAAAATGATGATGAATGTTAACTTGTTTTGGTTTTCTGGGTAAGAATTGGGTTTTGAACTGATAGGTATATCTGGTTTTTGAAAATAGCTCTGGCTTTTGGGTTCTTTAGATCGTATCACAGATGCTCTCCTCCCTTGGTTTATCAAACTGGTTTGGTTTTTAGAACGCTCTCTGTGTTGAATTTCTTCTCTGTGTTCTCAAAACCTGATGGACTCTTGTGTTAACCGATGGCTTCAAAAACTTTTTCTTTCTTTTTCTGATGACTTCTGGTCTCTATATCTCTTGTAACAGATGCTATCCTTGATCCTATCTCTCTTTTCTCTGATATCTCTTAAGAAAAGATGCTATAAGGTGTTAGTCCAACAGATTTCCTGCTCTGTTGCTATCATCAAAACTGGTTTTTACCCTTTTTCACCTTTGGTGAAAACCTGACTTTGAATTTTCCCTTTCCCCTTCCATGTTAATGCTGCTATGTATTGCTTGTGTGGATTATCTTGCTTCTTTTGACCCTGCTATGCCCTGCTGTTGGCTTTATTATGCTGATGCCTTGATTATGCTGTCTTGACTATGCTGTCTTGACTATGCTTGTTGCCTTGATTAATGAACATTGCTGCCTGTTGGGATTAGGATTAATGAACTGTTGGAATCGACAATTGTTGTCTTGCTGCCCGTTTAGAATCATTAAACCGTCGCCTTATATGATGCTTGCTAACTTGTGCTCTTTTCTTTGTTACATGTGACGGTGAATGGTGGAGCGGTGACACAGAGAAAGTAAAGCAATGCAGCGACAAAAACCGGAGGCGTGAAGATTTGAACGTTTCGTAACAAACTGTAGGATCCGTAGGACTTAGAATTGTAGGACTTAGAATCGCTTTTTGTAACGAATCGTAATTTGAAAGCAAACTTGTAGCAATTTGTAATATTCATGACATAAATGAAAGTTTGAATTCAAATTTCCAATGTTGAACTTTTCCTTCTTTTCTCTTTTGTGAAGAAGTTGAAATTAGAATAGAAAGAAGCAAACTTGTTCTGAACATTTCCCGATCTTTGAATAGCATAACATAATCGTTCCATACTTATAATAGCCTTGAAATGTTGATGAAATGGTCCTCGTATTGATCTTTGAATGAAACAAGTCTTGGCAAAATTTCCCAAAACTCGTAATAAACCTTGAATGGACTTGTAACGCGTTTAGAACACTTGAATAAGATTCGTATTTGAATGGTGTTCAAAATGCAATTTGCCAACGTTGGTACAAACTTAGGACTTAGAATCTGAATTTAAAATTTGAACATTTGAGTTGCCATAAAAAATCCAATAATTCTATCTTGCCTTGTTCCTTAAGTAGAATTCAAAATTTCCTTTGAACTCCAACTCGTGATCAACTTGCTAAATCATAAACCAACATTTTAATTGGCTCGAGAACTTTGAACTTCCTTTTGGGCTTGAGAATTTTACAACTTTGTAAATTGGAATTTGGATGGATTTGCATCAACCACAATCCTTGTACCTTGTAATTGATATAAACTTGGATGCACAAGATTGGTCTAGAAAATCAACTACTTGCATAGACCAGAAAATCTTCAAACATACTTAAAAGAAATCCCAAAAATGGAATAATTGAAACCGTGAATCTCAAATTTCAAGAAACTCGGAACCCCGAATCTTGACAAATTATTCGCTTCAAGTCGTGTGAAACAACTCGAACCGACGTTTCGATTAATTTTGGCGGGCACAAGCATGAACGAATGTTCCAAGCAAAATTATAGTAAGGAGGGTAAATTTTGGGGTGCGACAATAGTGTTTAATCCTACAAACCTATAATCACCTAAATCAAATTTCTTAACATACCCAATCACCCGGTTGATTCCCAAAATCCATAAGGCATTAAAATCGAATGAAATCACCCCTTACCTCGCGATGATCTTCGACTTTCCCGGCGTTGGCTTTTTCCTCTCTTCACTTCTCTTCTCTTCTCCAATTCTACGTGAGATGACTTTTTCTAAAAAAACCTTCTTTTTCCTTCTTTTCCTTTTTATAATCCTTGTTATATTCCTTTATTATTTCCAAATAAAATACATAAATTAATAATTAGTAAAAGTAGAGTGATTTACTCCTCACACCCACTATTTACTCTTCACACCTCCAACCCTTCTTTCTTCAATTAATCCAATTAAATCCAAAAATATTAATACCTAAGTCTTTAATTAAATAAATAATTAAATTCCTTATTATTTAATATTCGAATTAAATCGGGGTGTCACACATGCCATATGTTGTTATAGTCTTATTTTCGACATTGTTTTGTTCTGGTCGATTTGGTTTGGCCTTCTGAGCCAGCTTCTCAACTGACAAGCGTTATTTCCGGAGCTTCTGACTTGGCTTTGTTAAGTATCCTCAGAAGCTAACTTTATTCAAGACTAGTCCTTAACCTGCAGGAACCTTTGCCTTTAAACCATGCCCTTAGACATACTTTACAAATTTCCAGCTAACAATATCGCTTTAGTTTTTTGACATGGATAGACGTTTTTAGCTTATTAGGTTATCATCCAACAATCTAAAGACTTCAAGTTTGTTTAAACCATTAGGCTATTATCTAACGATTTAAACAAACACCATCCAAGTTTTTTTTTATGAAATTCATTTTTTTGAAACAAATTCAATTAAGTTAGTTTGATTTTTGAAAGTGTTTTATAATGCTTTGGTTTATGGACCAAGATAGGTTGAATCGGGTTATAATTAATCAATTATATGAACTTAATTAATCTCGTGAGGATAGGTGCTCCTATCCCCAACCATGAAACCCTTGTGCGTGGACAATTGGTGCATGAACCAAAATTTATTTGGGTTATTGTTAATCGATGCAAACTACGGCTTCGATTAACCTTGTGAGAATGGTCATGCCCATTATCAACTATGAGACCCTTAAATAATTTGACATATGACCCAAGAGAGAAAATTGAATTGATTGCATCAAGTGTGTGGAGTGTACAATGGTGAGTCGTTCATACAAGCATACATGAGGTGAGTAAAAATAATTAAGCACACAATACATGTCCAAATACTTTAAATAATTTATAAAATTAATTAATAGTTTAAAAAATTATATCGATTAAAATTATCTTAGACTAATAATTATTTAATACAAAACAAAGTTTATTGCAATATGAAATAAAAGTTAAATAATAATTGAAAAGAGGTAAGGGTTTAGAGGTAGCATTTTTTGAAGCTAGTTTTGGGGGTGTAGATAAGAAGGAGAATCACATCGTGTAGGCTTGGAATGTTAGGTAAGGGTGTAAATAATCAGCTATGCTCAACGTATCGGATGAAAGTCGAGTAGAAATCTCTATATCACATGAGATACAAACAAAACCAACAACGCGGAAAAGCTTACAAAGCTAAAGTATTGATTATTGACCATTGCAATTTATTAAATTATTTAGAATAGATTTATGTAGAAATCAATTCTAGGAGACAAACAATATTTTTGTGTTCACATGCGTTCGAAAATTAAATTGAATTCAAAGTTCGAAATCACAATACAATGATGATAATTACAATATAATTTTATTTACAAATGAATTGAGTAAAGTATAAAATTAAGAGTAATAAGTATAACTATATATATTTACAATACTAAATATAAGAATAAAAATACTAAATATTTTATATATTTACAAAATTAAAAATACATTACTAAATATTATATTGAAATAGTAACATGAATATTAAAATGCTAATGAGCAAGTGTAGATGTGCTAATTGAAAGTGGATGTTTGAACAATTCTTGAATGTCTTCACAAATAACAAACTTGTTAGTAGCATAAGTGGGATAAATTTGAAATGACATGCAATTGCAACAAGTTGGAAGATGGTTAGTAACCAAGGTATAAAATCGAAATGAAATAGAATGAAACATGCATGATGTACACGAGCAAATGGAGAATTAAACATCTATTATTCTATTCAAGTTCAAAATATGGAGAATTGACACTAAAGCAAGCTAAGATTAAATCGAACAAATCCGGGAAGCCACTACATGAATGTATAAAACTCAAAATTCAAATTAGGAGTATTCACAACAATAAGAAACAAACTATAAAGCCATAACCAAGTCTATTTTTCCAAATTCAACTCAAGTGTATGCAAACATCATCGACATCTCCTTCAAATTATCTCCATTAAAAAGGATACAACATTGAATTCACTCTCGAAATTTAACCAAATAACAAATCGGGCAGTAGCCAAAGAACTTAATAATGCTCCAAAATTCAACTCGAACAAGATTTTCACGCACCCGAAAAACATTGGCGTCACAATCAACTTCAACATTGTTCGAATTTAAGACAAATTAACTTCTTCACTCATATTCATGTGAAAGGCGACAAATTGCCTCCCTAGTTTCTTGGTTATAATCTACACGGATAAACGCAACATTGATATCAAATCTTCATCGAAACTAAAACGGAATCTAAATTCATAGTAAAGATCAACAAAGTGATGTTATGCAATCAACATAAATCGAACCCAATGCTTCAAATGTATTCATCCATACGGGGGCAACGACAATGGCTACTTTGACAACCATGCCTTTGAAGGACCTTCGTGCAGGGTTACCAATTCTAACATTTCTCGCACCATGAAATTGAACTCCAGAAGGTGGAAGTCCTTTAAAGGATGCAAAGTTCCTGGTAGAAATTGATGATGTTGTCAACTGAGAAGAAGCCATTTACACTTAATTTGTTGGAGGATGGGGCATGCATATTCTGAAAGTAAATTGAAAAGAAAAATAAAAAAAATGAAAGAGAAAAAGTGTGTTGAAGATGAAGTGAAGTTTTATTTTGAGAAGGATGAAGTTTTGGTTTCCGGATTGAAGGGTGAGTGGCTGGGACGAAGGTTTTGATGATGGCGGAGGTGGTTTTTGAAGCAAGAAACAAAGGGACCAGCGATGATGGTGGTGTCGGTTCGGGGAGGGTGAGAACGTGAAGTCGATGAAAGGTGGTGGGAGGTTGTGATTGAGAATGAGAGTGTTGAGTTTGGATGAGAGAGACGAGGATGATGCTGAGGAATTTTTATTAGATCTGCCTCTTTTCCTTTTCCTCCTTCTTTACATTGTTCTCCTCTTTCTAAGATTGACAAGTTATAACATATATATATAAATATATATACCAAAAAATTAGGGTAAAATAACTATGATAATACCTATAATGACCCTAATGATGAATTGGGTTATAAGGCCCAATAGGGTAAAAATTAATCTATTCGAAAACATTTTTGTTCTGATTTTTGGAGATAAAAATTGTCAAAAACAATAAAAGTTTGGACAAAAAATTATCCGAAAAAAATAAATGAGCACATTAAAATAAAATACGGGTCTCAAAAATTAAAGAAAAATTATCAAAATGTTTACAATCCAAATAAAATGATAATAAAGAATACCCGACTTTAAAATGCTCACGGTTAAAAACGAGACTTCAAAATGTATCAAAAACTTAGAGAGAGCATATTTTCATGATCTACGCGACACGTAGAGTCATAAAGCAGTGAGTTAAAGGAGAAAACATGAAATATTTTTCCCGCTAATTTTCCACACAGTGTCGAATCGCTTTTAACGGTCTGTCTATATAACCGAAATATCAATATTATCGACATATAATCAGCTTAATAGGATTCAAGAAACAGGTAGAGAGATAAAAATGAATGAAGTGGAATATCGGGTATTTTACAACTATAAAACCATGTGAATTTTGGTTTAAATTGACTTTCGGTCAACCTGAACGCAACTAGCGACGCAAATGTAATGAATGGATGATTGTTTAATGTCAATGACCTAATGGAAGCGTATGTAGGTGAATGTGAAACCTAAGTCTGATAAATTAAAGTTAGGAGGGAAAATTTTTGGGTATGACAGCTTCCCCTATTTAAACATCTTTAACCAGAAAATTCGAAATAGTCTTCGAATTGTCAGGGTGAAAGATAGTTTAAATACCAAATACCCAAAATTTGTCATGTGAAGCAATGGGCATGGAATATAAGTTAAGTTTGAATGCAAAATGCAATGATATGAGGTAAGAGTAAAACCGAAATTCCTGACTGCAGAGCCAAGAAAAGATGATTGAGGAGTGGTGACCGGTTAAGCAACATTAGAATATCTTAACGCAGTAGTAACGATTGAGAAATATCAAAAATTATCAACATCACTGGGGATAATTGAATAACCAAAATAAGCAATAAACAGCAACTCTTAATGAAAATGCTCTGAGAAGTAAACCGTACTTCTCAAGCAAAAGAAAAGCAATAAATTTAGTCATCTCAGGATGTCTTCACAAAAATGCTTCGAGAAGAAAATTGTACTTATCAAGCGAAAAGGAAAACAACAAATTAAGCCATCTCAGGATGTCTTAACAAAAAATGCTTCAAGAAGAAAACCGCACTTATCAAGCGAAGAGAAAACAATAAATTAAGCCATCTCGGCGATGCCTTAACGAAAATGCTTTGAGAAACAAACCGCACTTCTCAAGTGAAAAGAAAACAATAAATTAAGTCATCTCAGCGATGCCTTAACGAAAATTCTTTGAGAAGAAAACTGCACTTCTCGAGAGAAAAGAAATAAGTTATAAATTAAGTCATCTCAGCGATGCCTTAACGAAAATGCTTTGATAATAAAACCGCACTTCTCAAACGAAAAGAAATAGCAATAAATTAAAAGATTCAATCGAAGATATGATTGAGAATTTGTCAGAAAAATCCCAAAGAGTTAAGGAATACCCGCAGACCTTAACGAAGATATAATTGAGAATTTGTCACAAAATCCCTAAAGAGTTAAGGAATACCCACAGACCGTAATAAAGATATATGGCTAGAACAATATCAGAATTGTTGTGCATGAAGGTGCGATGAGCCATGGCATATTGAATGTCTTGACCATGTAACTTCCGAGTTACCAGCAAAACAAATTGAGTAGCACAACCTAGAATACACTTCTCTGGAGATAAACAAATCAATATCCAGGACACTAGTGTGATATAGATGTTTATAAAGTCGGTAAATCCTGCTTCCAACATTCCTGTTGATAAAATATTTTAATGAACCTGTACAGACATGTTAAACAACTCCGAGTTGACAAAATCTTCAATCTATATGAATATAGCTTTACCAGGGATAGAAGAATTAAGTTCAGCACTTGTGACTGAAAAACTTCTATGGTAATGAGCTTCAATTTGCTGGAATTATACCGAAAATGTGTTGTAGCAAGTGGATATGTGGATCAACTTCTGATTTGGCAAAATATCATGAGATCGAATAAACATCCTACTTGGTGGGTATTTATCTGTTGATTAATCAAAGACTTACTGGGGAAATAAACACACCAGAAGTTCAACGGGGTCTGCTGAGAACAGCTCAGAGAAACAAATTTGTAGAGGTTGCTGCCACTAAAATTTGCTGAGAAGATCTTCCTTTGAAAGAATTCTTGAATATACCATAAGTATGTTGTAGAAACCCTTCCTGAAGGAGACTCGCTTGAGAGTAAACAAAGCTTCGCTAGGGAAACTCCATAAGAAAACCGCGTGGAAAACATCATTGGGGATTCCTGGTTGATAATTTTGCTGACATTAGAGTTCATCTAAAAAAGACAATTGTTTCGCTGGGGAAGAAATCTCGAATTGGAGAAACCATCATTTGTTAAAGGTCATACAAGTATACAACTTGTGCTGGAGAGAAGATGATAATTTTGTCGCCTGAGAACTAATATTTCAACTTTGATCCTTTTAAGGATATTTATAGTTTTAGCTGGGGGAAAAATCTGCAAAAGAACTAGTCGAAGCCAATGCATGAGTATGATATGCATGATTTTTAGTGTTTTAATGCAAAGGAAATCAAATTAACTCTCCGACACAACTGGAAGAGAAAATTTCAAATTACCCCTGAAGATAATGCACCAAACTCTGAATGTCAATCTACCACTTGAAAGGCTCCATGGTAATCCTTGTAGAAGGAAGGACAGCAATTTATGAACTGCTTTAACTATGATGAACAACAGAGTGCCCCAAGTTCAATGAACTTGGTGTACAAAGAAACATGGTTAGTAATTTCGAGGACCGAAAGTGGACTTCTACGGGGATAAAATAATTCATGTTTAGCGCACAAGTCTGACATGAATATTTCAATAGTTGACAAGCTGACATCTTGATGACAGAAGGCGGTAACAAACATATGCAGATATGTTGAACAACTTCATCGTTGACAAAACCTCACTTTGTCTTGTAGCTGCTGAGCTGATAGTGAATTACAATAAGCAAGAAATAACTCCACTAGGGGCAGAGGAATCAAGTTCAACATCAGCTGAGGGGAATAGACGCTTCTGTAATGGATAGATCTTCCATCCGCTAATATCGTGCTGACAACGCATAACAATAACACGTACTGAAATGTTTAAACAAATTAATGTTGCAACAAACCTTCTGAAATATTTAACCATCCCATGTGGTGGATGCATACTTCTGTTGAATAAGCGAGGAATAACCTGGGGAAATAAACACACTAGAGGCTCGCAGGGAGATTAACTGGGAACACCTCAGAACATCAGGTTTATAGAGGATTGTTGTCATTTTAAGACCTATCGAGAGGACTATTATCTGACATAATCTGAAAAGATTTGGTTAAGAATAACAACATTGAGGATACCGCAATGGTTATCCTTGTTAGAAAAGGCTCGCTTGGGGAGAAGATGAAGCTTCCGTGGGGAAAAATTCTAAAGATAACTCTATGGGGAAGATCACTGGGGAAATCCAAGAAGAAAATTTCGTTGACACAAGAGTTCACTAGGGATAATCAATCACTTCTCTGGGGAAGCAGTTCAACTTGAGAGTTGATGCTACTACCGATTTATTTTGAAGAAGAATTCAAATTGTACTGAGGAGAGGAAATAAGTTGCCACTTGAGAAAATAGTCTTCAAAGCTTACACTTGACTTCATTCTGAAAAGATCCCAAGTCCTGGTCGGGGTTTATGCATGAATATATTATATATGATATGTTTGAGCGAAGCGACGTGACTAATGCATGACAATGATTTATATACTGATTTATGAATTCATGTATTATCAGATATGTGACAAATAAAATTCCGACCTTGAAGGATAAACTGTCAGACAGACGAGAACTGACTACCAGACGAGAATTGGCTTTAAATTCACAGTCATACGAGAACTGACTACCAGACGAGAACTGGCTTTAAATTCACAGTCAGACGAGAACTGGCTTTAAATTAACAGTTAGACGAGAACTGACTATCAGACGAGAACTGGCTTTAAATTATCAGTCAGACGAGAATTGGCTTTAAATTAACAGTCAGACGAGAACTGACTACCCAGACAAGAACTCGCTTTAAAGATACCCAACAAGGTCGAATTTTTATTGCACGTGATTTGATGCATGATTTGATGCATGATTGATGTTAGATTTATGTTAATGCATGTAAGATATTTTGACTGAATGACTAGTTAAGACCAAAATATTCTTGAAACAGGTTTTTCCAACAAGAGGACGTTGTTAGCATGATTCCTTGCCACTCAATTTAAATGCAACAGCTGTTGACGCTTGACATAAATTTCCTTGAATAGCTTGAAGATACGGGAAATGATTGTCTGTATGTGGCATTAATTGCCCTAGTCTGTTGAGCCTCTGATGAGATTTGCTTCGAGATGATGCTGGAAACAACTTACAATAATTCGATATTTGAGATATTGCCCCAGTATATTGAATTTCAATGAAGGATGCCATTGATTAATAGATCGTTTGAGAGATGTTACCGTATCTTGACGTAATTTCCCCATATTGAATGAATCTTGGAGGATTGGTTTCATTGTTCTACAAAAATAGCATGAACCAGTATATGTTTTGGAAAGACTTCAATGCATCGAGGTAACTCTCCCAGATTAACTGAATCTTAGAACGACGTGCCCCAGGCTAATTGATCTTTGGACAATGGCCCCATTAGTAGGGTCCTCGGATGCTTTTCCCATGCTTGGGTCAATGAAGAATGATTTGAATTCCTTGTTGATTATTCACTGGTGATCTTCCTTGATGCTAAGTGTTGACTTGCAAATAAGTTTGATTTATTGCAATGTTCATGCAAATTTTTGAAATCAACCTCATTATTTGAAATGATAAGGAAAAGAAAACAGAGAATGGAGCACTTTTTTAAAAAGTGTGAAAGATGACACAGAAATTTGATATCAATATAGATGATTAGCAAATATCTTTAGGAGTTAGGTTAACGTAACCTTGTTGAGTATGATTTCAAAAGAAAAATTGCTTCAGTTAGGTCTTTTAAGGGTTGTAACATGGTCTGGTTCACAATTTAAGAAACAAAGAAAAAAGGCTCAAAATTTATTTGGTGCCCACCCCCTCTTCGTGATGTTCTCCAGTCCTAAGTTCAGCTACCTTGATACGAGCACTCACCTTCTTGAGAGAAGTTAATAATGTTTGAGGAACCATTGAGGTTTTTGGACACGGCAGTCACTCACATATTTGTTCCTGGTGTCTCGCGTCATACGACTTTGTCTTTTACTCAATATTATTCTTTGGTAATCCTTTTCTGCCTTTCGGGCTTTTCTTTTTATTTCTTTCTCTTTTTGTTTATTCCTTTTTTTTTACAAGTTATGTGTGTCATACCCCAAAATTTTCCCTCCATCTTCTCAAGATATTTCATATATCCCTACTCAAGGATCCTTCAAAGGTTGATCAGACAAACCCTCTCCTAGATAATCAACCCAAACTCGGGTTTGGTATTCCTCAGATCAGGATGGGCTTCCAACATCTCCAATGGTCTTCATGCCTCCTCATATGCTTCAAAGATTCTCCATGTCAAGTTTCAAGCCTCACAAGTCAAGTTTCCTCAGACAATTGCTCAGATGGTTGAAAATTAGTTGTATTGGACAAAAAGTCAACTGTGGTCAACATACAGTCAAACTTCATGATTTTTGGTCAACATACTCATTTTGAAGTTACATTCATCATTTTATCAAGTGTTGATCATGATTCATCAATAAAACTCAAGATTTGCTCAAAAGTCAAACTTTCTAAATTAGGGTTTCCTAGTGAAAAGACAACCAAACTTTGACTGAGCATAACTTCTTCATACTTTCTCAGAAATTTTTCCACCACCTCTTGTTTTGAAGGAAATTCAATTCTCTACAACTTCATGTCTCACAAGAATGTTCAAAAAATGCTTCATTTGGAAGGTATGGATCAAAACATTACAGGTCCTTTTCAAAGTCAACAAAAAGTCAACATTTTGTTTTGAAGATATATTGAGCATGGAAACTCCAATTGAGATGAAACCAAAGAGGTTGGTTAGAGGACTCTTAGAGATTTCCAAAACGTCCAAGAACACTTAAAAATGTGGAAAATTGAGCAAGATACACCATTCACAAGTTGGGCAATTTTGAAGAAGTGCACAAAGAGAGATACTTCTAAAAATCAAAAATTTTGCAAATGGGCTTACTTTTTCTTCATCCAAACTTGTTCCTTATACAATTAGGAATATCCAAGCCCAATGCCACGAATTTTTATTTTATTTTTCTATTTAATTTGGATTTTATTCATTTAAATACAAATTAAATTCAAAAATAAAGTATAAAATCAAAATTATATGCAAAATTGATTTTTCTCTCTTCCTTGAGATCCAAGCAAACCAATAAAGCCAGCAAATTTCGATATTTGATTGGATATGGTAAGAATTGATTGAAATTGATCAAATAAGAGAAAATTTGATTTGGTACAAAATCAAATATATTTTGCATTGATTGATGATTGATTCTTCCTCAAATCAGCTCCAATTCCATCTACTATATATACACAATGCATAGCACATGATTGAGAACAGAAAAATTGGCTTGAGGAACCCTAACCTAGTTCAAGAATACCGTGCACTTGAAGCAACTAGCAACCATCAATCCAGCTTGTTTCAATCGTTTTTGAGGATTCAAACACATTCCCTGACATCCCTGGAAGCATTCCAGACCTTTACATTGTCCAAAAGCATCAAGAATTGCGAAATCACGATTTGGTTTGTTCTTACTTTTTCAAAAATCGAATTCTGTTTATCATGCATTATTAATGTGTTTTGATGATTGTTTTGTGTTTAGAACAAAGTTTGAAAGCTATCTGGACAATCGAATTGAGTTTCCATGGCCTGAATCGAAATATGCCATTGTTAGGGTTTTCTGAACCGAATTAGGGTTTCCTTAAATCGGTTAAATTGGACCAAAAGACCATTACCATTGCGTTTAGAATGTGATTTCCAATCGATTCATGTACTCACAACTCATTTATATTATGCGTATGAGATTTTGAGAATTGCAGGGACTATAGCGTCGCACTGAGGCCTACACAAAATTCCTAGAATTCAAATGAGAACGATGAAGTTCTTGGCGCGTGATTCTGGGCAATCATGGAGTGACACCCGTTTACAATTCATTCGTTCCGGATTTCAAACACGTGTGCGCGTTGGTTCAGATGGTCAAGGCATGGGGTTGTGAAGCCAAGGTCTCCAGTTCGATCCCTGGCAAGACCAAACTTTTTTCCTCCTTTTGCAAAACTTCTTATTTTCCTATTTTCCATACAATTTAATTTAATTTCAATAATTTTTATCATGCATTTAAAAACATCAAAAAATATTTTTCTTTTTGCATTATTTTCAGAAAATGTTTATTTAATTTATAAAATTAAAAAATATTATTTTGCATGCATATTTAATTTTATTTCTAATTTATCATTTAAATCACATTTAATTGTTTTTTTTAATTATTAAATTACCTCCAAAAAATCCCAAAAAATTATTTTAGCATATTAATGTTATTTCCAGCATGAAATATTTTTCTCATTTAAATATTATCATTTTTGCTAACATTTTCCTCTTATTCGATTTCCTCGTATTTTCCGATTTCTTATCTTTTCACAGGTTATCCCGTTTCGGACGATTTCTCTTTATCGTTTTCTTTTTCCAATTATGTAATTGCTTATGGGATGTAATAATTTTAATTAGGGCTTTTATTTTCCGCAAGTTTAAATTATGTATCTGCCCCAAAGCCATGTAATAGCGTAGGATTTATCTTTCCGCACCTTTACATTTCCGCCTTTTAATTTTCGCACCTTATAAACTGCTAGTAATTAGGCCTGTATGGCAAGATAAAATTGGACATAGCTCACTCTTAACTTCAAGATAAAAATACCTGAAATCAATACACTCTTTTCACACATGCACCCCTTAGGGTAATTCTGTCTCGTTGCCTTACGAATACAAATGGTCAAGTCCCTCGAACGTAGAGGTATTCTAGCACCGTTGCCTTCAAAACAAATCATCATAGTCCCTTCGATACAAAGATCATAGACCCACGATGTCGCCTCCGAATACATGATCTTGACCCTCGATTGTCGCCTATGAAAAATGATGATAGTCCTTGAATGTGCTAGGATACTTCCTACAGTTGCTTTCTATGACCATCGATGTCCCTTCAACGTCCGCTTACATCCAACAAATGGAGTTACCTACCAACTAATGGTATGGATAGCGCTATTCTAAAGGCGATAAAACAACAGCGACCAATTACGAGTAGGTAATAAGACTTTTAGTTGCTTGCTCTATCAAAGCTTTTCACACACACACTTTTGTCAAAGTTCAAACTCTTTTCAAAACGAAACATTTCCGAACACTTTGTATACATTCCTACATGAATCATTACAAAGTCAAAGCGAAATGCCTTTTCAAAACATTTTTTTCAAACACACAGAAAGCAATTTTAAGGTGATCTAAGAGCAACTAAGAGACCGTAGATAACTATGGATGGAGAGGGGTGCTAATACCTTCCCTTTTCATAACCTTCTCCTTTACTCAGAATCTAACGAAGGTCTTTTTTTGTACTTTTTACCTTCCCTTAATTGGATAAAAGAAAAGTCGGTGGCGACTCTTGCTATCCGCACATTTGCGATACAAAAACCTACAAAGTCAGTTCACCGTGTTACAGAACTGGCGACTCTGCTGGGGACACACCCTAAAAAGAGAGAATGCCTTAAGGATTTCTAAATCACCTTTATTGCGTTTTGTTTGACTTGTATGCTTTATCTTTAAGGGTTGCTTGGGTATTATATTGTTGGGGGATCCTACTCCCGGATCCGGGTTTCCTCTTAGGTAAGTAGCAATAAATCGTCGCGACCGTTAGACGTATATCGAAACGGTCAACATGATGGCTACGTTAGTGTGACACTTTAGATGTCCTGATACTCTTCATTCCCAAGTTGAGGATAGTATTTGGCTTCTGCGTGGTGTCATCAAGCACTAACTAAACTTTTAGAACCTTAATTGACCCATCTTGGCCATTAGAAGGTAGTGAGATGGCCGGCTTTGGTGTAGACCGAGGTTGGATGATACTCGATGCTACGCTCATTAAGATCCAACTTTTGGGATATTTTCGGTCGACCACTTGGTAGTCGTATTGAAATAAACGCCTACGAGAAAGATCAATGATATGAGATTCCTAGAACCCGGTTACTATTATAGGACAAGATGAACCAACTCAAACTTTTGGTGGGGTAATCACCTATACCTCATGCAAGCCTTAAACCTAGGCTCATTGTGTGAATTGTTTGTGTGTGCTAAACATGACATCATGACATCATTCGCATTACATCTCATTTCTAACTATTTCAAGGACCTAGGGATTTATCTTTGCTCTGTTTTGTAGGGATCATGGCTTCTAGAAAGACTATCCGAATCAACTTCATGGGTATACCTTCTCAGCTCAAAGAATTGGTTTCAGAAATTCCCGACCATGCTCAGTTCATCAAGAGACATGGTTATCTACTTGATTTGGTTATCTCCGGTTTTGAAGAAGATATGATGCATGTCCTTTTCCATTTCTTTGATCCGAAACACCATTGCTTTACATTCCCAGATTATCAGTTGGTTCCTACCTTGGAAGAGTTCTCTAAGCTACTTGTGGTACCTATTCTTGATCAAATGCCATTCATCGGTCTAGAAAAGGTTCCTAGGTATGAAGACATTGCATCAGCCTTACATCTTAAGCGCTCAGACATTGAAGCCAATTGGGAAACAAGAAGTGGAGTTAAGGGTTTACTTTCCAAGTTCTTAATTAAGAAAGCCCGAGAATTCCTCAAAGTTATGAGTTTCCATGCATTTGAAGACATTGTGGCCTTGCTAATCTATGGTTTGGTTCTATTCCCTAACTCGGATCAATTCATAGATGTCAACGCCATTAAGTTGTTTCTTACCCGCAATCCTGTGCCTACTTTGCTTGGAGACATCCTACATTCTCTCCACACTCGTACTACTAAAAGACAAGGAACTCTCATGTGTTGCATACCGTTACTTTCTAGGTGGTTTATTTCGCACCTTCCTCCATCAGTTTTGAAGAACGAACAAAGGTTGAAGTGGTCTCAAAGGTTAATGTCACTCTCTCATTTAGACATTCGTTGGAGTCTTTTCTCTCAAAAGGACTTCACATTCATTGAACATTGTGGAGAATTCCCTAATGTACCACTACTTGGTATAAGGGGAGGTATTACTTACAACCCTTCTCTAGCTCTACGTCAGTTTGGTTTTGCTCGAAGAGATGGTCCACATGATATGCTTCTCCAAGATATTGTGTTCGACTACAATCACGATCTCGATTGCAAGCGAGGGTTTACACGCTTGGGGCATGGTAAAGGATACCAAGACTTTGGGGCACGAACTCCATTCCTTGGGAACCTTACCTCAAATGGATGTGAGCTCGAGCTCAAAACCTCATGATTCCATTCGCAGCGGTTTTACGTAATTATGGAACTGTTGCTATAGGTGACGAATATCTTCTCCATCCGATATGCCTCGATTTTGAAGACTTGAAGAGATCCGGATTCGACTTAAAGAAGGGATACCTTTGAAGCTCAATGTTACATGGCGAGAAGAAGGTACTAGAGTTGACAAAGCTACTTCACGAGGCGGAACATCAACGCCTACCTCAAGAGGAAGCGCCCATGGGAGACTTAGAGCTTTGAGATTTTATATGTTTTCTTTTATTGTTTTGAACTATATTTTGTACTTAAAAGAAAAAGAAAGTAAAAGAGTACTAATAAATGTTTGTTCATTCGTTTAACAAATTTAAATCTCTAAGGTCCTTGAAAACATTGCATTGCATTCATAAACATTGCATCACGGTACATTGAAGATTGGTTTCTCATTTGCTCGCTATTTATTTTAGCGAAATGGCTCTCGAGCAGTTTGTCAAAGATCTCAGGGCTCGAATGCTCGGTTCCAACGGATGTTCACGGTTTGGTCCAAGGCCAAGAAGATGAAGAAGCTCATCAAGAAGAAGAAGGTTGTTGGTCTTCTCAACATGGGTAGACGCTACAAAGGTGGTCCTAAGAGGGTCAGTCGGATAGAGCTCTCTGAAGGAAGTGTCAAGAATGAGGGGAGTGTCGAGGGTAATAAAGATGACCAGTGTGAGCCCAAGAGAGTTTGTCCGGAACTCAATTGGAATGGTATTATCATCTAGAGAATGACCGTATCCGTACCTGGAGTAACTTAGCAGATGATTTCTACAAGCAATATGAGTACAATGCTGAATTGACACCCACTCGCATGCAACTACAGAGCAGGTCTATGGGACGTGATGAGAAGTTTAAGGAGTATGCTAAAAAATGGAGAGATTTAGCAGGCAGAGTTCAGCCACCCTTGTCCAATAGGGAATTGGTTGATATGTTTATGGGAACACTGACAGGCCCGTTCTTCAATCATCTGATTGGAAACTCTTCAGCCGGATTCACCGAGTTGATATTGACAGGAGAGCGTATTGAAGCTAGTATTAAGAGTGGAAAAATTCAGGTAGAGTCATCTTCAAGCGCTGCGAAGAGATCTTTGGGTGGAAAGAAATAAACTAATGCTGTGTATGGTCAGAAAAGCCGAGCCAAGACCGACCGTGCTCAATCTGGCAAGGCGGTTGTGATCTCGATCCGCCTCGGACAACCTCGGGAGACAACGCGTAACGAGCAGCGCCACGAAGACAGTTTACGAAGATCAACATGCCTTTGTCGCAAGCCTTGCAACACATGTTGAAAGCAGAGCTGATAACCTTGAGGGATCCTCCTCAAAACATCAACACCTCCTCTCCAAGATACAATCCTAATGCTAAGTTTGCTTACCACTCCAACAGCCCAGGGCACAGTACTGATGACTGTTGGGCTCTAAAGAACAAAATTCAAGACATGATTGAAGTTAAGCAGATTGAGTTTGACCCTCCTGTTGAGACTCCGAATGTGATCAACGCACCTATGCCTAACCATGACAAGAGTTCCAATGCTGTTGGCGATGATACTTATGTTTTCAACATAGATGACTTGACCATTCCTCTGATGACTGTTAAGAAGAATTTGCTGCTAGCCGGTGTCAATCCAGGATGCCGGAGAATTATCGTTGGTGCCCATACGCACCGATGGTTGTGCTTGGTTGAGAAGGCGTGTTCGATGCATGATGGATAACCGTGAGATACTATTTCTAAAACCACACATGCGTGGTGAAGATATGACTAAGCGAAGATCAAAGATGTGAAACCGCACCATCTGTGGGATACCTTGGGGCAGCCAAGTGGAAAGTATGATTACATGGTGAAGTACATTCTCGGCTACAAGATTCCTATTGAAGATGTTAAAGTGACCGGATGGGGTGACGATTTCCCGAAGACTATCTTGATGTTAACACTATAAGGATTTCCTCGCTAATCCTGCCTAGAGTGGCACCTCTCATCATTACTTCTCCCGGACCAGTTCCATATTCCTCTGACAAGGCTATCCCTTGGAACTATGGGTCTGATGTTTACTATCATGGCGTCAAGCAAGACCCTCGGACCATTGAAGATCTTACAGTTGAAGCTACCATTCCCGACATTGACAACATCACGGATCAAGTAAGGTGACCCGAACCGAAGGGTTTTCTCCGATATCTCTCTTCCAAAAACACCGACTCCACTCGCATTCCACTATTCAACCCATTCCCTAAGCTAGAGGGAAGAACCGGTGACTCGTCTGTAGTACCAAAGGAAGTTACTGAAGACACCTCCAAACAAGAAATGGAGGAAATTCTGAAGATTATCAAGAAGAGTGACTACAATGTGGTGGAACAGTTAGGGCAAACTCCGTCCAAGATCTCCATGCTTGCTCTGCTCTTGTGCTCTGAGGCTCATGCTAATGCCTTGGTGAAGTTTCTGAAGAATGCTCACGTACCGCAAGACACTACTACTGACCAGTTTGAAGTTTGTATTGCTAGCCAGGCTGCCAACAACGGCCTAGGCTTTTCTGATGCTGATTTGACCCCTGCCGGAAGGAAACACAACAAAGCCTTGCACATCTCTGTTGAATGCAAGGGCATTACATTGTCTCATGTTTTGGTTGATACCGGTTCTGCTCTGAATATCCTTCCGAAGACTGCTTTTGATCAGCTTGATGTCGAAGGGTTGGTTCTGAGACTCAATGATATAATTGTGAGAGCTTTTGATGGTTCTAAGTGAACAGTACTTGGGGAGCTCATTCTGCCTATCAAAGTCGGTTCCCAGACTTTTGACTCTACTTTCTTTGTCATGGATATTCGTCCAGCTTATTCTTGCTTACTTGGACGCCCTTGGATACATGGGCGGGCGTTACCTCTACCTTGCAAGTTGAAGTGGGTGAAAGGGAAGGTTGTTACAGTATGTGGTGAAGAAGAATATATGGTCAGTCATCTATAGTCATTCCGATACCTTGAAATGGAAGGAGAATTCTTTGAGACTCCCTGTCAAGCTTTTGAAACAATACCCAGAGTCATGCCTGTTGACTCTCCCGTCACCCCTGAAGTTACACCAGTTCCGCCTAGGATGGCCTCACTGAAAGATGCTCAAGTTGCTGTTGAAGGAGGAAGTAGTTCTATTTGGGGTCAGCTCCACGATCTTCCTTTCAATCGACAAGGCGGTTTAGGCTTCACCATCAAGGTCAAGATGATACGCATGAGCGTGCGGCCAACTTCCTTTCCGCATCACCAAAGTGGAATCCATGCTATAGAAGACGACGACAACGACTTCGATATCAGCAAGTGGATCTTCCCAACTCCCGACAACGGACTCAGCAATTGGAAGACTGAAGACGTCATACCAATCTCCTTTAGTCAGGAGTAATTGCTCTTGTTTTGTTTTGCTTTTCGTATTTCTTTGTGTTTTGAACAATAAACTCTAAAGCCTAGTGCCTTGCCCGGGGCATCATGGCTCGTTTGTGAGGGTTATTATCTGTCATTTGCATATTTTCATTCAATAAAATCGTTGGACTTTTGCATTCTATTTTGGCTTTCTTTTGCTTTATAACCCCTTCAAAAAGCTATGTGTTTCTTACACACACCCACGTGATACCTCGCAGAATCACTCGAATCGTTGATACTGACTATGCTATTGCTAAATATGACTTGATAATCCGATCTACCAAGCCGAAGGCGAAAGTGAGGAAGATTGTGAAGTGCCGGAGAACTTGTCGATGCTACAGCAAGAAGATCGAGTTATACAGCCACACGAAGAGCAAGTTGAGGTTGTGAATTTGGGTACTGACGAAGACAGAAAAGAGATCAAGATAGGAGCGGGTCTTGAGAACAGTGTTAAAGATATATTGATTCAGATGCTACGAGACTATATTGAGGTTTTTGCCTGGTCATATGAAGACATGCCAGGGTTGGACATTGATATCGTGGTGCACCGATTGCCGACAAAAGAAGGTTTTCTCCCAGTGAAACAGAAGGTTCGTCGCATGCGTCCTGAGATGTCAGAGAAAATCAAAGCCGAAGTTATGAAGCAGTTCAACGCCGGTTTCTTAGCTATTACTTCCTATCCACAATGGGTTGCGAACGTGGTACCTGTGCCAAAGAAGGATGGTAAGGTACGAATGTGTGTGGATTACAGAGATCTGAACAAAGCGAGTCCGAAAGACGATTTTCCCCTTCCTCATATTGATGTTCTGGTTGACAACACCACTCAGCATAAGGTTTTCTCCTTCATGGATGGTTTCTCCGGTTACAATCAGATTAAAATGGCTCCTAAAGACATGGAAAAGACTACTTTCGTTACAAAGTGGGGCACTTTCTGCTACAAGGTTATGTCGTTCGGACTGAAGAACGTGGGCGCTACTTATCAGCGTGCTATGGTAACATTATTCCATGACATGATTCATCACGAGATAGAGGTCTACGTCGACGACATAATAGCTCGATCACAGACTGAAGAAGAACATCTTGATTAGTTGCAGAAACTGTTTGATAGGTTGAAGAAGTATAGACTAAGACTTAATCCTAACAAGTGTACCTTTGGAGTCAGATCCAGAAAACTCCTAGGGTTTGTTGTCAGTGGTAAAGGAATTGAGGTTGACCCCGCCAAGGTTAAGGTTATTCAAGAAATGCCAGCTCCCCGCACCGAGAAGGAAGTCAGAGGTTTCTTGGGCCGATTAAACTACATTGCCAGATTCATTGCACATTTAACTGCTACTTGTGAGCCAATCTTCAAGTTACTTAAGAAAGATCAAGTAGTGGAATGGAGCAGCGATTGCGGATCTCTTTTGACAAAATCAAGGAGAACTTACAGAATCCTCCTATCTGATGCCGCCCATCAAGGAAGACCTCTTATCATGTACTTTGTTAGAGAACTCGATGGGTGTGTGTTGGGGCAACATGACGAGTCAGGTCGAAAAGAGTATGCAATATACTACCTTAGCAAAAGTTTACCATTGTGAAACAAGATACTCATAGCTCGAGAAAAGTTGCAACGCTTTGGCATGGGCTGCTCACGACTAAGACATTATATGTTGACCCACACTACCTTGTTGATTTCTAAGATGGATCCGATAAAATACATATTTGAGAAACCGCTCTCTCCGGAAGAATAGCAAGATGGGATGATCTTGACCGAGTATGACATCGGTACACTTCTCGAAAGCGATCAAAGGGGTAGTAGCCGATCATTTGGCTCATCAAGCCGTAGATGACAATCATCTATGCGGTTAATTCCAGACGAAGATGTTTTACTAGTTGATTGTGAAGAACCGCCCGGAGGAAGGACACGAACAAGGATCCCGATGGACTATGGTTTTGATGGAGCCTCAAACGCACTTGGCAATGGCATTGGCGCCATCATTACATCCCTAGCGGACATCGCCTTTCACCGCGGATTATGTTTTAGTTGCACTAATAACATGGCGAATCTGGCGTGCATCATGGTATCAAAGCGCTATTGACTTAAGAATCAAGTTCTTACAAGTGTATGGAGATTCACTTTGGTGATCATCGATTAGGGCGAGTGGGATACGAGGCATCCGAATCTTATTCGTGATCGAGAGCATGTTCGAGTTTGATCCTACTTGAAGAGATTACTTTTGATCACATTCCACAAGAAGAGAATCGGTTGGCGATGCATTGGCTACTATGTCATCTATGTTCAAGGTCATATGGGACAACGAGGCTCCCAGATCATCATTGAGAAGTTCGACGAACCAACGTATTGTTATGAGCTTGATACGGAAGAGTAACCTTGGTACTACGTGAAGAGGTATCTTGAGACTCGTGAATATCCATGAGGGCATCCATCAATGATAAGAAGTTCTTGAGAAGATTTGCATCCAAATTCTTCCTCAAAGAACCACATCTTATACAAAGCGCAACAACATGCTTGCTCACTGTGTATGTAGACCAAAGCGGATTGTATCATGGAAGAGTTACACGAAGGCGCATTCGGTACCCACTCCAATGGACATACGATGGCTAAGAAGATTTTGAGAACAGGTTACTATTGGTCCACCATGGAAGCTGATTGTCACCGTTACGCTCGATCTTGTCACAAGTGTCAGATTTATGCCGACAAAGTACACGCACCACGGTACCTCGAATGTTCTAACAGCTCCTTGGCCTTTTGCAATGTGGGGCATTGACATGATCGGGGAAATCAAGCCCACAGCTTCCAACGGACATCGTTTCATCCTTGTGGCAATTGACTATTTCACTAAATGGGTAGAAGCAGCCTCGTTTGCATCCGTTACCACGAATGTTGTGGCTCGATTCATCAAACATAATCTTATCTGTCGATATGGCACTCCCTAAAGGATTATCACAGATAACGGCTCCAATCTCAACAACAAGATGATCACTGAACTCTGCACGCAGCTCAAGATCCAGCATCACAACTCTTCTCCTTATCGGCCTAAGATGAATGGCGCAGTGGAAGCCGCCAACAAGAATATCAAGAAGATTATACAGAAAATGACAGTGACTTACAAAGATTGGCATGAGATGTTACCATTCGCTCTTCATGGTTATCGCACTCAGATTGCGAACATCACTTGGGCAACCCTTTCTCTCTTGTGTAATGGAATGGGCGGTCTTACCCATCGAGGTTGGATACCCTCAACTAGAGTTCTCCGGGCGCAGAGTTAGGCGAAGCGATTGGGTCCGCACTCGCCTTGACCAGATTAACTTGATCGATGAGAAACGACTCGCATCCATCTGCCATGGACAGATCTATCAAGCGAATGATCAGAGCATTTAACAAGAAGGTCAAGCATCGAGTCTACCAAGCCGGTGATCTAGTAGTCAAGCGCATCATTCTTCCACAAGGTGACCCGGGGCAAATGGACTCCCACCTATGAGAGACCATTTGTAGTCAAGACAGTATTTTCCGGCGGAGCTATGATACTTAGCACCATGGATGGTGAAGACTTCCCACACCATGTGAACGCAGACATAGTCAAAAAATACTACGCATAAAGAGACCCGCAGGTCGGTCGCCTAGGCAAAAATAAGGGCATCTGGCGAACCAAAAGGTTCGGGCAAAGTTAAGGATATATACAAAACATGTACACCGGCAAGTCGAAACACGAAAAGGCTTGGGCAAAAGGGTATCTGGTAGATGAAAACACCGAAAGGCGGTCTAGGCAAAAGTTAGGGATTTAAAGCGACTATGTCTGTCCGGATCACCTATCTGCAGACCACTATCAGCATTCAAGATTCAAATGGCGACAATCAGTCTACTCACTTTCTACTGATAGCAAGGAGATGAGATAGTTGAAATATATGAGTACTAGCATAGTTGGAACTTAACGAGATTGCTTCCGCATAGCTTTTTACTTTTCTTGTATACAAACAACTTGGCCATACGCCACATTTCAAATAAATACAAGTTCCTTCTCTTTACGAGTTTTTGTTGTTGTTGTTTGCATAAAGTCCAACTTTTGCTTTGAATGATTATATGCATCTAACAATAAAAATCTATTCACAAACATGTGAAAGTGAACATACGAAAGTAATTGCTACAGGCTCTAGGAATTGAGATGACGGCGAAAGTCACCAGTGCATTTCCTCCACAGAACATGGTCCCCACAGAGATGTCACTCACCACAAAACCTTCCCCAGCAAAGAATAGGAGAACCCCCAAGAAGTGATTCCACTCAACTTAATCGGGCCACACCCATCTTCGAGCAATAACGTTTCATCCCCCAGCCGAGGTATTTATTCCCAACAAGGTATCTCTCAACATTCCCTTTTCCCCGACAACATCAGTATCGAGACCTGAAACTTGGTCAGATAATACACCGGAGGAAACCGACATCCTTTTTCCCCAGCTAGAGATTACGACGGGCCCCCAGATCCTTCTAACCCGTTCTCCCAGCAACTATCAAACACTCTCCAGCACGATGTACGCGCAAGATCCCCAGCCAGCAGAGTACCTCCCAGACTCTCCCCAGCAGGGTCTATGTATGAGATCCTCGACAACGTGTTTCTCAATCTCTACCATCCTCAACAATATCTAGGCCCAAGACTTGGTCAGATAGTGCACCGGAGGAATCAAAGTTTTCTTTCTTCTCGGGGTTTCCGTCCCCAAACAGAAGTCAGAAATCTCCAAGCAGAACATCCGCATCTTCTTCAAGATGGATATGTTTTGAAATACCACAAAATCTATCATTCATACATTTCTCATATATGTGTCATACCCCAAAATTTGCCCTCCATCTTCTCAAGACATTTCATACATCCATACTCAAGGATTCCTCAAAGGTTGATCAGACAAACCCTCTCCTAGACAATCAACCCAAACTAGGGTTTGGTATTCCTCAGATCAGGATGGGCTTCCAACATCTCCAATGGTCTTCATGCCTCCTCATATGCTTCAAAGATTCTCCATGTCAAGTTTCAAGCCTCACAAGTCAAGTTTCCTCAGACAATTGCTCAGATGGTTGAAAATTAGTTGTATTGGACAAAAAGTCAACTGTGGTCAACATACAGTCAAACTTCATGATTTTTGGTCAACATACTCATTTTGAAGTTACATTCATCATTTTATCAAGTGTTGATCATGATTCATCAATAAAACTCAAGATTTGCTCAAAAGTCAAACTTTCTAAATTAGGGTTTCCTAGTGAAAAGACAACCAAACTTTGACTGAGCATAACTTCTTCATACTTTCTCAGAAATTTTTCCACCACCTCTTGTTTTGAAGGAAATTCAATTCTCTACAACTTCATGTCTCACAAGAATGTTCAAAAAATGCTTCATTTGGAAGGTATGGATCAAAACATTACAGGTCCTTTTCAAAGTCAACAAAAAGTCAACATTTTGTTTTGAAGATATATTGAGCATGGAAACTCCAATTGAGATGAAACCAAAGAGGTTGGTTAGAGGACTCTTATATATTTCTAAAAAGTCCCAGAACAATCAAAAATGTGGAAAAATGAGCAAGATACACTATTCAGAAGTTGGGCAATTTTGGACAATTGCACAAAAGGAGATTTTGGTCAAAATGCAAATTTTTCCAAAGGGGCCTATAATCTTTTGATCCAAACTTGTTCATGACATTATTTGTGACCCATAAATGCTTGGCCATGGAAATTTTCTATTTTATTAATTTATTTTTGAATTTTAAACCATTTAATTCAAAATTAAATTATATAAAATATGAAAATAAGATATTTTTTCAAGAGGATTGGATTTTGATCAAACTTGAGGTCCAAGGAAGCCCAAACAACTTGCCAATTTCGTGCATGATCATTCATTTAAGAGAAAATCAAATTTCTTTCAAAAATTTGATTTTTATTTGAAAATCATTGAATGCATTCAAGATGAAATCTTTTTGCCTTGTTTTTCCTCTCTCAAATCACTCTATAAAAGGCCAGCAAGTTGTAGCACAAAGGAGACGAAACCCTAGCCCTTACAACAACCCTTATTTTGCCAAATTTTTTCAAGAATTGTGAAATTTCGAATTTTATTCTCCAGCCAGTTTCAAGGTGTTTTGAGCATTCTATCTTGTTCATTGACATCCCAGCAAGCAAAAGCAACTCTTACACGAAGCTACAACAGCCCAGATCGTGCCACACAGCTTGCTCCGATTTGGTAAACTTTTGAAATTCGAATTTCATTATCCACGCATTATTAATGTTTCTTGTGTGTTTATATGGACTCAGGATGTTTGATAGGTCAGGAATGAACCATCTCATGCAAGCTTAAACGTGTGAAACTCGAAACACCATAGTTAGGGCGTTTCAAGTTGTTTCGTTCGAACCGGGTTTTACAGGCACTTTCAGTCAAAACTAACATCACCATCGTGTTCGCCATGGTCGATTTAGGGGGGTAGGGTATCCCTTTGCTTTTTATTTTTGCTATTTTTGTAGGTTGAGATTTTGGTCGATCGGAGAAGACGACCGGAGCTAGGGCTCCGGCGTCGTTGGCCTGAGTGGACTCCGGCGTGGCTTGCGTGGTATTATAACGCATTCTGATTCGCTCTCTCTTTCCAACTGGGGTCCACGCATGGCTGACTGTATTTCAAACTCATCCCTAACGCGTGTACACATATATTCAAATGATTCCAACTTTCAAAACACCAAGTGTCACTTGGCCTAGTGGTTAAGGCGTGGACTGTTGAAGATGCTCCAGGAGGTCTCCTGTTCGAACCATGCCAGGACCGGTTTTGCATCTTTTTTCACAAACTCAATTTCTTTTCATATTTTTCTATTTTCTTTTATTCTTAATATTTTGCATTCATTTTAATTTATTTCAATAATTTTTATCATGCATTTAAAAACACCAAAAAATATTTTCCTTTTTGTATTATTTTCAGAAAATGTTTATTTAATTTATAAAATTAAAAAATATTATTTTGCATGCATATTTAATTTAATTGCTAATTTATCATTTAAATCACTTTTAATTAGTTTTTAATTAGTAAATTATCTCCAAAAAATTATTTTAGCATATTAATGTTATTTCCAGCATGAAATATTTTTCTCATTTAAAACTTTTCATTTTTACTAACATTTTCCTCTTATTCGATTTCTCTCGTATTTTCCGATTTCTCATCTTTTTACAGGTTATCCCGTTTCGGACGATTTCTTTTTACTGTTTTCTTCTTTCCAATAATGTAATTGCTCATGGGATGTAATAGTTTAATTAGGACTTTTATTTTCCGCATTTTAAATTATGTATCTGCCCCAAAGCCATGTAATAGCGTAGGATTTATCTTTCCGCATTTTACATTCCCGCATTTTACTTTCCGCACCCTATAAACTGCTAGTAACTAGGCGTGTATGGCAAGATAAAATTGATCATAGCCCACTAATTTTCAAGATAACATATCTGAATTTGACACACTCTTTTCACACATGCACCCCTTAGGCTAATTCTCTCTCGTTGCCTTTACGAATACAAATGGTCATGTCCCTCGAACGTAGAGGTATTCTAGCACCGTTGCCTTCAAAAAAAATCATCATAGTCCCTTCAATACAAAGATCATAAGACCCACGATGTCGCCTCCGAATACATGATCTTGACCCTCGATTGCCCCCTACGAAAAATTATGATAGTCCCTTCGAATGTGCTAGGATACTTCCTACAAGTTGCTTTCTATGACCATCCGATGTCCCTTCGAATGTCCCGCTTACATCCAACAAATGGAGTTACCTACCAACTAATGGTATGGATAGCATTATTCTAAAGGAACGTAAAATAACACGAAAACGACCAATTCTGAGTAGGTAATAGGACTTTTAGTTGCTTGCTCTATCAAAATACTTTTCACACCTCACACTTTTCTTCAAAGTTCAAACTGTTTTCAAAAACGAAACATTTCCGAACACTTTGTATACATTCCTACATGAATCATTACAAAGTCAAAGCGAAATGCCTTTTTCAAAACAGTTTTTGTCAAACACACAAAAAGCACAATTTTTTAAGGTGATCTAAGAGCAACTAAGAGCCCGTAGATAACTACGGATGAAAAGGGGTGCTAATACCTTCCCTTTTCATAACTTTCTCCTTACTCAGAATCTAACGAAGGTCTTTTTCTGTACTTTTTACCTTCCCTTAATTGGATAAAAGAAAAGTCGGTGGCGACTCTTGCTATCCGCACATTTGCGATACAAAATCCTACAAAGTCAGTTCACCGTGTTACAGAACTGGCGACTCTGCTGGGGAGACACCCTAAAAAGAGAGAATGCCTTAGGGATTTCTAGCTCACCTTTATTGCTTTTTGTTTGACTTGTATGCTTTATCTTTAAGGGTTGCTTGGGTATTATATTTGTGGGGATCCTACACCGGATCCGGTTTCCTTTTTAGGTAGTAGCAATAAATCATCGCGACCGTTAGGCGTATATCGAAACGGTCAACATGATGGCTACGTTAGTGTGACACTTTGGATGTCCTGATACTCTTCATTTCCAAGTTGAGGATAGTATTTGGCTTCTGCGTGGTGTCATCAAGCACTAACTAAACTTGTAGAACCTTAATTGACCCATCTTGGCCATTAGAAGGTAGTGAGATGGCCGGCTTTGGTGCAGACTAAGTGTCACACCCTAAATTTCACCCTGAGTTTTTAGCCGCATTAGCACATCATATTTTTTCATTTACATACGATTCCATTAGACCGTTGTCATTAAACAATCATTCATTCATCGCATCTGCATCTGCATCATTTAGTCGTATTTAAGTTGACCAAAAGTCAATTTAAGTCGACATTTGCATCGTTTTGTAATTGTAAAATATCAGTTATTTTACTTCATTTATTTTTACCTCTCTACCTGTTTCTTGCATCATTTTAAATTATTTATATGTCGATGATATTGATATTTCGGTTTTATAAACAGACTGTTAAAAGCAATTCGATACTGTGCAAAAATTAGCGGGGAAAATATTTCAAGTTTTCATCTTTTACTCACTGCTTTATGAATCTACGTGTCGCGTAGATCATAAAAATGTGCCCTCTCTAATTTTTTGATACATTTTTTAATCTCGTTTTTAACTGTAAGTGTTTTAAAACCGGGTATTCGTTGTTATCATTTTATTTCGATTTTAAACATTTTGGTAATTTTTCTTTAATCTTTGAGACCCGTAGTTTATTTTAATTTGCTCATTTTTATTTTTTCGGATAATTTATCGTCTGAATTTTTACCATTTTTGACAATTTTAGGTGTCCATTTTTTATCTCTAAAAAATCAAACAAAAATACTTTTGGGCTCATAATTTTTTACCTGATCCATTGTTGTGGCCCATTTTGTAATTGAGGACATTTTTGGTATTTTAAAAAATAACTAAACCTAATTTATGTTATATATATGTCCTTTGTTAAGAAGAAGAGGGAGAGGAGGCGAAAGCAAAAGAAAAGAAAGAAATTCCTCTGTCTCCTTCAAAACAACTTCCATAACTTAAAAGAACCTCCAAAGTTCATCACCCTCACATCCAGAAACCCTTTCATAACCCACTAATCTTTGTCCCTCTCTCTCTACACCGTAACAACAAGGTTTATGAAGTCTGAGTTTTAGATTTTGATTGTAGTTTTGTTTTCGAGTTGCTACTTGGTCTCTATCATGTATATTTCTCTTATTTCTCATGTGTTCTTTCTCTACTACTTGTTTTATTTTGACATTTTCTTTTCAAGTCTCCTTTGTTATAACAAAGTGTAGCTGCCATATTTATTTTTGAACCTTAGATTTGGTGAGTTAAGGGTTATTAAGTTTTCCGGTTTACTATTACAACTTTTAATAATTTTTTTTACATTTTTTTGTTTTAGTCATAATAAATTTATGCTTCATGTATTGATAGTTTTCTAATCCTTAGAGATATCAGTTTGTTTTGTTTTTCATAATAATTGATTTAGTATTTATTTAGAATTTCTTTGTCATTTATTTTAGTTAATTTTTTTTTCATCTCTTTCATGTTTGATCATTTCATGTTTTGATTCTATTTTAGAGTTTGAAGCAATATTGAAGATTAAAGATAGAACTCTGTGAATATTTTTTTAGAGATGCATACTTTTAGGATTAAAATATTTGATTAGAAATATATATTTAGTTATGAATCATGTAGTATTTTGGTGGGTTGGTGACTAAAAATCTAAACACCATAAGTTGTAGTAAATACTGATAGTTACTTTAGATTTTTTTTTATGGTTGCTCATCTAAACAAGTTTTTCTTTATATTTAGTAATTTATTTACTGTTTTAATTCAAACCTATTTTAATTCAAGTTTTAATTCTTTTAGAAATATTTCATAAAATTCTAAAAAAAATGCATGTTGATATGTACCATTGGTTTTAATTTCTTTCAAATATTTCATAAAATTCTAAAAAAAATGCATGTTGATATGTACCATTGGTTTTAATTTCTTTCACTTATTAGTACATTTAAAAAATATCAAAAATATTCTCTTTTGATTATTTATCTCTTAGAATTATTTTTTGTGAATTATTGAATTATTTTTATTTTATTTGTATATTTATAAATTTGTAAATATTCATCCCCATTTGTAATTTATGTATCCCCATCCCCATGAGATGTAATAACTAGTAAATATTCCATTGTTTATTTTAATTATTCATTGACATGTACACAAACCCAAAACATTTCAAACTAATACTCGTGCGAGCCATTTTTCATTACCTTGAGTCGACAAAGCTTAGAAGCGTCGCCACATTTGTGCACACTACGCTCTCTTGGGCTTACAATGAGACTTTTATTGAATAGTTAAACATTATTTAATTATCTAATTAGCTTATTTAAAATTGATTAGCCCATCTAATTAATTTTATTAAACTAATTACTTGATTAAATTTTGTTTAATTAGTCGATTAAATTTATTCGTTGCATGCACCTACACAATATCAATTGCTTTATCATTTATGTAAGCCACCTTGTATGGGCTTTTAATTCATTTAATCGTTTTATTTTATGCTTGTATAATTATTACCGTCTCATTTCCATTCTCGCACTTTGGTCCATATACCAATTTTAATCATAACCCAATATCTTTTCTTTTCATTCACCACTTTCATAATAATTTTTCAAACCTCGATCCAACGTCGAGTGATTCTTTTCAAAATATTTTCACAAATAAATACTCTACTTCTCTCTTCCCAAGCGTATAGTGAGTCGGTCTGTTTGGACCTCGATTGTGCGTTTGGTTCTTAAATGAATCTTAATAAGTGAACCCGTTTCACCTCACTCTTTCCTCAATAAAACTTTTGGGTAGAAAAAGATGATTAGGATGGTTCGTCCACTCATCCGAGTATTTGGGGCGTTAGCCGTTGAACACTTATGGTCCAGTACTTGTCTCCCACATAAAAATAAATTCAAACTCATCAAATCTTGTTCACGTGCAAGTCATTTTTCAAACACCACTCACATGCGACACTCATCGCTCGCACGCGATCTCCACACGCTCACATCGTTGCACTAGTGATGTCTTATCGTCCGCGTCGATTAAACTCCTATTTTCATAAATAAAATCAACCAACCAACAAATGTTCTATAACCGAGAACTACGTAGCTCTGACTTTCCCATACTTGGGGAATCGTGGGCACGATTCTAACATCTTGGCGACACACTTTCAAAAAATTAAAACATGTTTCCTTTATTTTCTCTTTTTTCGCATAATAATTAGAAGATTACAAATTTAATTTTAAACACACGAACACACTTAGAACTAAATGGATCCCATCGAGTACGATGGATGTGAGGGGTGCTAATACCTTCCCCTTGCATAATCGACTCCCGAACCCGCATCTCTTGGTCTCGAAGACCAGTTTATTTCATTTTCATTTCTTTGGGTTTTATCTATATTTTCCCTTTCCTCTTTAGGAATAAATAAAGTTAGGTGGTGACTTCATTGTTTCATTTGTTTGTAATCGAATTTTTTCGATTAGCGTCAACACTAAGGTTAGCTGGTACTCGATACTACGCTCATTGAGATCAGACTTTTGGGATATTTTCGGTCGACCACTTGGTAGTCGTATTAAAATAAACGCCTCCGAGAAAGATCGATGATGTGAGATTCCTAGAACAGGTTACTATTATAGGACGGGATGAACCAACTCAAACTTTTGGTGGGGTAATCACCTATACCTCATGCAAGCCTTAAACCTAGGCTCATTGTGTGAATTGTTTGTGTGTGCTAAACATGACATCATGACATCATCCGCATTGCATATCATTTCCTTATTTCAAGGACCTAGGGATTTATCTTTGCTCTATTTTGTAGGTATTATGGCTTCTAGAAAGACTATGCGAATCAACTTCATGGGTGTACCTTCTCGACTCAAAATTGGTTTGGAGATTCCCGATCATCTTCGGTTCATCAAAAGACATGGTTATCTACTTGATTTGGTTATCTCGGTTTTGAAGAAGATATGATGCATGTCCTATTCAGTTCTTCGATCCGAAACACCATTGCTTTACATTCCAGTTATCGGTTAGTTCCTACCTTGGAAGAGTTCTCTAAGCTACTTGGGGTTCCTATTCTTGATCAAATGCCATTCACCGGTTTAGAAAAGGTTCCTAAGTACGAAGACATTGCATCATCCTTACATCTTAAGCGTCAGACATTGAAGCCAATTGGGAAACAAGAAGCGGAGTTAAGGGTTTACTTGCCAAGTTTCTGATTAAGAAAGCTCGAGAATTCCTCAAGGTTATGAGTTTCCATGCATTCGAAGACATTGTAGCCTTGTTAATCTATGGTTGGGTTCTATTCCCTAACTCGGATCAATTCATAGATGTCAACGCCATCAAGTTGTTTCTTACCCGTAATCCAGTGCCTACTTTGCTTGGAGACATCCTACATTCTCTCCACACTCGTACCATCAAAAGACAAGGAACTCTCATGTGTTGTATACCATTACTTTCCAGGTGGTTTATTTCGCACCTTCCTCCATCAGTTTTGAAGAATGAACAAAGGTTGAGATGGTCTCAAAGGTTAATGTCACTCTCATTCGGACATCCGTTGGAATCTTTTCTCAAAGGATTTCACCTTCATTGGCGTTGTGGAGGGTGCCTAATGTACCACTCCTTGGTATAAGGGAGGTATTACAACCCTTCTTTAGCTCTCGGTTGGTTTTACTTGCTCAAAGGGGCGGTCCTCGTGATGCTTCTCCAAGATATTGTGTTCGATTACAACCACGATCTCAGTTCTGATGAAGGTTTATACACGCTTGGGGCATGGTAAAGAAGGCGATACAAGACTTTGGGGCACGGAACTCCATTCCTTGGGACCTTACCTCAAATGGGTGCGAGCTCGAGCTCAAAACCTCATGATGCCATTCACGCTTTGTTTTGAGGTAATTATGGAACTGTTGCTATGGGTGGCAGATCCTATCTTGTTCTCCATCCGACATACCCTCTTGATTTGAAGACTTGAAGAGATCCTGGATTCAACAAGAAGAAAGGTTCCTTTGAAGCTCGGTGTTACATGAAGTGAGAAGAAAGTGCTAGAGTTGGCGAAGCTACTTCACGAGGAAGCGGCATCAACGCCTACCTCGGCATCAAGGAAGCGCCCATGGGAGACTTAGAGGCTCTCGGATTTATATTTTTTATTGTTTTGAACTATCTTTTGTACTTAAAAGAAAAAGAATAAAGACTAATAAATGTTTGTTCATTGCTTGTTTAACAAATTTAAATCTCTAAGGTCCTTGAAAAATTGCATTGCATTCGCATAAACATTGTATATCATAGCATAACATTTGCATCACGGTATATTGAAGATTGGTTTTCTCATTTGCTCGCTATTTATTTTAGCGAGAAATGGCTCTTGAACGATCTGTCAAAGATCTCCAAGCTCAGAATTTCGAGTTCAACGAGATGTTCACCGGTTTGGTCAAGGCCAAGAAGATCGAAGAAGCTCATCAACGAGAAGAAGAAGGTTGTTGATGTCTTCAACAGCAGGCGAACGCTACAAAGGTGGTCCTAAGAGGGTCGATCGAATAGAGCTCTGAAGGAAGTGTCAAGAATGAAGGAGTGTTAAGGGTAATGAAGATGACCACGTGAGCCTAAGAAGGAGGGAGAAGATCGCTTTGACCATAGCGGTACTACGATGAAGATGACAAGTACAAACAACTTGAAGACCGTGTGAATCTTTGTGGAAATAGAAGATGTTCGGGCTGGATTTTGATGATCAGAGTCTTGTCCACGGTGTGGTGATTCCTCCCAGTTCAAAGTTCCAACTTTGCCAAGTATGATGGCATTTCTTGTCCTAAGCTTCATCGAAGTCCTATGTCCGAAGATCAACCTTGCCCGATGTGAGAAAGTTGTGGATGCATTATTTTCAAGAGTTTGTCGAGGAACTCAATTGGAGTGGTATTATCAACTGAGAATAAGCGTATCCGCACACAGATAACTTAGCATGATGCTACTAAAAGCAATATGAGTACAATCTGAATTGACACCCACTCGCATGCAACTACAAAGCATGTCTATGGGTCGTGATGAGAAGTTTAAGTATGCTCGGGAAGCGGAGAGATTTAGCGGTGAGACCAACCACCCTTGTCCAATAGGGACTTGGTTGACATGATCATGGGAACAACGACAGGCCTATTCTTCAATCATTTGATTGGAAACTCTTAAACCCAGTTCATAGGCGATATAAATGACTGACGTGCTCGAAGGCGGTATCAAAGTGGAAAGATTCGGTAGAGACATCTTCAAATGCTGAAGAGATCTTTTGGTGGTAAGAAAGAAGCTAATCTTGTGTATGGTCGAGAAAAGCCGAGCCAAGACCGGTAGATGCTCAATCTGTGAGGCGGTTGTGATCTCCCATCCCTACATCGGCCACAACCTCGTGAGACAGCAGCATGTAGAGCGGTTTCTGAAGATCAACATGCCTTGTCATAACCTTGCAGCACATGTTGAAAGCGAGTGATTACCTTGGGATCCTCCTCGGAATGTCAATACTTCCTCTCCGAGATATAACCCTAATGCTAAGTGTGCTTACCATTCCAACGACCAGGGGCATAAATCGATGATTGTTGGGCTACGAAGAAGATTCAAGACATGATTGAAGCTAGCAGATTGAGTTTGACCCTCTGATTGAGACTCCGAATGTGATCAACGCTTCTATGCCTAACCATGACAAAAGTTCCATGTTGGGTGAAGATACTTATGTTTTCACTTGCCAGTGCTATTTAGTTTTTTGTCAGTGCGGATAAAGAGTCGAAAAGACCTTCGTTAGATTACGAGAAGTAGGAGAAGGGAGTTATGAAAGGGAAGGTATTAGCACCCCTTTCATCCGTAGTTATCTACTGGCTCTTAGTTGCTCTAGATCACTTTAAAAATTGTGCTTTACGTGTGTTTGACAAAATGTTTTAAAAAGGCATTTCGATTTGACTTTGTAATGATTCATGTAGGAATGTATACAAAGTGTTTGGAAATGTTTTGTTTGAAAAGAGTTTGAACTTTGACAAAAAATGTGTGGTGTGAAAAGTATTTTGATAGAGCAAGCAACTAAAATCTTATTACCTACCGAATTGAGTCGTTTCGTGTTGTTTCGTTCCTTTAGGCCGCTTCCACGATTAGTTGGTAGGTAACTCCATTCATTGGATGTAGAAGGGACATTCGAGAAGGACATCGGATGGTCATGAAAGCAACTTGGGAAGCTAGCACATTCGAAGGGACTATCATCATTTTAAGTAGCGACAATCGAGGTCAAGATCATGTAGGAGGCATCGTGG
The DNA here is from genome assembly GCA_021764765.1 of Vicia sativa. NCBI lineage: Eukaryota > Viridiplantae > Streptophyta > Magnoliopsida > Fabales > Fabaceae > Vicia > Vicia sativa. The sequence goes on from CM038794.1 coordinate 61,336,014, forward strand.
GTCTATGATCTTTGTATCGAAGGGACTATGATGATTTGTTTTGAGAACAGCGGTTAGGAATACCTCTTTAGGGGACTTGACCACCATTCGAAGGCAACGAGAGAGAGTACCCAAGGGGTGCGTGTGTGAAGAGTGTGTTGAATTCAAATATGTTATCTTGAAAATTAGTGGGCTATGTTCAATTTTAGTCTTGCCATACCGCTAGATTTTAGCAATTTATAGGGTGCGGAAATTAAATCACGGAATGTAAAGATGCAGAAGATAAATGTCCTTCTATTACATGGCTTGGGCGGATACATAATTTAAACTTCTTGGAAAATAAAACCCTAATTTAAACTATTACATCCATGGCGGTTACATTATTGGAAAAGAAAAAGCGAATATTTCAAGAAGGAAGTACGGAGGAATATGATGAAATCGGTAAAGTGGTACGGATGAGAAGGAAAAAATGACATGTTGAAATATTATAAACTAATTTTGGGTTGTGGATGCATTTTAATAATTTAAAACTAATTAAATGTGATTTAAATGTTAAATTGAATGAAAAATAAATATGCATGCAAAAATGTATTTTTAATTTTATAAATTAAATAAGTATTTTCTAGGAATAAATGCAAAAGGAAAAAATATTTTGATGATTTTAATGCATGAGAATGAAATATGAAAAGAAATTAAAATGGATGCAAAATATTAAATAATAAGAAAATAGAAAATATGCAAGTTTGGAAAAAAGAAACTCAAAACCGGTCCTGGGGAGATTCGAACTGGGGTCATGGGAGAGTATCTTTTCACAGGAAGAGTTTTTACCACTACGCCATCTGTCACTTGTTGTTATGGATTGAAAACGTATGATCATGAGTGCACGTCCATCGACTTGGTGAAGTCAAGGCCGGTCATTGGTGGGGTCCCGT
>CM038794.1:61337024-61526698 GCA_021764765.1 Vicia sativa
GATAGGAGAAAGTCCATTGATGCGACAATGTCGAAGAATGTGGTGTCGGTGTTAAGTTAAAGGTGATGGCTAGAGGATTGAATATGAATTGATTCTCGGATCGCGATTTACTCTTTGATTTGTTTATAAAGATGCCGCGACATCGATCTTTATTATTTCAACCTGAAAGATGATTTAATGATTATGAAAAAGGGGAAGGCATTAATACCCTCGATTGATTTTGATATGCGTGTGACTAGCCTTGAAACTAGGCCTTGACGTATTGGGGAGATTCGAGGTAAGGGGTTGTTATATAAAGGGAATAGATGGAGCACCTTAAATATATATAGTTATCTATAGCTTTATATGAATATGTTTGATATGTTTGTGTGTTTTAATTGCTATTTCTATGATTGGGAAAGTTTCTCCTTTGGGATTTTAAGAATGATAGATTATGTGGGATCTAGTGTTTTTATTATTGTGCTGCAAAGATCGTGGATCTTACGCATACATATCCCACAGTGGTATCGGAGCATTTGTAGCTCGGATCTACTGAGGATCTATGGTTTGTTTAGTGGGGAGAAAAGAAATTTGCTCAAAGCGGATGAGACCTTGTGCCTCATATTCTCGAAAAGGATGTTGAGAGAAAGTTAGAGCAATCGTGGTTCCCTTATGGTAGTGGAAGCAGCGGGATGTTAGTAAAGCGGGACAAATGTCGTCTTAATGAAAAATGTATCTAATCTATTTCATCACATACATTTTTGAAAAGTTTGGTGATTAAATCTTTCATCGTAAGTTATAGGTGTTTTGCTTGAGTGTACAAGCGTTACCACTTACATGTTTAAGAAAGATGTTTGAAAAAGATGTTTGAATCTTTTAACTTGTAAGCATTAGGTGTTTTGCTTGAGTGTCTGGCGTTACCACTGATTAAGAGATGTTTTTGTTTGAAAAGAGTTTGAAAAGTTTGATTGTATGTGATGTGATAGATGAGATACTTCTTCCATAGAGATGATAGATGTCTAAATCTCGAGAGAAATTGATTGGATTAAAGGGATGCTTTTAAGAAGCCCATGGGTCCTTGTATTGTAAGCCCAGAGAGGAGGCGTTAGGGTCGTGGTCATCGAGGGTCCTTGTATGGCTGAGAGCTATAGGGTATGGCGGCTTTGTCTTTAAAAGGATTTCACAGGAAACCATCCTTTTGGAATGAAGCAATTTCATGGAAATTATACTCTCGGGTTCTATCTAGCTGGTGATTCTTTGTATTGGAAATGATAGGAGGTATTAAGAGATTTCTGGTCTCTTTCATTGTATGATGCCGAGAGGCTAAACTCGATGAGGAGTTCTTTGAGCGAAGCCCAGAGGTGACTCAGCAGGGGGTCTTATTATATGAAGCTAGCGAGGCTAAACTCGGATGAATGAGTTTTCTTATATGAAACTAGAGGAGGCTAACACGTTAGAGGAGAGTTATCTTGTATAAAATGACCGGAGCTATAGCATGTGAGAGACATTGGTTGAACTAGTTGTTATGCTATAACTAGGCAGTTGTATAAACAAGTGTGTGTGATATGTATTCCACGGGGTTTATGAAGAAATATAAACAATGCATGATGTTCGTTTACAAGAGTTTATGAAGGAAATATAAACAAGTGTACGTGAAATGAGCGTTTAAAAAGCGACGATTATTTGAGTTTGAATTGTGCGAGGAAGTAAATATGTACACGAACGAGTATTTATGCACAAGGAGGATGAGGATGTACATAGGAAGGTTGGGACTTACACCATAAGGGTGGCCCATTGGTTTGAAAGCAGTTTCACAGGGAATAATGCTCCTTTTAATACCAATGGTATTCGTGTATATGTCTGAATGAAACAAAAACAAATGATGAAGATTTATACATGGTATACGTATTATATGGGATAAAAGTTTGTATGAAAAGAATTTGATATGTACAAGGAAAGTATGTATGTACATAAAAGAGTGTTTGTGTATACACAAGTGAAGTGAAAACAAACGATAGAAGTTTGTCTGTACTTGAGTATAAAAGGTATACGTATGTATAGGATAAAGATTGGATGTGTTTGAAGAGGTTTGATATGTACAAAGAAATAATTATGTACATAAAAGAATGTTATGGGACTTACAGTGAGGAGGCCCGTGATCGATTAAGAACTTGAGAGAAAAGCAGATTCGGTTTTATCGTTTAAATTGGATCGATCATGGTAAAAATGATGTAAATTTGATGAAAAGTTTTGAAGGATGGTTTGAAAGTGTTTTGAAATGTGAGGTTCATTTGTGAGAAGTTTTGAAAAGAATCGGAAGTGGTTGAAAATTTCACCTTTAAAGGTGTTTTGAAAAGTGTCAGCGTCGTTTTATTTCGATTAAAATATAATCGATGAGAAGTTTTTACGAAAATTTTTGCACAATCATAAAATAGATGTATGTTATTGACAAGTGTACAAAAATCACCTCAAAATGAGGTTTGATTGGTTAAAAAATGTTGAAGTTTGTAAGAAAATGAAAAAATATGAAAAGCTTTTAAAAAAAAATGGTCCTTTGGAGGTTGAACCCATGACCATTGGGGTGGCTCGTGGCACAAAGGACTACTGACAAGTTCACTTGACATTTGGGACAAAGCGTGTTTTTATGTTGTGAATCAAAACCGTGTAGATAACATATTGGAAAATTTGAATTTAAAAACTTCGAAGAACAAAAGCCATGTTCTTCCTCTTTGATTCTCGGATCGTATAATCCATGCTATAATCTTAGTTTCTCAATGAAATTAGATGAAGTAAACATGAAAGTTGCTCGATTTTCACAAGGAACACGATGGTGGATGTTAGTTGCATTTATTTTGGTCTAACACGATTGGATTTCGAAATCGTGAAGAACCCTAGAGCTGAAAATTCTAAATTAAATGATGTATGGTTGATGATTTTTCAATTTGTTTGAGGTTTATGATCGTGATATGCGAGAAAATGATTGGACGTTTTTCATTTAAGTGCAAGAATCATGATATTGAAGTTTGAGTTCTAACGCTCAAGTTGAGATCGAAGATGATGTTGGAGTATTTCGAACTTGTTTTATGATTCTTTGTAACATCGTACGGCCTATAATAGGCGTAGGAATGGTATGCTTGCTTTGAATCACCTTGAATTACTCCACCAAGTCCACACGATCCCGAAAATGGAAGCTCGATTTTGATGTTAGACGTATTCTGCAGTTGTTGGTTATTGATCTGGATCATCCATGATGTTCGGGGATGATGTTTGGATACTTGGAACACAAGTTAATCAAGCCTAAGATGGAATTGAAACTTAAGGGTTTAGCAAACATAATGACCATGGCATGTAATTACGAGTTTCGGCTTTGATCATGTTGTTTTTAAGTTCTAGACAAGTTTCAAATGGATATTAGAATACATTAGACACAATTTGATCAAGAATTTTCCTTAATTTTCAAAAATGCAAGTTTGGCAATTTTAAACTATGTTACTTGATTTGAAGAAGAAGAGAAAGCATAACTTTGCATTGCTTTGGTGTGATTTGAACTTGAAAATGATGCTCTATTTATAGGCCAATAGTTAAAAATGTTAGAAGCACAAATGCTGAGGCTTTGTAATTCAAAGATGCCTTAAAGGCAAGAAAGACTTTACAAAGGAAGGAAGCTTCCTCTTTTACCATGTGTGAAAATCACAAATTGATATTATCTCTTCTCGATTATCTCTAGCTGATATTTATCGACTCTAAACTCCATTGGCAGGTGGCATTGCTTCTAGATGAAGAAATCACAAAATGACCTATAAATGTGAAGTTTTGACCTTGAAAACCATATTCATGGAGCCTTATGTTTCAATTTCAAAAGTATAGCTAGACTCCATAGTTTGATAGTTCTTGGACATTTGGAAATCTTGTTTCAAAGCTACAACTTTCATGTTTGAGTTTTCAAATCAAAGTGGAACTATGTGAAAAATGGCATGAAGTTTGGAAAAATAAGAAATTTGGACATTAGAAATTTTCTAAGTGTTGGAACTTTTTTTGTTGACTTTTCCAAATTCTTTGATTTTTATGATCATGATGGATCATTTGAAGTATTTTGATGATTGAAAAAGTTTTGTTTTGAAAAATTTGACCAAAGTCAAAGTTTGACTTTTCTATCACGGATGAATTTTCATGGATGTTTTGAAATTGTTGATGAAGTGCGTGATGTTTGAATCAAAATTAAGTCAACATGTTGTATCTAGGATAAAATGATCAATCTCGACCAAAGTCATTCATTGATCGGAAAATCGAGAGATTACTCATGCTCGACCAAAACCACAATTGGTCGATCCTCGATTGATCAGTGAGAAAAGTTGGATATCGAAGATCGAAGTTGATGGTTTGATCAAGATAGATCAAATGGGGTGAATTACTTCAAACCAATTGCTTGCCTCTTGAATCGATGAAAATCGATGAAACCCTAATTTGACACATGAATGCTACCCAGATTATCTTTAATCAAGCTGTTAATTTATGTAATGATGCAAAATGTGAGTTGGTATATTAGGTCAAAAGAGGTCAGAATATGAACAACATTCCGGGGGAGATGGAAGGTATTATAGTCTATCCAGTATAAAAGCTAACAAAAAGGTTGGCTATAACTAAATCCTAATTTTGACATTGAATTGGTTTAGGATGCCTATATTTTCCGTTCACAGGTTTCTTACTTTCACTTTTAAAGCCGATCTTGGTATAATTGATCGATGAGGGACATGAGCGAAAAATTCCCGTGATCCATGTTAAAACGTCCCTATTGGGTTTTGCGTTCAGTTTCACGAGAGTTTTCTAGGGTTTTGATAACAACAACAGATTCATCTTCTTAAAGTTTAAAAGGAACAATTTATTAACAATGGGTTTGTTTGAATGAGGCGGGAAAAATCCCTTTGTCTTTTCTAAGCGTTACATGAGAATTAAGGGACCCGTAACCCCACTAAGGTTTTATCAAAAACGATGGTAGGGATGATTACAGGAGGCATAAATGTCTTTCTATTAGAGTGAGTTTGGGAGTTGAGATGAACTCCTAATTATCAAGATTGATAATCTTGCTTGTTGGTTTGAGGTTAGAAGAAACTTGTTTAGATTTTCAGTTTCTTGGATGAAGGAGCTAGCATTTGAAGGAGAAGACATTTGGAAATCAAAGGTTTGGAAAATGAAAAATCTAGGTTGTTTGAAGGTTGAGAGAGTTTTGGAAAAGTTTGAAATGAAGAAGATGAAGTGCTTTTATAGACTTCTTCAACGGTTTAGAAATTTTTGACCTTTGGAAAAAGGTGGAACACGTGTAAATTTCTCATTGAAAGGAGAAAGGTGGATTTTTAAACTTCCTAAGGAAGTAGTTTTGTTGCTAATTATTAGCCATAGCTGCTTTGTGATTACGTTTAGGTATCTTGATTGGACGTTTTGCGAGAGAAAGTTGGACACTTACTTTGGCGTCGTATGCGGTATAGTCATCATGAGTGTTGATGTTTTGAAATTGCATGAGTCATTCAAAACAAGTATTTCTTTATATCTATCAGAATACATGTTCTTGAGGCGGTTTGTTAGGGAAATTCAGAATAAAGCAATTGGAATATCGAAACAATATTTCGAGTAAACATAGAAAAAGAGGTTAATATCGATGATGAATATTGGTGAGAAATATAGAACCTTTGTCCTAAAGGAGTTTTTTGATTTCGATGAATAGACAATGGATTCGATTTGAGATTTTAGTGTTTAAAATATAAAAGCTCCTTTGGAAAATGTGCGATGTTGGAAGCAGTCAGCCCAGAAGGTTAATTGAATAAAAAGCGGCACAAAATTGAATTTCAAATGACTACAGGTGTGATCGGTGAGAAGCCCGACTTTGTAGGATTTTGTATCCAAGTATGCGGATAGCAAGAGTCGCCACCGACTTTATTTTTATCAATTAAGGGAAGGTAAAGTGAAAAAGACCTTCGTTAGATTACGAGTTAGGGAGAATGGTTATGAAAAGGAAGGTATAGCATCCGCTTTCCATCCGTAATTATCTCGGAGCTCTTAGTTACTAGATCACTTTTAAAATTGCTTTACGTGTGTTTGAAAAGATGTTTTGAAAAAAGGCATTTCGCTTTGACTTTGTAATGACTCATTATGAGGTGTATACAAAGTGTTCGGAAATGTTTCATTTTGAAAAGAGTTTGAACTTTGAAAAAAGTGTTGGTGTGAAAAATATTTGATGAGCAAGCAACTAAAAGACATTTATTTCCAGAATTGGTGTTCATGCTTTTACGTTCCTTTAGAATGGCGTAGCCCATACCATTAGTTAGTAGGTAGCTCGTTCGTTGGATGTAAGCGGGACATTCGAAGGACATCGGATGGTCGTAGAAGCAACTTGTAGGAAGTATCTAGCACGTTCGAAGGGTATCATCATTTTTAAGTAGGCGACAATCGAGGTTGAATCATGTATTCGGGCGACATCGTGGGTCTTATGATCTTTGTATCGAAGGACTATGATGATTTGTTTGGAAGGCAGCGGTGCTAGAATACCTCTGTTAGAGGACATGACCATTTGAATCGAAGGCATCGAGGAAGAATACCTAAAGGGTGCGTGTGTGAAAGAAGTGTGTCAAATTGGATATTTTATCTTGAAATTAGTGTGAGCTATGTCAATTATTATCTTGCCATACACCCAATTACTGCTTGATTGATAAGTGCGAAAAGTAAAATGCGGAATGTAAAGGTGCGGAAAAATAAACCTACGCTTATTACATGGCTTTAGGCGAGATACATAATTTAAGTGCGGAAAGTAAAGTCTAAATTAAACTATTACAACCCATGAGCAATTACATTATTGAAAAATAAAATAAAAAAAAAAGGAAAAGCGTCGGTCGGATCGACACGTGAAAGAATAAGAAAATAGGAAAATGCCATATGAATTGAATAAGAGAAAAATATTAGAAAAATGCAAATTTTAATATGAGAAAATTTATGCATCTTTGGAAATAAGATAAATAAGCTATAATAATTTTTGGATTTTTTAGAAACGATTTAATAATTAAAATGCAATTTATAATGATTTAAATGCTAAAATCAAAATAAAAATAAATATGCATGCAAAAAGGATATTTTTAATTTATTAAATTAAATAAATTTTTATAAAATAATGTAAAAGAAAAAAATGTTTTTGGTATTTTTTAAATGCAGAATAAAAATGTGAAAAAATTAAAATTGAATAAAATATTAAATAAAGAAAATATGAAATATAGTTTTGGAAAAGTAAAAAGGATTATAGAACCGAGAATCGAGGAGGAACATCCACTTTCGAGCAACAACCCGATACTGCCATTGTGAGAGCAACGTGCTTGTGTTTGGAAGCAGGATAGTTTGAAAATAACACGCGTCAGCTCGCCTGCTTCTCACGCTCGCGCCATCAGGTCGTCTTCTCAGGTTGAATTTTTAAAAGATAGCGTCGGCTTTGGTTCGGCCTTCTGAGATAACAAAATCAAAAATCAACACCATGTAATATAAATAAATCTAAGCCATGGTTCGATTCCTTGGAGCATTAGAACCACGATGAGTCACATGTCGATTTTTCCATTTAAACAAAACCCAATTGAGAGCTCGGGAACCCAGGTATGGTATATATCGATTGAGGCCATGGAAACACGATTGAAACTTGCCGGATAGCTTGCAAACTTGATTCTAATCACAATAAACAATCAAAAGCAGTTAATAATGCATGAATGTTGAAATCGATTTTGAAATTTCAAGAACAAACAGATTGGTTTCTTGTTTCTTGATGGTTTGAATGATATAAAATGCGGATCGACTAAAAGCAATTGAAAGTGGGCTGGATCGATGGTACTTTAGTAGCTTGGTCTGCGAAATTTTGACTTTAGGTTAGGGTTTGTGGAGCAATTCTTAATCCTTAATCATGTCTATGCATTGTGTATTTATATTGGATGGAATTGGGTGATTTGAGGAAGAAATCATCATTAATCAATGAAATCAAATTTGATTTTGTACAAAATCAAATTTTCAAATTCTGATTAATTTTCAATCCAATCTTGCCATATCAATCAATTTGGAAATTTGCGCTTTGTTGAGTTACTTGGATGCCAGGAGAGAAAAATCAATTTGATTAATTTTGATTTTATACTTTATTTTTGAATTTAATTTGTATTTAAATGAATAAATTCCAAATTAAATAGAAAAATAAAATAAAATTCGAAACTTTGGGCTTTGATGTTCCAAATTGTATGAGAACAAGTTTGGATGAAGAAAAAGTAGCCCGTTTGCAAAGTTTTTGATTTTTAAAGTATCTCTCTTTGTGCATTCTTCAAAATTGACTTGTAGATGGTGTAACTTGCTCAATTTTCCACATTTTGGTGTTCTTGGACTTTTGGAAAGCTCTAAGTCCTCTAACCAATGTCTTTGGTCTCATCTCAATTGGAGTTACCATGCTCAAAATATCTTCAAAACAAAAGTTGACTTTTGTTGACTTTGAAAATGACACATGTGTTTTGAGCTATACCTCTCAAATGAAGCATTTTTGGACATTCTTGTGAGACATGAAGTTGTAGAGAATTGAATTTCCTTCAAAACAAGAGGTGGTGGAAAAATTTACGAAAGTATGAAAGTTATGATCGATCAAAGTTGGTTGACTTTTCATTAGAAACCACAATTTAGAAAGTTTGACTTTTGGGCAAATCTTGAGTTTTCTTGATGAATCATGATCAACCCTTGATCAAATGATGAATGTAACTTCAAAATGAGGATGTTGACCAAAAATCGGAAGTTTGTTGTATGTTGACCACAGTTGACTTTTGTCCATACACTGAGATTTTCGACCATCGAGCGATTGTGAGAAACTTGACTTGTGAAGCTTGAAACTTGACATGGAGAATCTTTGAAGCATATGAGGAGGCATGAAGGCCATTGGAGATGTTGGAAATCCATCTTGACTTGAGAGATACCAACCCTAGTTTGGGTTGATTGTCTAGGAGAGAGTTTGTCGATCGACTCTTGAGGAATCCTTGAGTATGGATGTATGAAATCTCTTGAGTAGATGGAGGGCAAATTTTGGGGTATGACAGCTGCTTACATTCAATCTTCTTGTCTTGGAAGGTTAGATTGACATGTTTGTCTTCGTGACACAGGAGGTGAAGATGATTGAACAAAGCACATGCACTTTCTTGGATTGGTGGATGATGCGGGGAATGGGCTTCTGAGATGCCATTTGGAGAAGTTGGAGACTTATTTGGGAGCAGTCGTGCGCTAGACTGAGGTTGTTAATAGGAGGCGGCGGAGATGGGCTTAAGATGCCATCTAGAAGGTCGATCTTGGAGGGTGAGTAAATGTTAGACTACATGATGTTCTGGAATGGAGAGGAGATGGGCTTAAGATGCCATCCAAGAGGGTAATCACGTTAGACTCGTGTTCACTTTGAATGAAGTTATTAGTGCGTATTGATTTTTAACCATATATGACATTCGATGGTGAAGAGATGTTGACAATAGTCGGAGATGGGCTTAGGATGCCATCAAGGGCAAGCGGAAATAATGCAGCTAGACTACTGTAGATTCTTGTTGATGTCAGAATAAATCTTGCGATTACTACGGGAGAGATTGTAGTTGGCAAAAATGTGGATAGCTTCCTGGTGTGTCGGTGTTGATCCATTGCACATTATCGGAGGATAACCCGGTGGTCTTCGGATAGTTTTCCGTCGGTTCGGGGCTTAATCTGGACCGATCGTCGGAGGCGGTCTTTGAGATAGTTTTCCGGTGGACTCGGGGCAATCTGGACCTGTTTTCGTCGAAGTGGCCTTACTGTTTTGGAGAAATGAGAGAAACTTTGATAGAATATTTGTTAGTATGATGCATGGTAATGTATATGAATGACATATGCATGAATTATGACTTTATGAGAAATGTATGAATGATGAATGTTGTGATATTTCAAACATATCCATCTTGAAGAAGATCGCGGATATTACGTTTGAAGATTTCTAACTGCACGGGGAATTGAGTAGGTGAGAACCTTTTTGAAGGAGAAGAAAGATATCTTGGATTCCTCGATGCCTTATCGACCAGTCTTGGGCCTAGGCGTTGTTGAGAGGATGGTAGAGATTTGAGAGGCTCGTTGTCGGAGATCTTTATATATAGACCTGTTGAGGAGAGTGGGGAGGCGATCATTGAGGACCTTGTATGTAGATCCTGTGAGGGAGCTCTCATTTCAGTGTAGATCTCATTTGAGAGCTTTGAGGTTCTTTGAGGGCTTGAAGAGTCTAGAGTCCGTTGTAATCTCGGTGGGGAATAAAGGTGTATGTTTCCTCCGATGCACTATTTGACCAAGTTTGAGTGCGGACACTGGCTGCGGGGAGAAGGGAGGATTGAGAAATATCCATTTGGGGATGAAGTGTTCTTGCTTAGAGTTGATGTAACGTTGCTCGATTGGGTGGAATCATTGCTTGTGGATTTATACTCCGTTGGGGAAGGTGTGTTGTGGGTGACACCTTTATGCTCTGTGAGGAACTATTCGTTGACTTTCGTCGTCATCCATTCGGAACTGTAGTAAGTACTTTTGCATATTCACTTTTAGTATGTTTGTGATCAGATTCTTATTGTCAAATGTTATAGTCATTCAAAGCAAGCGTTGGACTTATTGCAAATAACAACAACGAAATTGTAAAGAGAAAGAAATTTGTATTTTTTTGAAATGTGGCGTATGGCCAGTAGTTTTTACACAAAAGGTAAAAAGCTGTCGCGAAACAATCTCGTTAAGTCCAACTATGCTAGTACTCATATATTTAACTATCTCATCTCCTTCTTTGTCAGTAGAAAGTGAGTAGGTGATCTGTCGCCATTTGAATCTTGAATCTTGATAGTAGTGCGGAAGAGGTGATCGGAAGAGACATAGTGCGCTTAAATCTAACTTTTGCCTAGACCGCCCTTCGGGTTTCAGTCTACGGATACCCTTTTTGCCCAAGCCGCCTTTTCGGGTTTCGACTTCTTGGTGTACATGTTTTGTATATATCCTAACTTTTGCGAACTTTTTGGTTACATGGGATATATTATTTGCCTAGGCGTCGACCTAGCGGGTCTCTTTATCGTAGTATTTTTGACTATGTCTGCGTTCACGAGGTGTGGGAAGTCTTCACCATCCATGGTGCTAAGTATCATAGCTCCGGGAAAATCATCTTGACTACAAGCGGTCCCTCGTGGGTGGGAGTCCATTTGCCCTAGGATCACCTTGTGGAAGAATGATCGCTTGACTACTAGATCACCGACTTGGTAGACTCGGTGCTTGACCTTCTTGTTAAATGCTCGATCATTCGTTTCGATAAATCTGTCCATGGCGGATGGATGCAGTCGTTCTCATCAATCAAATTAATCGGTCAAGCGATGCGGACCCAATCGTCTTAACTAACTCGCCTCTGGAGGACTCACGGTTGAGGTATCCCGAACCTCGATGGGTAAGGCGGCTTCCATACAGTATCTGAGAGAAGGGGTTGCCCTGTGGATGTTAAGCTTGAAGTCGATAACCATGAAGAGCAAATGGTAACATCTCATGCCAATCTTTGTAAGTCCTTTGTCATCTTACGTATAATCTTAATGTTCTTATTGGCGGCTTCCTGCCATTCATCTTAGGCCGATATGGAGAAGAATTGTGATGCTTGATCTTGAGCTGCGTGCGAGTTGGTGATCATCTTGTTGTTGAGATTGGAACCGTTATCCGTGATAATCCTTTCGAGTGCCATACCGGCGGATAAGATTATGCTTGATGAATCGAGCCACTACATTCTTGGTAACGAGATGCATGAGGCTGCTTCTACCCATTGGTGAAATAGTCGATTGCCACGAGGATGAAGCGATGTCCATTGGAAGCGTGGGCTTAATCTCTCCAATCATGTCAATGCCCACATTGCGAAGGCCACGGAGAAGTTAAAACATTCAGGAGGTCTTTGGATGCGTGCACTTTGTCGGCAAAATCGGCACTTGTGACAAGATCGAGCGTATGGTGACAATCGACTTCCATGGTGGACCAATAGTATCTGTTCTCAAAATCTTCTTAGCCATAATGTGTCCCTTGGAGTGGGTACCAAATTAGCCGTGTAACTCTTCCATGATACGTATTCTTTGTTTTGGTCTACAGTGGAGTAAGCACAAGTCGTGGTTGCGCTTGTATAAGATGTGTTCTTGAGAAAGAATTTGGAAGCAAATCTTCTCATGAACTTCTTATCATTAACGGATGCCCTGCGGAATATTCACGAGGTCTCGAGATACCTCTTCACGTCATAGTACCAAGGTTTCTCTTACGTATCAAGCTCATAACAATCTTTGGTTAGTCGAACCTCTCAATGATGATCGGGGAGCCTCGTTGTCCCATCTAACCTTGAACATAGGCGACATAGTAGCCAATCGTGCCTTGTGATTCTCTTCGTGGAATGTGATTGAAAGTGATCTCTTCAAAATAAGGAATCAAACTCGAACATGCTCTCGATATGGAATGAGATTCGGATGCTTCGTATCCCTCGCCTCTTATCACTGATCACTAAAATGAGTCTCCATACACTTGTAGAACTTGATTCTTAAGTCGATAGCGACTTTGATACCCATGATGCAACCGTGCTCGGCCATGTTGTTGTGCAATTGAAACATAATCTGGCGGTGAAAGGCGTATGTCCGCTGTAAGGGGATGTAATGATGGCGCCAATGCCATTGCCAAGTGCGTTTGAGGCTCCATCAAAACCATAGTCCATCGGGATCCTTGTTCGGTCCTTCGTGCAGGCTGGTTCTTCCAATCTGTAACTAGTAAAACATCTTCGTCGGAATTGAGCTGCATAGCGGATAGTCATCTCGACGATGAGCCAAATGATCGGCTACCACACTTCCTTTGATCGCTTTACGAGAAGTGTCTTTGGATGTCATATTCGGTCAAGATCATTTGCCATCTTGCTATTCTTCGGGAGAGAGTGGTTTCTCAAATATGTATTTTATCGGATCCATCTTGAAATCAACAAGGTAGTGTGGTCAACATATCTTGTCTTAGTCGTGACAGCCCAAAGCGTTGCAAGTTTTCTCAAGCTGCAGTATCTTGTTTCACGATCGGTAAACTTTTGCTAAGGTAGTATATTGCATGCTCTTTTCGACCAGGACTCGTCATGTTGCCCCACACACACCCCATTGAGTTTTCTAACACTGTCAAGTACATGATAAGAGGTCTTCCTTGCGGCATCGGGATAGGAGGATTACAGGGGTACTCCTTGATTTTGTCAAAGCGATCGCGTCGTCGTTCCATTCTACTACTTGATCTTTCTTAAGTAACTTGAAGATTGGCTCACAATAGCGATTAGGTGTGCAATGAATCGCAATGTAGTTTAATCGGCCCGAAACCTCGACTTCCTTCCGGTGCGGGCATCTCTTGAATAGCTCAACCTTGGCGGGATCAACTTCAATACCTCTTCGACTACAAACCCTAGGAGTTTCGGGATCGACTCAAAGGTGCACTTGTTGGGATTAAGTCTCGATTTGTTCTTCAACCTATCAAACAATTTACGCAAATGATCGAGATGTTCTTCTTGTCGTGATCGAGCTATCATATCGTCGTAGACCTCTATCTCGTGATGAATCATGTCATGAAATAATGTCACCATAACGATAAGTGGCGCTGCGTTCTTCATCCGAGCAGCATAACCTTGTGTGAGAAAGTGCCCCATTATGTAGTAGTCTTCTCCATGTCTTGGGAGCCATTTTGATCGATTGTAGGAAAACCATCCATGAAGGAGAAAACCTTATCTTGGCGGGTTGTCAACGAACATCAATATGAGGAAGTGAAATCATCTTTCGGACTCGCTTTGTTCGGATCTACGTAATCCACACACATTCGTACCTTACCATCCTTCTTAGGCACGGGTACCACGTTTACAACCTTTGAGGATAAAGGTGTGGTAAGAAACCAGGTTGAGCTGCTTCATGACTTCTTTGATTTTCTCGACATCTCGGGGCCATCTGACAGACCTTACATTTTCTTTGGGAAAACCTTCTTTGTCGACAATCGATGTACCACGATATCAATGTCTAAACCGGCATGTCTTCGTATGACCAAGCAAAAACCTCAACATAATCTCGTAGCATCTGAACCAACCTTTCTTTAACATTCTCAAGACCGCTCCTATCTTGATCTCTTTTCTATCTTAGTCGGTACCCAAATTCACAACCTCGACTGCTCTTAGGTGGGTTTGTATAACTCGCTTCTTCTTCTTTGTGATCGGCAAGTTCTCCACAGCACCACAATCTTCCTCACTTTCGTCTTGACGGTAGATCGGATTATCGAAGTCATATTTAGCACTAGCATGGTATTATGAGATTCGGAGTGATTACTGCGTGTATCACGTGGGTGTGTGTAAGAACACATAGCTTTTTGAAGGGGTGATAAAGTAAAGAAAGAAAACAAACAATTGAATGCAAAAGTCCAACGATTTATTGAATGAAAATCGCAAAGCGATAGATAATAACCCTCATAAGCGAGCCGCGATGCCGGGCAAGGCACTAGGCTTTCAAAGTTTATTGTTCAAACATAAAGAAATACGAAAAGCAAAACAAAACAAAAGCAATTACTCTGCTAAAGGAGATTGGTATGGCGTCTTGATCTTCCAATTCTTGAGCCCTTGATCTGGAGTTGGGAAGATCCATTCTTGCTGAAAGTCGTTGTTGTCGTCTTCTATAGCATGGATTCCACTCGGCGATCACGGAAAGGAAGTTGGCGGCACGTTCGCGGCGTATCATCTTCGACCCTTGATGGTGAAGCCTAAACCGGTCTTGTCAAATTTGAAAGGAAGATGGGGCTGTCCCAAATAGCACTACCTCCTTGTTCAACGATGGCTTGAGCATTTTTGAGCCATTCTAGGTGGAGCTTGTGTAACCGGGGAGTGGGAGGTCAGCATGACTACGGGTATTGTTTCAAAAGCTTGCGGTCTCGAAGAATTCACCTTCCATCTCGAGATAGCGGAATGGTATAGATGGTGACCATATCTCTTCACCACCTTGTAACAACCTTCCCTTTCACGGGTACTTCAATTTCGATGCAAGGTAGAGTAGCGCCACCCATGTATCCAGGCGTCAGTAGGCAAGAGTAATGGGACGGATGTCCATGACAAAGAAGGTGGAGTCAAAGTGCAGGACCGACTTTGAGGCAGAATGAGCTCTCCAATCTTGTTGCTTAGAACCATCAAAAGCTCTCACAATAATGTCCTTTGGGTCTCGAGAACCAACCCTTCGACATCAAGCCGATCAAAAGCGGTCTTGGAAGGATATTCGAGCGAGCCGGTATCACAAAACATGAGATAGGTAGTACCCTTGCATTCAGAGATGTGCAAGGCCTTGTTATGTTTCTTTCGGAAGGATTCAATCGACATCGAGAGAAGCCTAGGCCGTTGTTGGCAGCCAGGCTAGCAATACAAACTTGAATTGATCGGTGGTAGTGTCTTGCGGCACATGATCATTCTTGAAACTTCACCAAGGCGTTAGCATGAGCCTCGAACATAAAGTAAGCAAGCATGGAGATCTTGGACGGTCTGTCCCAAGCCATTCCACAACATTGTAGTCACTCTTCTTGATAATTTTGAATTTCCTCCATTTCTTGTTTGGAGGTGTCTTGACAACTTCCTTTGGTACTTACGGCGGGGATGAGTTCTTGGTTCTTTCCTCTAGCTGGGGATATTGATTGAGTAGCTGGAATGCGGTGAGTCATGATGTCTTTTGGAGGAGATATACGAGAGAATACCCTTCGGTTGGTCACCTTCTTGGATCCGGTGATGTTGTCAATGTCGAGAATAGAAACTTGATAAGATCTTCAATTGTCGGAGGATCTTGCTTGACACCATGATAGTAAACATTAGCTCCATAATTCCAAGGATAGCCTTGTCGGAGGAATATGGGCCTTGGAGAAGTGATAATGAGAGGTGCCACTCTAGGCACGGGATCGTGAGAGGAAATCCTTATAGTGTTAACATCGGCATAGTCTTACGGGAAATCGTCACCCCATCCGGTCGCCTTAACATCTTCAATAGGAATCTTGTAACTATCGGGGACGGTGTACTTGACCATGTAATCATACTTTCCACTTGGCTGCCCAGGTATCCCACAGATGATACAGTTTCATTCGCATTGTCAATCTTAACTTAGACATTTCTTCACACAACACACGGTGGTTTCGAAATAGTATCTCACGGTTATCCATCATACCTGAACCGTCTTCTCAACCAAGCACAACCATCAGTGCGGGCGAGCACCAACGACAACTCTGGGCATCTGGATTGACAGGCTTGCAACAAATTCTTCTTACGACCATCGGAGGAATGGTCAAGTCATCTATGTTGAAAACATAAGTATATCTGTGACACATTGGAACTCTTGTCATGGTTAGGCATAGGCGTTGATCACATTCGGTCTCAGCGGGAGGATCGAACTCAATGCAGCTTGATCATATCACAGATCTTGTTTTGAGCCCAACAATTGTCGTTAATGGTGCTCAGCTGTTGGAATGGTAAGCACACTTAGCATTAGGATTGTACTTTGGAGAGGAAGTGTTGACATTCGAGGAGGATCCTCAGTAATCACTCTGCTTTCAACATGTGTTGCAAGGCTTGCGACAATGGCATGTTGATCTTAAATAAGCTGTCTTCGTGGCGCGTTACGCTCTGCGTTGTCTCATTGAGGTTGTCTTGATGTAGGATTGGAGATCTGCTGCCCCAGATTGAGCACGGTCGGTCTTGGCTCGGCTTTTCGACCATACCTTAGCTTCTTTCTTAGCACCAAGGATCTCTTGCGACATTGAAGATGTCTACATGAATCTTCCACTCTTGATACCGACAATCGCTCGCTTCAATATCAACTCGGTGAATCCGGATGAAGAATTTCCAATCGGATGATTGAAGAATGGGCTGTCGGTGTTCCCATGAACATATCAACCAACTCCCTATTGGACGGGTGGTTGAACTCTGCGCTCTCCACTTGGCATACTCCTTGAACTTCTCGTCACGACCCATAGACATGCTTTGTGGTTGCATGCAGTGGGTGTCAATTCGACATTGTACTCATATTGTGCAGAAAGCATCGCCAATCACTCAATACGGATCGGTCATTCTTCTGAAGGCGGGTTCGGACAAACTCTCTTGAAAATAGTGCATCCACACTTTCATCATCGTGTGGGATTGATCTTACGGACATAGGACTTCAAATGCGACTTAGGGCAAGACATGCCATCATACTTGGCAAAAGTAGGAACTTTGAACTTGGGAGGAATCACAACACGGGAACAAGACTCGGATCATCAAAGTTCAGCCGGACATTTCAAGTTTTCCACGGCATTGAGACGGTCTTCAAGTTGTTTGTACTTGTCATCTTCATCAGTGTTGGCCATAATCGAATGATCCTCTCCTCCTTTCTTTGGCTCACTGATCACCTTCATCACCTTGGTACTCCCTCGGTATGGACACTTCCTTGAGAGAGCTCAATCGGTGACCACTTTAGGACCCCTTTGAAGCGTCTACCCATGTTGAGGAGACCAACAACCTTCTTGCTGATGAGCTTCTTGGATCTTCTTGGCCTTGGACCAAGTGGTGAACATCTGTTGGCCCAGGCATTACGAGCACGAGATCTTTGGCGGTCTGTTCAAGAGCCATTTACGCTAAAATAAATAGCGAGCAAATGAGAAAACCAATCTCGATGTACTGTGATGCAATGTTATGCTATGCTATGCGATGTTTATGCGAATGCAATGCAATGTTTTCAAGGACCTAAGAGATTTAAATTTGTTAAACAAGCAATGAACAAACATTTATTAGTACTTTTCATTATTCTCTTTTTTCTTTTAAGTACAAGAGATAGTTCGAAACAATAAAGAAAACATAAAATCCTAAAGCTCTAAGTCTCCCATGGTGCTTCCTCTTGTGCCGATGTGGCGTTGATGTTTACGCTCCTCGTGAGTAGCTTGGTCAACTCTAGAACTTTCTTCTCACTTGCATAACGAGCTTCAAAGGTATCCCTTTCTTCTTTTAGTTGAATCAGGATCGCTTCAGTCTTCAAAATCGGTGGCATGTCGGGATGGAGAACGCATAATCGTCACCTATAGCGGGTTCCATAATTACGGGTAAAGCAGTGAATGGCATCATGAGGTTTTGAGCTCGAGCTCGCACCCATTTGAGTAAGGTTCCCAAGGAATGGAGTTGGTGCCCCAAAGTCTTGGCATCGTCTTCTTTACCATGCCCCAAGCATGTATAAACCTTCGTCGGTGATGCGGAGATCGTGATTGTAGTCGAACACAACATCTTGGAGAAGCATATCATGTGGACCATCCTTGAGCAAAACCAAGCGGCGTAGAGCTAGAGAAGGGTTGTAAGTAATACCTCCCCTTATACCGAGTAGTGGTACATTAGAATTCTCCACAACGCTCAATGAATGTGAAATCCTTTTGAGAGAAAAGACTCCAGCGGATATCGAATGAGAGTGACATCAATCTTTGAGACCATCTCAACCTTTGTTCATTCTTCAAAAGCGATGGAGGAAGGTGCGAAATAAACCACCTTGAAAGCAACGGTATACACACATGAGAGTTCCTTGTCGCAGTAGTGCAGTGTGGAGAGAATGTAGAATGTCTCCAAGTAAAGGTAGCCTTTGGATTGCGGGTGAAACAACTTGATGGCATTGACATCTATGAATTGATCGAGTTAGGAATGAACCAAACCATAGATTAGCAAGGCCACAATGTTCTCAAATGCATGAAACTCATAACTTTGAGGAATTCTCGGGCTTTCTTGATTAAGAACTTGGAAAGTAAACCCTTAACTCCACTTCTAGTTTCCCAATTGGCTTCAATGTCGGCGCTTAAGATGTAAAGGCGGATCGATGTCTTGAACTTAGGAACCTTTTCAAACCGTGAATGGCATTTGGTCGAGAATAGGTATCCCAGTAGCTTAGAGAACTCTTCTAAGGTAGGAACCAACGATAATGCGGAAATGTAAAGCAATGGTGTTTCGGATCAAAGAGCTGGAATAGGACATGCATCATATCTTCTTCAAAACCGGAGATAACCAAATCAAGTAGATAACCATGTCTTTTGATGGTGAGCATGGTGGAATTTACGAAACCAATTCTTTGAGTTGAGAAGGATACCCATGAAGTTGATTCGGATAGTCTTTCTAGAAGCCATAATCCTACAAAAAGCAGGCAAAGATAAATCCCTAGGTCCTTGAAATAGTTAGAAATGATATGCAATGCGAATGATGTCATGATGTCATGTTTAGCACACACAAACAATTCACACAATGAGCCTAGGGTTAAGGCTTGCATGAGGTATAGGTGATTACCCACCAAAGTTTGAGTTGGTTCATCTGTCTATAATAATGTAGGGTTCTAGGAATCTCATATCACAGATCTTTCTCGTAGGCGCTTATTTCAATCTGACCAAGTGGTCGAAAATGTCCCAAAGTCGATCTCGATGGCGTAGCATCGAGTATCAACCAACCTCGGTCTACACAAAGCCGGCCATCTCACTACCTTCTAATGGCCAAGATGGGTCAATTAAGGTTCTAAAAGTTTAGTTAGCGCTTGATGACACCGAAGCCAAATACTTTCTTCAACTTGGGAATGAAGAGTATCGGGCAACCAAAGTGTCACGCTAACGTAGCCATCATGTTGACCGTGTAGTTATCGTCTAGCGGTCGCGATGATCTAATGCTACTTACCTAAAAGGAAACCCGGATCCGGGTGTAGAATCCCCCAACAATATAATACCCAAGCAACCTTAAAGATAAAGCAAGCAAGTCAAACAGAAAGCAATAAAGGTGATTAGAAATCCCTAAGGCAATTCTCTCTTTTAGGGCATTCCCAGTAGTCATGATTCGTGATACGGTGAAGACTTTGTAGGATTTTGTATCCAAATGTGCGGATAGCAAGAGTCGCCACCGACTTTTATTTTTATCCAATTAAGGAAGGTAAAAACGAGAAAAAGACCTTCGTTAGATTACGAGTTCGGGAGAATGGTTATGAAAAGGGAAGGTATTAGCACCCCTTTCCATCCGTAGTTATCTACGGGCTCTTAGTTGCTCTAGATCACTTTTTAAAATTGCTTTCTGTGTGTTTGAAAAAGATGTTTTGAAAAAAAGGCATTTCGCTTTGACTTTGTAATGACTCATGTAGGAGTGTATACAAAGTGTTCGGAAATGTTTCATTTTGAAAAGAGTTTGAACTTTGAAAAAAAGTGTGTGGTGTGAAAAATATTTGATAGAGCAAGCAACTAAAAGGCTTATTTACCCACTCAGAATTGGTCGTTTTCATACTTTTACGTTCCTTTAGAATAGCGCTAGCCATACCATTAGTTAGTAGGTAGCTCCATTCGTTGGATGTAAGCGGGACATTCGAAGGGACATCGGATGGTCATAGAAGGCAACTTGTAGGAAGTATCCTAGCACATTCGAAGGGACTATCATCATTTTTCGTAGGCGACAATCGAGGGTCAAGATCATGTATTCGGAGGCGACATCGTGGGTCTTATGATCTTTGTATCGAAGGGACTATGATGATTTGTTTGGAAGCAGCGGTGCTAGAATACCTCTACGTTCGAGGACATGACCATTTGAAATCGAAGGCATCGAGAGAATTACCTAAAGGGTGCGTGTGTGAAGAAGTGTGTCAAATTCAGATATTTTATCTTGAAATTAGTGTGAGCTATGTCAATTATTATCTTGCCATACACGCCTAATTACTAGCAATTGATAAGGTGCGAAAAGTAAAATGCGGAATGTAAAGGTGCGGAAAATAAACCTACGCTATTACATGGCTTTGGGGCAGATACATAATTAGGAGTGCGGAAAGTAAAAGTCCTAAGTTAAGCTATTACAACCCATGAGCAATTACATTATTGAAAAATAAATAAAAAAATGGAAGAAACGTCTGAATCGGATCAACCTGTGAAAGAATAAGAAAACCGGAAAATGCCATATGAATTGAATAAGAGGAAAAATATTAGAAAAATGCAAATTTTAATATGAGAAAATTTATGCATGCTGGAAATAAGATAAATAAGCTATAATAATTTTTTTGGATTTTTTAGAAAAGATTTAATAATTAAAATGCAATTTATAATGATTTAAATGCTAAAATCAAAATAAAAATAAATATGCATGCAAAAGGATATTTTTTAATTTATTAAATTAAATAAAGATTTTTATGAAAATAATGCAAAAGAAAAAAATGTTTTTGGTATTTTTTAAATGCAGAATAAAAATGTAGAAAAGAATTAAAATTGAATGGAAATATTGAAAATAAAAGAAAATATGAAAATATAGTTTTGGAAAAGTGTAAAAGGATTATACGAACGGGGAATCGAGCGGAGACATCCTTTCAAACCTAAAACTGATATCTTGACCAAGCGAGCCAGCGTGCGCCTTGTTTGGAAGCAGGATAGTTTGAAAATAACACGCGTCGCTACTTACCTTCCTCCGCTCGCCCATCCGATCGTCTTCTCCGATTTGAATTTTTAAAGATAGCGTCGGCTTTGGTTCGGCCTTCTGACCAACAAAATCAAAAATGCAACACATAATATAAATGAAATCTAAGGCCATGGTTCGATTCCTTGGAGCATTCGAACACGATGGTACAGTCCTATTGTCCAATTTTTCCATTTAAACAAAACCCCAATTCGAGCTCGGGACCCTAGGTATGGTATATATCGATTCGAGGCATGGAAACACGATTGGCTTGCCGGATAAACACAAACTTGATTCTAATCACGGATAAACAATCAAAAGCAGTTAATAATGCATGAATGTTAGAAATCAATTTTGAAATTTCAAGAACAAACCGAATTCGGTTCTTGTTTCTTGATGGTTTTGAATGATATAAGAGTGGGATCGACTCTAAACAACCCAAGGAATGCAATGGAATCCTCAAAGCAATTGAAAGTGGGTGGATCGATGGCGCTAGCTTAGTGCACGAAATTTTGACTTTAGGTTAGGGTTTGTGAGCAATTCTTCATCCTTAATCATGTGCTATGCATTGTGTATTTATATTGGATGGAATTGGAGCGATTTGAGGAAGAAATCATCATTAATCAATGCAAATCAAATTTGATTTTGTACAAAATCAAATTTTCAAATTTGATTAATTTTCAATCCAATCTTGCCATATCAATCCAATTTTGAAATTTGCTGGCTTTGTTGAGTTACTTGGATGCCAAGGAAGAGAAAAATCAATTTGCAATTAATTTTGATTTTATACTTTATTTTTAATTTAATTTGTATTTAAATGAATAAATTCCAAATTAAATAGAAAAATAAAATAAAAATTCGAAACTTTGGGCTTTGATGTTCCAAATTGTATGAGGAACAATTTTGGATGAAGAAAAAGTAGGCCCATTTGCAAAGTTTTTGATTTTAAAGTATCTCTCTTTGTGCATTCTTCCAAAATTGCCCAACTTGTAGATGGTGTAACTTGCTCAATTTTCCACATTTTGGGTGTTCTTGGACTTTTGGAAAGCTCTAAGTCCTCTAACCAATGTCTTTGGTCTCATCTCAATTGGAGTTACCATGCTCAAAATATCTTCAAAACAAAAGTTGACTTTTGTTGACTTTGAAAATGACTGTAATGTTTTGAGCTATACCTCTCAAATGAAGCATTTTTGGACATTCTTGTGAGACATGAAGTTGTAGAGAATTGAATTTCCTTCAAAACAAGAGGTGGTGGAAAATTTACGAGAAAGTATGAGAAAGTTATGATCGGTCAAAGTTGAGTTGACTTTTCATCTAGAAACCCTAATTTAGAAAGTTTGACTTTTGGGCAAATCTTGAGTTTTCTTGATGAATCATGATCAACCCTTGATCAAATGATGAATGTAACTTCAAAATGAGGATGTTGACCAAAAATCAAGTTTTGTTGTATGTTGACCATAGTTGACTTTTGTCCAATACACGATTTTCGACCATCGAGCGATTATGCGAAACTTGACTTGTGAAGCTTGAAACTTGACATGGAGAATCTTTGAAGCATATGAGGAGGCATGAAGGCCATTGGAGATGTTGGAAATCCATCTTGACTTGAGAGATACCAAACCCTAATTTGGGTTGATTGTCTAGGAGAGAGTTTGTCTGATCAACTCTTGAGGAATCCTTGAGTATGGATGTATGAAATATCTTGAGTAGATGGAGGGCAAATTTTGGGGTATGACAGCAGGATTCGAATTTCAAATAAGGGTGCCATTCTTAAAAGACGCGTGGAAGTCAGTAAACGAAGGAAGCCTGCATGTTTCGAACGTGGCGTGATTTTAGAGTAGGACCGTTAGGGTCAAGACACTATAAATAGGTGCTTTTATGTTAGATTTGGGGTGTTCATTCGTGTTTTTATCTTCAATTGTCAAAACTTAAGTTTAAATTCGAAGTCTTTCTTTATACAATCAGTCAGTATATTTTCATAGATAATCTTAAAGAAATCTCTTAAGAATTAATTGAGATAATGGGTTTGAACATAGAAATCAATTATGACACATGTGTCCTAGGATCAATCTAGTCGATCTTGCAAGTAACCAATAATAATCAGTAAATTGGAAGACTAGCGGTTTTTTACTAGAAATCACTATAAACAGTCTTGAGGACCAAGGAAGTCCAAGTTAGCTGTCCAATTCGTGCAAGAAGATTGAGCAAATTTGGAAAGATTTCATGCAAATTTCCAATCAAATATTTTTTCATTTAAGGAGAATATTTTCTCTTAAAGTCTTGACCTATTTCCACTCCTCTATATATACTTAACATCAACACAAAGAAAAGAACTTTTCAGCCAGCTTCTTACACGAAATCCTTGCCTCCACAACAACCCTAAAATTTCTCAAAAAATCCAAAAGTTGGCAAAATCGTGCAGCCACTTTCCAGCCGTTTCAATCATCCAATCGTGTTCCTAAGGTAGGTAAAGGTAAGAATGCACCCTTGTACATAGTTCATGTTGGTTGTATCATCCAATATGCATGCATCCCGTTTGTGAATATTTCCAAATCGTGTTTTTAATTATGGCTTGTTTTAATCAAAACTAACACCACTAATGACTTCCTGGGATCAAATAAGACAGGTTTCATCCATCGTGTGCAAGGTTTGGTGGCCAAATCGTTAACTGTCATGGTTAAGGCAAGCTAGCTGTTGAGTTCCAAAACCATAGTTACAGGACGTTTTCTGTTCGTTTTCGCAAGTTTTACAAAAGGTGGTGACCGGAGAAGATGACCGGAGTTTTCCTTCCGGTGGCATCTCCAAGTTAACTCGGATCTCGGAAGGGCATCTCGGAAGAGTCCTCCGAGCTCCGACCTGGACTTCCGCCATAATCCTCCAGAAGCTCTAGCTTCTAGACGTACCCAGATCCAGATTCCCTAGAAGCTCCAACTTTTGGATGTCCCCAGCAACAGAATCTCCATCTTCTGGACCATTCCAGCACCAGATTCCCCAAAAGCTCCAGCTTCTGGACGTCCCTGAAGCAACTCTATTTTCAAAAATCATTTAAAATGAATTTTCAAAACAATGAAATCGCCACCTAATTTTATTTGTTCTAGAAAGAACGGGAAAATATAGATAAAACCCACAAAAATTGGATAAGGCGGTCTACAAGACCAAAAAGCATGGATTCGGGAGTCGGTTACGCAAGAGGAAGGTATTAGCACCTCTTACGTCCATCGTACTCGATGGGACCCATTTAGTTCGAAATGTGTTTGTGTGTGTAATCGCTAATTTCTAAATTATAAATAAATAAAGAAAAGGGGTTTGTTTGTTATTATTTTGAGTTTGACACGGTTTCGAAACCGCGTGCCTACGTATTCCCTCGTGCAATGGGAAAGTCAAAACTCCGTAGTTCTTGTTGAAAATGTCTTGGGTTGTTTGTATTGATTTTAGAAGAAAATGTTTTTGATTTTTGATAATCGCATATGAGCGAAAAAGGATTTGAATGGGTTGAATTGATTTTAATGGTAGATGACAAGTACCAAAACGTCGGGATACCCTCTAACGATTCGATACTCGAGATTGGTGATTGAGGTCAACCGATCTTCTCTCATCCAAAATCTGTATTGTGAAAGGAGTGAGGTGAAACAAAGTTCACTTTTTATTAAGTGTTATGGAATAAAGTATTTAAGTCATTGGGTTACCCTCTAATGGCCCAAATACTTTACATTTTAATTAAATCGTTGGGCGAACCTCTAACAATTTAATTAAATACCATAGTACCATGTTTTTTTGTTTTATAGAAAAATTGATTTTTGAAAACAAATTCAATTAATTAATTTAATTTGAAAGTGTTTTATGGGTTTGATTGATTTTAATTGTGGATGACAAGTACTAAAACGTTGGGATATCCTCTAACGATTCGATACTCGAGATTGGTGATTGAGGTCAACCGATCATCTCTCATCCAAAATCTTTATTATGAAAAGAGTGAGGTGAAACAAAGTTCACTTTTATTAAGTGTTATGGAATAAAGCATTTAAGTCATTGGGTTACCCTCTAATGGCCCAAATACTTTACATTTTAATTAAATCGTCGGGCGAACCTCTAACAATTTAATTAAATACCATATCACTATGTTTTTGTTTTTTTGTTTTGTAGAAAAATTGATTTTCAAAAGAACAAGTTCAATTAATTGTTTTGACTTGAAAGTGTTTTAGGAAAACAAGCGAGCCCATACAAGGTGGCTTTATGTATGCTCCTAAAAGTGAGACTAGCGTGACACTAGTATTCTAAACGACCGATTAGAACAATCGATCGAATAGTTGTCGCTGTAGAAAAGCCCAGGACCAAACTATAAATGTGTGCAGGTGTGCATTGTGTATGTTCACCTGCTTCTTGATGAGGAGCCCAAGGAGAGGCTATGTGTTCTAATTGAATGATAAACGCGTAATGTAGCGGTAATTAAAACACAGAAATAAATCCTAAACTATTAAAGCTTAAATAAACAAACAATACAACCAAATCGAATTAGTTTGAATAATCGAATAAATTGTAATGCGCTTCAAGTAGTCTTCAAAATTGGATACAGCTTGCCTCGTCAGATGAATGTGAGATAAGGGTCCCTATATTGCATGATATACAGACAAAACATATGCGGGGAATGTTGCAATGCTCAAGCATCAATTACTGTATTTTACTAGATTAATTAGAATAGATTTATATAGAGATCATTCTAAGGCAATCGGTATATTATAGTATAATTTTATTTACAAATGAAAATAGCAAAGTAGAATCAAGAGTATTATGTATAATTATATTTGCAATATCTAATATAAAATAAAAATACTATATATAATTATATTTACAAAAATAAATAAAAAGTAAAAATACTAAGTATTTATATCTATAAAATTAAATATGCACCACAAAATATCAAAATACTAATAGAAATAGTAATTCAACGTTTAAGATGCTAAGGCAAGTGTGGATGCACTAATTGGAAGCGAGTGTTCTGAATAATCCTTGAAGATCTCTTCACAAGTAGCAAACTCGTTAGTAGCATTAGTGTGGGATAAAATCGAAATGAGATAAAATGGACTATGTACATGGATGGATGAATTTACAAATAAGAAACAAGAAAATAGGCTAGTATTCAATGTACATGTTGAAATTCAGCACTACATACATTGTTCCAATCACATTTAAACTCAAGTATACACAACGGTAAACATGCTTTTCCGATCATAGAGAAAACAAGGATCAAAAATTCAAATTGAAACATGAAAACTCGAATTCAAAGCAAACTCTATGCTCTTAAACATGATTCCGGGCAGCAACTATGCTATCTCAAAAAACACTCTAAATATCGATCAAAAACCACATGAATTCAAAGGCAACTTGCATTATCAAACACTTACCAACCCGGGCAGCCGCTACACAAACTTAATGATACTTAAAAAAGAATTCGATTTAATCATATTCAACATCAAACACAATCAAACAATATTATGATTCTCAATTCACAAATCAATAACTCGACTTTTACACAATCCAAGCTCAAGATAAGAATAATAGAATTCACAATAAGCTCTAAACCTTTAAAACCAAATTCGGGCAGCATTGACATTATACAAAGAGGTACTTGAAAAATTGTCGCATGAACAAGCAAGCTTGATACCGATGCCAAAGAAAAGTATCATCAAGATCAAACAACCAATTGGCATGAATTAAAACAACTTAGAACATCAACTTACCACTCCTGGGCAGCAACTTACTATTTCGGAAAAGCTCAAATAAAACGAACCGAAATTGTGCTAAACTTACCCAAACATGCTAGTAAACTTACATAAGCATCGCACACAAATTGAATCGGAGTTTTCAACATAATATTTCATACAAGGTCAAATAGGTAAAATGATTATTGATTCCCAAACCATGTTCATGAAAACAGAATTCAGACCAAAACAAAAATTAGCACACACATGGTATTACAAGCAAAAGTCCTCACAACTTATCTTTTAAGAAACTTACAAACTTAACACAAACATACGTATAATATCGACAAAAATTTCATCACGATTCTACTATTAACTTGATAATTTCAATATGCACAAAATGGTACCGATTAGAAATGCTTATCATTCACGTTCATAACACACAATCTAACGAAATTCAAAATGATTCATCACGAATGAAACATACCCCCTTTTTACGAAAACAGTACGATGTAGATACTCAAAACAACATGGTTAACATAGCAATGTGGATTTAATCGGAACCAAAACAACATTCACACGACAATACTTCTAATTCGACAAAAAGCTTTCAGCATAATAATTTAAATCGAACTGTCAAACCATACAATTTCTACTTCAAACAAATCAAATTCAACATGTTAACAACCCTTCGACATAGATCTTCACAACAATCACAGAATATGAAACAGGGATTCGAAACAGGATGGCACCTTACCGAATAGTCGCCGAGATTGTTGAATGGAGCAGCATCAGTGTCGAACGGTGGCTGGTATTTGATGTCTGACAGTAGTGTTGGACAGAGATAAGAGAGTGAGGGTGACGATGAGCTTGAGGTTGTCGGAACAGAGGATGTCGGAAACGGATGGAGCGGCTGTTGTTGACGAAGCTGTTGGCGTCAGAGAGTGGTAAGGGATGCCGACGGTCGCGGTTGCTGTTCGTCGAAGAGAAGGGTTTACGGCGAAGAAGAGACAGGGAAGGTTGAAGGTGGTTCCGCGGAGAGATGGAGACGAGGATGAGATTACGGTGGAGGTCGCGGCTGGGAGTGAATGGAGGTGACGGAGGGATAGCGGCAGAGGGAGTAGTATGTTACGGTGGTGACAGCGGGAGAGGTATGTGGCGATGGTGATGTTGAAACGGAGAAGGAAACAGGGACTGGTGAAGGCGGCGGTTAGAAGGACGATGGGGGTTGCTGGAGGATATGGCAGCGAAGGTGAGGATATGGGTTTGAAGATGGAGGGAACGGCGATGGAGATGATGAGGATGGCAAGGCAGCGGCGTTGAAGTGAGGAAAACAGTTATGAAGTTTGGAGTTGAGTTTGTGAGGGAATGAATGGAGGTTTGGGTGTATGAAGAAGATGGATGGAGATGACACGATTGGAGGTGGAAAACGGAGGAATGTGGAAATGGAAGAGAACGAGACAGAGGGAGTAGCAGCTGGAGGTGAAGGAATTTCTTGGATATGAGTTTTTTTTATTCGTTTTTGATCTGGAATTTCGGTTTTGGTTCTCCCTACTGCCTCCGTTTCGTTTTTGTAATTTTGCCCCGATAACATAACATACACACATATATATACCCAAATATTAGGTTTAGGTTATGTTTTAAAATGCCAATAATGCCCTTAGTTATAAATTGGGCTATAAAGCCCAAAAGAGCAAAATTTAATTTATCCAATAACATTTTTTCTTTTCATTTTTAGAGATAAAAATTAGACACTTAAATTGTCAAAAATTGATAAAAGTTTGGACAATAAATTATCCGAAAAATAAAATAAGTATATTAAAATGAACTACGGATTTCACAGATTAAAGAAAAATTATCGACATAATTAAAATTGAAATAAAACGATAATAAAAAATACCTGATTTTAAAACACTTACGGTTAAAAACAAAACTTCGAAATGTATCGAAAAATTAGAGAGATCACATTTTCATGATCTACGTGACACGTAGATTCATAAAGCAGTGAGTTAGAGGCGAAAGTTTGAAATATTTTCCCGCTAATTTTCCGCACAGTGTCGAATTGCTTTTAGCAGTCTGTTTATAAAACCGAAATATTGATATCATCGACATATAATCAACTTAAAATGTCACAATAAACAGGTAAGGAGATAAAAATGAATGAAGTGAAATATCGGGTATTTTGTAACTATAAAACGATGCAGATATCAATTTAAACTGACTTTTGGTCAATTTAAATACGATGAAATGATGCATATGCAATGGACGAATGGCTGTTTAATGTCAATGATCTAATGGATATGTATGCAGACGAATGCGAAGCCTAAGCCAGATAAAATCGAGATAGGAGGGCAAATTTTGGGGTGCAACAGCTGCCCCTATTTAATCGTCTTAAACCTGAAAGTGAAATTGGCGAGTGAGCCTTTTGAACTTTCAAGGTAGAAGAAGATTAAATACTAAAAGAAGCCTAAAATTTGCGCTCCGAAGAACAAGTAGAAATATTTTTGTTGTTTTTTTTTTTTGGAAGCCTCCACTAACAAGCTTTGGCTGATAATGGTATTATATTCCCAAAAGATTTTCCTCGAAGAGGAGAGGAACGATGAATATTTACAACTGGGCGACTCGACAGCAAGGTTACTGGGTGACGACCAGGTTTTGAAAAATAACTGTTGGTAAAAAGGCTCGACTTCAGTATGGTTACTGGTTTACGAGTCAATCAGGTGATTAGAATGAAAATGATATCAAAATGGCTGACTTCGGTAAGGTTACCGGGGGAACACAATCAGGTGATTGGAAAAGAAAGCCATAGTGAAGCCATTATCGTTGGTGAGGTCACCAGGAAATAAGTACTTGGAAAGAAATTATGGTAAAATTACCGACTTTCGGTTGAAATGATATCAAAGTGCCTGACGTCGGTAAGGTTACCGAGGGATCACAATTAGGTGATTGGAAAAGAAAGCCATAGTGAAGTCATTATCGTCGGTGAGGTCACCGGGAAACCAAAGAAGTAGTAAGATCCATAACATCGGTAGGGTTACCGGGGGATCACAATCAGGTGATTGGAAAAGAAAATTAGCAAAGTTGCTACAACGGTAAGGTTACCGGAATACATCGATCAGGTGATCGGGTGAAACAAAATTAGCAAAGTTGCTACAACGGTAAGGTTACCGGAAGACATCGATCAGGTGATCGGGGAAACAAAATTAGCAAAGTTGCTACAACGGTAAGGTTACCGGAAGACATCGATCAGGTGATCGGGAAACAAAATTAGCAAAGTTGCTACAGTAAGGATCTGGAAGACATCGATCGGTGATCGGGAACTGAGACATCAGGAGTTCTTGGCATCGGTAAGGTTACGGGGAGAAAAGTTTTAGTCAAAGTGGACTTAGAAGAAAGGAGAAACAAAGAACTCCAAACATAGATCTTTAGCGAATACGCTTGAATAAGCGGCAGCGAATCAAAATGAGCAGACAGATCTTTGGAACGAGCATACTTAAATAAGTTGCTTCGCAGATCAGAAATGTAAGAACTCATAGATCTTTGGAACGAGCATACTTAAATAAGTTGCTTCGCAGATCAAAAATGAGAATAGACGAGAGTATATGTCAGGTAAGGATATTAGACACACACAAGAAGGAGACCGACTGGAGCAGACTCACTGGGGAGAAGATATATGGAATGGTAAAAATCGTCGATCGAAGACGAATTTACGGGGAGAGGCCAAACAAAGGGGATCCTAGCAAGGATCGCCCAACTACGTTGGACTTTGAAAGTTTGCAAATATGCAAGAAATACAATATCCCTCAGGCCAAAGGCGGGGTGTAATTCTTCAAGAGTGGCAATTATATGAATTACCACACACCAAGTATGGATACTCGAATAATTGAGAAGCAAGAAAGGTTAGACACCAACTCTTACTCGCACTCTAGCGACAGAGGCAAACACAGGTAAGATAACCAAAATAAGAATTTGCAAAAAGCAAGACGCTTGGTAAATGAATTGAATTGAATGGTGTAAGAGACTGACACAGGGTCAAAAGTGCATATAGCAACAACTAGAAGACATATCTTGAGGGAAACCTGGCAAGGAATACCACTTGGGGATTTTTAATGGATAGACTTTCTCTTCGGAGATGCAAAAGGTACTCGAGAAACACTTTAATCTGGCTTATGCTTAGATGCATGTTTTAGATTTTTTTTTTAGCGTAATGCTCCATATCAATGGAAATGCTACGCGTTTTTTTGGATGCTATACAATGCAATGATGCATGTTTGAGATTATTATTTTTTAGCGTAATGCTCCATATCAATGGAAATGCTACGCGTTTTTTTTGGATGCTATGCAATGCAATGATGCATGTTTTAATATTTCGTCTAGGACTATAGGCAATTGTGAGCTGCCGAGGGAACATCAACCATTCATGAATTGAATATAAATCATCTGGTTTTTTATCGAAGAGATGATAGTCTGGACCCTGACTGGGGGATTGTAGAATAGAAGTATCAGCTCTCAATGATCAACATCACTGGGGAAGTAACTCTTAGAGACTAACATTCATCTGGGATGACAATCATGTTGCGTAGAGTTCCTGATTTCAATAACTCTGGATTACGAGTTCTTGCATAAGAGGGGTTAACAACATCTTCTGGCACAAGTGAGCCTTTGAAAATGATCTTGCTGGTGTAAGCCGTTCTTTGTGATCTTCCACGTCGGGGAATGGTGATAACATTTGAGGGCACACATATGCCATAGATAACTCTTGTTGGAGAGAAAGAAACTTTGTTGGTGACCAAAGCTCAGGCGTATCACTCACTTTATTTAAAAATCTTTGGATAACAAAATCTTGATCTCTGATGAGCTGAGGATAACGATTCTGACTTCCTGACATGCCATTCAAACTTAACAGTCATTTAGCTTGCGCCTGGACTTGACCTGATTAATCATGAGGTGGAGGAATGCCCCTGCATAATGCTTTGCCCCGGTCTGTAGGGATTTTGAAAAAAAATAGCCTTGAGAAGGCTTCCTGAGATCTGTATCATCAAGATAATCTGCCCCAATATTATAAACTTGGAAATATTGCCCCTGGCTAACCAAGGGTAAAGATGGTTTCAAGAATGCTCGGATAAATGCCCTTGATTACTCAGTTCTTTGAGGGATTCTTCGAATCTCGACATAATTTCTCCAGATTGACTGAACTTTGAAGATATCACCTACTCAGGGTGGTTAACTTACATCTTGAAAGTAGGCTACTTCACAACCTTACTTCTCAACTCGAACTGCTTTGTGCTCAATCAGATACTTGAAGCAATATATCCTTCAGGACAAACAAATTATTAAATACGATACTCAATATGCAAGCTCATCTATGCAAAGAATGTTTTATTCTACAAATGATAATTCTAATGCAAAGTTCACTTTGTCTTGAAGTTAAAGTAACTTTTATTGAAAAGATATCGAAACATTGAATTTTTGTAAAGATTGAGTGATACCAACTCAAATGTTTAAAAGCCTCCTAGAGTCGAGTTATCGTTTTCTTGTAACAATTTTGCTTTCGAGTTAACCCATGCTTCAATTAGGACTTTTAAGGGTTGTAACATGGTCTGGTTCACGGGTTTTTAGAAAAAAGATTTTTAGGCTCAAAATATTTGGTGCCCTCCCATTCTCCGTGATGTTCTCCATTCCTACATTCAGATAACTTAATGCGAGCATTCATCTCTTATGAGAAGTTTAAGATGCGGTTGAGGAACCACTGAGGCTTCTTGGACACGACAATCACTCACCTTTTGCTTTTGGTGTCCGATCATACGACTTTGTTCTTTTGTTGAGGATTTTATTTGCTGATCCTTTCTTCTTTTTTTTCTTTTGCCATTTTTGCCTAAGCGACTTATTATGAAGTTTCAACTTAGCGGGCCTTTTGTCATCATTTTTTTTAATCACTTTTCTTTTGAACAAGTCGTGTGATCTTGCATCTTTGTTTGATTGAAGGTGATCGTGACTGCTTGAATCCTTAGTGGATGAGAGATAACAATTGTGGTATCGTCATCTGTTGATTTCCTGATGTGCGAGAATTAACTATTATGGTATCATTCTCCTTTGATGCACATTGTTGATAGGCGAATATTGACTATTGCGGCTTTGACCTTCCTCAACCTTTTGAAAGATAACCATTGTTGTATCCTTGGATGCGCACTCTTGATGAGTTTTGAACGCTCGGTGGATTAATGAACACTACCACGGTTAAAAAATGAGGGTTTTTGAAGCAGAAAAGAAACTCCTACTTCGAGGCTCAAAAGGGTTAACGAGGGTTTCACTCTCTTATATCTCCGGTGTTTGGGAATTTGAAACAAAGCCTGTACATCGTTAACAGGGTTTTTACTCGAAAGCATAACGTTTGAGATTCTTAGTAAATTGTTCGTCATCCTCCCTACAGAGGTGTTGCTTTATTAATAAGAGTTGGATATCAAAAAGCATATAAAAACATTTAAGAGTGAAAGCGAATGGATCAGTTCAAGACAAACATATTCAATGCATTGTGATTAATATTCTGAAATAAGCAAATTTTGCATACAAGAAAGTACTGAACAAAACAAGAAAAATTACAAATGAGCATGCAAGATAAAACTAAAAATCTCCATGTTGAGGAGACTGGTCTCCGTATGTACTTCTTGCTTCAGATGATGCACTTTATAGTCTTGGCATTTACTGAGTCAAAGGAGAGTTCAATTGATGCATAGGCCCTCTGGAGTGAATGTGATTGCTTTGGAATCAATGAGTTTTTGAACTGTGCCTTTGAAAAGATTGCATCCTTCAATTGTATGGCCAGGTGCCCCAGAATGGAACTCACAGTAGGCATCAGGATCATATCCCAAAGGATACGGAAAAGGAGGTGCCCCGAGCTCCTTTAACTCCACCAAAGAATGTTGGAGTAAGTGAGAGAGCAACTCAATATGAGGCATAGGGATTGGATCATGCACTTTTCTTGGCCTTATCAGATTCTTCCCACCTCGTTGTTGACGATTTTGTCGATAAGTTTGTTGTCGAGAAGCAATCTGTTGCTGGGGAGCACACTGAACGGGTGTTTGACAGACAGTTGCAGCACAAATTTGTGGAACACATAGATTTGAATCAACTTTTGTCACATTATTAGGAATCTGAAATGGAGGGTAAACAAGAACTTCTTCCTCATCCTCGAAAATTGTACTTGCCTCTTCATCAATTCGCTCTGGAAATTCAGAAGCAATAGCAACATCCTGAATGTTACCCATCTTGAGACCACGCTCAATTCGTTCCCCTACAACAACCAGGTGTGAAAATGTAGAAGTACATCCTGCAATCAGATAGTGACCTTGCAAGGTATTGGAGAACATCCCAATGAGTTCTCCTTCCAAAAGAGGAGGTTGAACTCTAGCAGCTAATTCTCTCCATCTCTGCGCATACTCTTTGAAAGATTCTTCAGCCTTTTGAGTTAAACCTTGGAGTTGAATTTTGGTAGGAGCCATCTCCCTATTATAGTCGTATTGACTGACAAAAGTTTCAGCTAAATCTTTCCAATTTTGGATGTGAGTTCGTTCAAGCTGAGTGTACCACTCGAGAGACGCTCCACTGAGGCTATCTTGAAAAACATGCATGAGGAGCTTGTCATTTTCGGCATAAGGAGCCATCTTATTGCAATAGGCTTTAATGTGATTAATCGGACAAGAGGTACCCTTATACTTCTCAAAAGTGGGGACTTTGAACTTTGCAGGAATTTTGATACTAGACCCCAAGCATAAACTAGGAGCATCTAAACCAAGGGAATCACGACTCTCAATAACTTTCATCCTTTTCTCAAGAAGGTGAAGCTTTTTCTCAGATTCAGTCTCTTCAATCGGAAACCTGAAGGTGTCAAACGAAGACTCGAAGATGTCCTCACAGTGAGGAGTTCCATTGACATGCATTTGCACGGTGTTTCTGACATTTTCATCTGAAAGGACCTCCATGTGGTTAAGATTAACACCTGGTGGATTAACATGATCAGTAGTAACAACTTCAGACCTCTGAACAACTTGCTTTAACTTTTCTTGTCCAATGGCGAGGTTCTGGATAATCTCCATGAATGGATCCATCTGGGTAACTATATGAGTATTCATCGCAGCCACACTTGCCTAAAGTTGATCCATGATGACGACGATGTCAGGATATCGGTCTTGCAATCTTGAGATTCTGAATAAGAAGCCAGGCTGAAATGAGTCTTTGATTGAAATGAATGAAATGCATGATGATGCATGGATGATAAGAGAAATAAACTCTTTTGAGATGATTGATGCAAATGGAATACAACATGATGATAATAATAGGTTCACAAAGACGTGAATCAGGGATGATATTGGTAATTAGAACAACTTATTTAGGTGGGCTCCTACAATAGGATAGCTCTAGGTTTTCTACCCAATAATCCCGAATAAGATGGTTCTAATGTTTTTTGCTAAATGTTTCTCGGAGTCTCAGATCTCCTTTTACAAACACTATCATCGCGCGAGAGGCCTACATGGCGATAGTATTTGTAAAAGTATACCCCAAGAAACGACTCTTAACGGGATGCTCGGAATCCAAAATTTGAGCGTTCGGTCTCGGTTAGGACAACATGAACAAACTTAGAGTTATAGGTCATTTGTCCAAAGATTGATGTCCTGCGCTATCGCGGGCCAACAACCTCCTTAAAACAACCAACTCTAAGCCGGAGTCTTGGCCGGGCCAACAAGACAATGGAGTCAGGTGGACCTAGGCTACGCAACCCCTCTATTCCTAAAAGGTGACCTAGAAGCCTGGGTAGTGGGCTTATCTATGTAACAATGCCCATGAATTCCCATCACAATAATATATCAACAAGAATAATATACATAAAGTGTAAGGAGAATAAGCAAATAAACAATAGATAAGCTTAAAGAAGAAAGCGATAAACAAACACACAAACATGCGAATACCTAAACTAGGGTTGACTCGCTTAGTCAAAAAAAGTTTTTAAAAGTTACTTCCCCAGTGAAGTCGCCAACTGAAGCAACTCTATTTTCAAAAATCATTTAAAATGAATTTTCAAAACAATGAAATCGCCACCTAATTTTATTTGTTCTAGAAAGAACGGGAAAATATAGATAAAACCCACAAAAATTGGATAAGGCGGTCTACAAGACCAAAAAGCATGGATTCGGGAGTCGGTTACGCAAGAGGAAGGTATTAGCACCTCTTACGTCCATCGTACTCGATGGGACCCATTTAGTTCGAAATGTGTTTGTGTGTGTAATCGCTAATTTCTAAATTATAAATAAATAAAGAAAAGGGGTTTGTTTGTTATTATTTTGAGTTTGACACGGTTTCGAAACCGCGTGCCTACGTATTCCCTCGTGCAATGGGAAAGTCAAAACTCCGTAGTTCTTGTTGAAAATGTCTTGGGTTGTTTGTATTGATTTTAGAAGAAAATGTTTTTGATTTTTGATAATCGCATATGAGCGAAAAAGGATTTGAATGGGTTGAATTGATTTTAATGGTAGATGACAAGTACCAAAGCGTCGGATACCCTCTAACGATTCGATACTCGAGATTGGTGATTGAGGTCAACGATCTTCTCTCATCAAAATCTGTATTGTGAAAGGGTGAGGTGAAACAAAGTTCACTTTTATTAAGTGTTATGGAATAAAGTATTTAAGTCATTGGGTTACCCTCTAATGGCCCAAATACTTTACATTTTAATTAAATCGTTAGCGAACCTCTAACAATTTAATTAAATACCATAGTACCATGTTTTTGTTTTATAGAAAAATTGATTTTGAAAACAAATTCAATTAATTAATTTAATTTGAAAGTGTTTTAGGTTTGATTGATTTTAATTGTGGATGACAAGTACTAAAGCGTTGGGATATCCTCTAACGATTCGATACTCGAGATTGGTGATTGAGGTCAACCGATCATCTCTCATCCAAAATCTTTATTATGAAAAGAGTGAGGTGAAACAAAGTTCACTTTTATTAAGTGTTATGGAATAAAGCATTTAAGTCATTGGGTTACCCTCTAATGGCCCAAATACTTTACATTTTAATTAAATCGTCGGCGAACCTCTAA
Organism: Vicia sativa; assembly: GCA_021764765.1. Lineage (NCBI taxonomy): Eukaryota > Viridiplantae > Streptophyta > Magnoliopsida > Fabales > Fabaceae > Vicia > Vicia sativa. Next base: position 61,374,279 of record CM038794.1, read on the forward strand.
CAATTTAATTAAATACCATATCACTATGTTTTTTTTTTGTTTTGTAGAAAATTGATTTTCAAAGAACAAGTTCAATTAATTGTTTTGACTTGAAAGTGTTTTAGGAAAACAAGCGAGCCCATACAAGGTGGCTTTATGTATGCTCCTAAAAGTGAGACTAGCGTGACACTAGTATTCTAAGCGACGATTGGAACAATCGATCGAATAGTTGTCGCTGTAGAAAAGCCCAGGACCAAACTATAAATGTGTGCAGGTGTGCATTGTGTATGTTCACCTGCTTCTTGATGAGGAGCCCAAGGAGAGGCTATGTGTTCTAATTGAATGATAAATGCGTAATGTAGCGGTAATTAAAACACAGAAATAAATCCTAAACTATTAAAGCTTAAATAAACAAACAATACAACCAAATCGAATTAGTTTGAATAATCGAATAAATTGTAATGCGCTTCAAGTAGTCTTCAAAATTGGATACAGACTTGCCTATCGGATGAATGTGAGATAAGGGTCCCTATATTGCATGATATACAGACAAAACGTATGCGGGGAATGTTGCAATGCTCAAGCATCAATTACTGTATTTTACTAGATTAATTAGAATAGATTTATATAGAGATCATTCTAAGGCAATCGGTATATTATAGTATAATTTTATTTACAAATGAAAATAGCAAAGTAGAATCAAGAGTATTATGTATAATTATATTTGCAATATCTAATATAAAATAAAAATACTATATATAATTATATTTACAAAAATAAATAAAAAGTAAAAATACTAAGTATTTATATCTATAAAATTAAATATGCACCACAAAATATCAAAATACTAATAGAAATAGTAATTCAACGTTTAAGATGCTAAGGCAAGTGTGGATGCACTAATTGGAAGCGAGTGTTCTGAATAATCCTTGAAGATCTCTTCACAAGTAGCAAACTCGTTAGTAGCATTAGTGTGGGATAAAATCGAAATGAGATAAAATGGACTATGTACATGGATGGATGAATTTACAAATAAGAAACAAGAAAATAGGCTAGTATTCAATGTACATGTTGAAATTCAGCACTACATACATTGTTCCAATCACATTTAAACTCAAGTATACACAACGGTAAACATGCTTTTCCGATCATAGAGAAAACAAGGATCAAAAATTCAAATTGAAACATGAAAACTCGAATTCAAAGCAAACTCTATGCTCTTAAACATGATTCCGGGCAGCAACTATGCTATCTCAAAAAACACTCTAAATATCGATCAAAAACCACATGAATTCAAAGGCAACTTGCATTATCAAACACTTACCAACCCGGGCAGCCGCTACACAAACTTAATGATACTTAAAAAAGAATTCGATTTAATCATATTCAACATCAAACACAATCAAACAATATTATGATTCTCAATTCACAAATCAATAACTCGACTTTTACACAATCCAAGCTCAAGATAAGAATAATAGAATTCACAATAAGCTCTAAACCTTTAAAACCAAATTCGGGCAGCATTGACATTATACAAAGAGGTACTTGAAAAATTGTCGCATGAACAAGCAAGCTTGATACCGATGCCAAAGAAAAGTATCATCAAGATCAAACAACCAATTGGCATGAATTAAAACAACTTAGAACATCAACTTACCACTCCTGGGCAGCAACTTACTATTTCGGAAAAGCTCAAATAAAACGAACCGAAATTGTGCTAAACTTACCCAAACATGCTAGTAAACTTACATAAGCATCGCACACAAATTGAATCGGAGTTTTCAACATAATATTTCATACAAGGTCAAATAGGTAAAATGATTATTGATTCCCAAACCATGTTCATGAAAACAGAATTCAGACCAAAACAAAAATTAGCACACACATGGTATTACAAGCAAAAGTCCTCACAACTTATCTTTTAAGAAACTTACAAACTTAACACAAACATACGTATAATATCGACAAAAATTTCATCACGATTCTACTATTAACTTGATAATTTCAATATGCACAAAATGGTACCGATTAGAAATGCTTATCATTCACGTTCATAACACACAATCTAACGAAATTCAAAATGATTCATCACGAATGAAACATACCCCCTTTTTACGAAAACAGTACGATGTAGATACTCAAAACAACATGGTTAACATAGCAATGTGGATTTAATCGGAACCAAAACAACATTCACACGACAATACTTCTAATTCGACAAAAAGTTTTCAGCATAATAATTTAAATCGAACTGTCAAACCATACAATTTCTACTTCAAACAAATCAAATTCAACATGTTAACAACCCTTCGACATAGATCTTCACAACAATCACAGAATATGAAACAGGGATTCGAAACAGGATGGCACCTCAGAATAGTGGAGATTGTTGAATGGAGCAGACATCGGTGTCGAGCGGTGGTAGTATTGATGTCGGCGGTAGGACGAGATAAGAGTAGGGGTGACGATGAGCTTGAGGTTGTCGGAACAGAGGATGTCGGAAACGGATGGAGCGGCTGTTGTTGACGAAGCTGTTGGCGTCAGAGAGTGGTAAGGGATGCCGACGGTCGCGGTTGCTGTTCGTCGAAGAGAAGGGTTTACGGCGAAGAAGAGACAGGGAAGGTTGAAGGTGGTTCCGCGGAGAGATGGAGACGAGGATGAGATTACGGTGGAGGTCGCGGCTGGGAGTGAATGGAGGTGACGGAGGGATAGCGGCAGAGGGAGTAGTATGTTACGGTGGTGACAGCGGGAGAGGTATGTGGCGATGGTGATGTTGAAACGGAGAAGGAAACAGGGACTGGTGAAGGCGGCGGTTAGAAGGACGATGGGGGTTGCTGGAGGATATGGCAGCGAAGGTGAGGATATGGGTTTGAAGATGGAGGGAACGGCGATGGAGATGATGAGGATGGCAAGGCAGCGGCGTTGAAGTGAGGAAAACAGTTATGAAGTTTGGAGTTGAGTTTGTGAGGGAATGAATGGAGGTTTGGGTGTATGAAGAAGATGGATGGAGATGACACGGTTGGAGGTGGAAAACGGAGGAATGTGGAAATGGAAGAGAACGAGACAGAGGGAGTAGCAGCTGGAGGTGAAGGAATTTCTTGGATATGAGTTTTTATTCGTTTTGATCGGAATTTCGGTTTAGTTCTCCCTCCGCTTTCGTTTTGTAATTTGCCCCGATAACATAACATACACACATATATATACCCAAATATTAGGTTTAGGTTATTTTTTAAAATGCCAATAATGCCCTTAGTTATAAATTGGGCTATAAAGCCCAAAAGAGCAAAATTTAATTTATCCAATAACATTTTTTCTTTTCATTTTTAGAGATAAAATTAGACACTTAAATTGTCAAAAATTGATAAAAGTTTGGACAATAAATTATCGAAAAATAAAATAAGTATATTAAAATGAACTACAGTTTCACAGTTAAAGAAAAATTATCGACATAATTAAAATTGAAATAAAGATAATAAAAATACGATTTTAAAACACTTACGGTTAAAAACAAAACTTGAAATGTATCGAAAATTAGAGATCACATTTTCATGATCTACGTGACACGTAGATTCATAAAGCAGTGAGTTAGAGGCGAAAGTTTGAAATATTTTCCCGCTAATTTTCCGCACAGTGTCGAATTGCTTTTAGCAGTCTGTTTATAAAACCGAAATATTGATATCATCGACATATAATCAACTTAAAATGTCACAATAAACAGGTAAGGAGATAAAAATGAATGAAGTGAAATATCGGGTATTTTGTAACTATAAAACGATGCAGATATCAATTTAAACTGACTTTTGGTCAATTTAAATACGATGAAATGATGCATATGCAATGGACGAATGACTGTTTAATGTCAATGATCTAATGGATATGTATGCAGACGAATGCGAAGCCTAAGCCAGATAAAATCGAGATAGGAGGGCAAATTTTGGGGTGCAACAGTCCCCAGCAGCAGAACCTCTAGTAGCCCCAACTTGGACCCTTCGGATCACGAAGCTCTAGCTTCCACACGCCAACAGATTTTAACGAAACTCCGGTTTGGATGCCCAAGCGCGCCACTCCGTAGAATGCTTGGCCACGTGGCGCCTCATCGAAGCTCGATGGTTTCTCTTTATTTTGTTTATTTTTCTGCTTTTTTATTTCCTTTGCTTTAATTAATTCAACTAATTAATTTAATTAGTAATTAGGTTAAATAATTAGTTTAATTAGGATTAATTTCAAAAATTATTTTCTCCATGCTTTTTAATTAATTAGTTTAATTTAGGTTAATAATTTTCATTAAACCTTTTTTTAATAATTTAAAATCAATTAGAACTAGGGTTCCTCTCATATTAACATTAACTTTCAACAATACCAAAAATATTAGGATTTAGGTTTTCACTTAGACCATTTTTTTTATTTTCTTTATTTATTGCATTTAAATTCTAGAAAGGATGTATAGGTTGCAAGTTTGTTTTTTCATGTAATAGCGTAGATTTATTTTTCTGCTTTTACTTTCCGCACCTCTTATTATGTATCTGCCCCAAATCCATGTAATAGCGTAGGACATTTATTTTCTGCACTTTACATTTCCGCACTTTACTTTCCGCACCCTTTAAACTACTAGTAACTAGGCGTGTATGGCAAGATAAAAATCAATCTAGATCCCTTCTAACACAAGATAAAATATCTGAATACAACACATTCTTCACACATGCACCCCCTTAGGGTATCCTCTCTTGTTGCCTTACGAATAATGGTCATGTCCCTCGAACTTGGGGGTATCTTAGCGCAGTTTCCTATAATATATCATCATAGTCCCTCGATTGTTGCCTACGAACTCATGATCTCGTCCCTCGATTGTTGCCTACGAAAAGTGATGGTCGTCCCTATGAATATGCTAAGGTATCCATACATGTTGCCTTCTATGACCATCCGATGTCCCTTCGAATGTCCCTTTTACATCCAACGAATAAGATTACCTACCAACTAATGGTATGGATAGCCTTATTCTAAAGGAAAGCAAAATAACACGGAAACGACCGTTCTGAGTGGGTAATAAGTCTCTTTTGCTTGCTTAAAATACTTTTCACACCTCACACTTTCAAAAATCTTCTTTTCAAAACACTTTGCATACATTCCAGCGTGAATCATTACAAAGTCTTTTCCAAAAACATTTCCAAACACTTCGTATACATTCCAGCGTGAATCATTACGAAGTCAAAGTGAAATGACTTTTCAAAAACCTTTTCAAACACACACACAAAAAACAATTAAAGTGAGCTAAGCAATTAAGAGCTTGTAGATAACTACGGATGGAAAGGGTGTTAACACCTTCCCTTTTCATAACCACCTCCCTTACTCAGAATCTTACGAAGGTCTTTTCTTGTTCTTTTCGCCTTCCCTTAATTGGATAAAAGAAAAGTCGGTGGCGACTCTTGCTATCCGCAACATTTATGATCAAACGCAAAACAAAATAAGTCAGTTCTCCCACCGTGTTACAAAACTGGCGACTCTGCTGGGGAATACTAAAGAGAGGTTACCTTAGGTTCTAGATCTCTTTAAATTGTTTGACTTGCTTGCTTTACTTTTAAGGGTTTCTTGGGTATTATACTTGTGGGGGATACTACACCCAGATCTAGGTTTCCTTAGGTAAGTAGCAATAAATCGTCGCGACCGTTAGGCGTAAACCGAAACGGTCAACATGATGGCTACGTTAGTGGGACACTTTCGATGTCCCGATGCTCCTCATGTCTAGTTGAGGAAAGTATTTGTGCTTGCTACAAACATGACATCATGACATCATAACATCATCAAATCATTTCTAACTATTTCAAGGACCTAGGGATTTATCTTTGCTTTGTTTTGTAGGAGTTATGACTTCCAGAAAGACTATCCGAATCAACTTCGTGGGTATACCTTCTCAACTGAAAGAATTGGTTTCAGAAATTCTTGATCACGCTCAGTTCATCAAAAGACATGGTTATCTGCTTGACTTGGTTATCTCCGGTTTTGAAGAAGATATGATGCACGTCGTAATCCATTTCTTTGATCCAAAGCATCACTGCTTTACATTCCCAGATTATCAATTGGTACCTACATTAGAAGAGTTCTCTAAACTACTTGGGATACCTATACTTGATCAAACACCATTCGTCGATTCAGAAAAAGCTCCGAAGTACGAAAACATCGCATCAGTATTACATCCAAAGCGATCCGACATTGAAACTAATTGGGAAACGAGAAGCGGAGTTAAAGGTTTGCTTGCTAAGTTTCTGATAAAGAAAGCTGAGAATTCCTAAAGGCTACGAGTTTCCATGCATTCGAAGATATTTTGGCCTTGTAATCTATGGTTTGGTGCTATTTCCTAATCCAGACCAGTTCATAGACGTGAACACCATCAAGATATCCCTCACTCGTAGTCTTGTGTCTACCTTGCTTGGAGACATTCTGCATTCTCTCGACACTCGTACTACCAAAAGACAAGGAACTCTCATGTGTTGCATACCGTTACTTTCCAGGTGGTTTATTTTGCACCTTCCTCAATTAGTAATGAAGAACGAGCAAAGATTGAAGTGGTCTCAAAGACTGATGTCACTCTTTCATTCAAATATCCGTTGGTGTCTTTTTTCTCAAAAGGATTTCACTTTCATTGAGCGTTGTGGGGAATTCCCCAATGTACCACTCCTTGGCATAAGGGGAGGTATCACTTACAACCCTTCTCTAGCTCTACGTCATTTTAGTTATGCTCGAAGAGATGGTCCTCATGATATGCTTCTCCAAGACATTGTGTTTGACTACAACAACGATCTCCAGAACTACCATCGAAGATTTGTGCACGCTTGGGGTATGGTGAAGAAGACTGATACCCAAGACTTTGGGACACAAAAATTCCATTCCTTGGGAACCTTACCTCAAATGGGTGCGAGCTGGAGCTCAAAACCTCATGATGCCGTTTACAACTGTTCTACCAGTGATTATGGAACATGTTGCTATAGGTGACGAACCCTATACCATTCTCCATCCAGACATGCCTACTGATTTTGAAGACTTGAAGAGATCCTAGATTCAACTTAAAGAAGAAAGGGATAAATTTGAAACTCAGTGCTATGCAAGCGAGAAGAAAGTACTAGAGTTGACCAAGCTACTCCACGAGGAGCGAAACATCAACACCTACTTCAACACAAAGAGGAAGCGCCCATGGGAGACTTGAAAGCTTTAGGAATTTCTTTTTTTGTTTAAAAATTGTCTTTTGTACTTAATAAAGGGAAGCTAATAAAAAGTTTGTTCATGATTGTCTAACAAATTTAAATTTCTAAGGTCCTTGAAAACATTGCATTGCATAACATCGCATATCATGGCATAACATTTCATAACAGGTACATCGAAGACCGGTTTTCTTATTCTCTCGCTGTTTATTTAAGTAGAAATGGCTCTTGAACAGACTGTCAAAGATCTCTAGGCTCAGAATGCTCAATTCCAGGAGATGTTCACCAACTTGGTCCAAGGCCAGAAAGACCTGAAAAAGCTCATCACCAGAAAGAAGAAGACCATTGGTATCCTCAACATGAGAAGAAATCACAAGGGTCCAGTCAGGCTGGTCAAGCAATTTGAACTCTCAGATAAGAGCGGTGAAACTGAGGAAAGTGTCAAGAACGATGAAGGAAGCCATCATGAGTCTGAAAACGAAGATGAAGACTATGTGAGCGAGCAGTATCCTCCTGACAATGACAAGCACAAGTAACTTGAAGACCGTCTGAATGTTGTGGAAAATCTGAAAATGTTCGGGCTGAACTTTGATGATCTAAGTCTTGTTTCTGGTGTGGTAATTCCCCGAAAATTCAAGGTTCCTACCTTTGCCAAGTATGATGGCATCTCTTTCCCGAAGCTACATCTGAAGTCCTATGTTCGGAAGATCCATCCTCATACTAAAGACAGGAAATTGTGGATCCATTTCTTTCAAGAGAGTTTATCCGGAACTCAGTTGGAGTGGTATTATCAGCTAGAGAGTACCCATATTCATACCTGGAAAGACTTAGCAGATGCTTTCTACAAGTAGTACCAGTACAATTCTGAATTGGCACCTACCCGCATGCAACTACAGAGCATGTCTATGGGTCGTGACGACGAGAAGTTCAAAGAGTATGCCCAGAAATGGAGAGATCTAGCAGGCAGAGTTCAACCACCCTTGTCTAATAGGGAGTTGGTTGACATGTTTATCGGAACACTGACAGGCTCATTCTTCAATCATCTGATTGGAAATTCTTCAGCCAGATTCACCGAGCTGATATTGACAGGTGAACGTATCGAGTCTGGAATGAAGAGCGGAAAAATACAAGTAGAGTCATCTTCAAATGCTGCAAAGAGATCTTTTGGTGGTAGGAAAGAAGCCAATGTTGTGTATGGTCGGAAGAGCTGTGACAAAGCTAATTGTACTCAATCTGTGGGGGCAGTTGTAGGAACGCGCCACGAAGATAGTTCCTCATTACTTTGAGGGATCCTCCTCAACACGTCAACACTTCCTCTCTAAAGTACAATCCTAATGCAAGGTGTGCATACCACTCCAACAGCCCAGGACACGACACCAACAACTGTTGGACTCTGAAGAACAAAATCTAGGACATGATTGAAGCAAGGGAAATTGAATTCGACCCTCCTGTCGAAACTCCGAATGTGATCAACGCACCAATGCCATACCATGGTAAAAGTTCCAATGCTATTGACAATGACTCCTATGTTTATGATGTGAACAAGCATGACTATTCCATTGATGATTGTCAAGAAAGATTTGCTGCAAGCCGGTGTATTTCCAGGATGCTCGGATGACTGTCAATGGTGTGCATCTGAGTCTGACCGATGTGCTTGGTTGAAAAGGTGCATTCAATGCATAATGGACAACCGAGAAGTGCTATTTCTGAAACCTCTATCTGTGGAGAATCTGTGTGAAGACGTTTCTAAGAATCTGAAGATCGAAGACATAAGTGAAGCCATACCAGAAGTCTGGGATACCTTGGGGAAGCCAAGTGGAAAATTTGATTTCATGGTTAAGTATACCGCTCCTGAAAGTTACAAAATTCCAATCGAAGACATAAAGGCAACCGGATGGGGAGACGATTACCCAGAAGACTATGCTGATGTGAACACAATAAGGATCACCTCTACTGATCCCACGCCTAGAGTGACACCTCTCATTATTACCTCTCCCAGACCAATTCCATATTCCTCTGACAAATCTATACCTTGGAACTATGGAGCTGAAGTTTACTATCATGGCGTCAAGCAAGAACCTTTGACCAGTGAAGACATTGCAGCTGAAGCTATCAATCCTGACGTCGGCAACATCGCCGGATCAAGCAAGGTAACCAGAACCAGAAGGGTATTTTCTCTAGAGATCTCTCCTCCGAAAGACACTACTACACCATTTCGCATTCCTGCTATCAAATCAGTTCCCGAAGCTAGAGGGAAAGAACCAGCGACTCATCCTGCTCAGACAGAAGTACCAAAGGAAATTGCTAAAGACACCTCCAAGCAAGAAATAGAGGAAATTCTTAAGATCATCAAGAAGAGCGACTATATTGTTGTGGAACAGTTGGGACAAACTTCGTCCAAGATATCCATGTTAGCTCTGCTATTGTGCTCTGAAGCTCATGCTAAAGCCTTAGTAATGTTTCTGAAGAATGCTCACATACCGCAAGACACTACTGTCAACAATGGTTTAGGTTTCTCTGATGCTGATTTAACTCCTGCCGGAAGGAATCACAACAAAGCCTTGCACATCTCCATTGAATACAAGGGCACTACATTGTCTCACGTATTGGTAGATGCTAGTTCCGCTCTGAATGTTCTGCCGATGAGCGCTTTCGACCGAATTAATGTTGAAGAAGTGGTCATGAAGCCCAGTGACGTAATCGTAAGAGCTTTTGATGGTTCTAAACGAACAGTACTTGGAGAGCTCATCCTGCCAGTTAAAGTCGGTTCCCAGACTTTTGACTCTACTTTCTTTGTCATGGACATTCGTCCAGCTTATTCTTGCCTACTTGGACGCCCATGGATACATGGGGCAAGCGCTGTTACCTCTACATTGCATTAGAAGCTGAAGTACCCAGTAAAGGGGAAGATTGTTACAGTATGCGGTGAAGAAGAGTATATGGTAAGCCATCTGCAATCATTTTGATACATCAAAATGGAAGGTGAATTTGTCGAAACTCCCTGTCAAGATTTCGAAGCGGTTCCACGAGTCATGCCTGTCGACTCTCCTATCACTCCTGAAGTTACCAAAGTTCCACCGAAGATGGCTTCACTGAAAGATGCCAAAGTTGCGATTGAAGAAGGAGGTTGTACTATTTGGGGTCAGCTCCCCGATCTCCCATTCAAATCTGACAAGACTGGTTTAGGCTTCACCGTCAAAGGTCAGAAGATGATACGCCGCGAACGTGCCGGCAAACTTCCTTTTCACATCAACAAAAATGGAGTCCATGCTATAGAAGACGACGACAGCAACTTCGACATCAACAACTGGATCTTCCCAACTCAAGACCACGGACTTAGCAATTGGAGGACTGAAGATATCATACCAATCTCCTTTAGACTGGAGTAATTTCTTTTCTGTTTTCTGTTATGCTTTTCGCTTTCACTATGTTCGAACAATAAACTTAAAGCCTAGTGCCTTGCCCGGGGCACCACGGCTCGTTTGTGAGGGTTATTATTTGTCATTTGCATATTTTCATTCAATAAAATCATTGGACTTTTGCATTTAAATACTGTGATCTTTCCTTTCTTTTACTTTATCACCCTTCAAAATCTATGTGTTCTTACACACACCCACATGATACACTGCAGGTTCACTCCGAATCTCGTCGATAACAGCTCTACTATTGCTAAATATGACTTCGATAATCCGATCTACCAAGCCGAAGACGAAGGTGAGGAAGATTATGAAGTTCCAGGAGGACTTGTCAGACTATTACAACAGGAAGAACATGTTATACAGCCACACGAAGAGCCGGTCGAGGTTGTGAATCTAGGTACTGACGAAGACAGAAAGGAAATCAAGATAGGAACGGGTCTTGAAAACAGTGTCAAAGAAAGATTCGTCCAGATGCTGCGAGACTATATCGAGATTTTTGTTGGTCTTATGAAGACATGCCAAGGCTAGACATTGACATTTTGGTACACCGACTACCAACAAAAGAAGGTTTTCTCCCTGTAAAGCAGAAGGTTCGTCGTATGCGTCCTGAGATGTCTGAGAAAATCAAAGCCGAAGTTATGAAACAGTTCAACGCCGGTTTTCTAGCCGTTACTTCTTATCCACAGTGGGTTGCAAACGTGATGCCCGTACCTAAGAAGGATGGTAAAATGCGAATGTGTGTGGACTACAGAGATATGAATAAACAAGTCCAAAAGACGATTTCCCACTTCCTCATATTGACGTTTTGGTTGACAACACTGCTCAACATAAGGTTTTCTCCTTCATGGATGGTTTCTCCGGTTACAATCAGATCAAAATGGCTCCCTAAGACATGGAAAAGACTACTTTCTTTGCGCTGGGGCACATTCTATTTCAAAGTCATGTCATTCGGGCTGAAGAACGATGGCGCCACATATCAACGTGCAATGGTAGCTTTATTCCATGACATGATTCATCACGAGATAGAGGTATACGTCGACGACATGATAGCTCGATCACAAACCGAAGAAGAACATCTCGATCATTTGCGAAAGCTGTTTGATAGACTGAAGAAGAATACACTAAGACTTAATCCTAACAAGTGGACCTTTGGAGTCAGATCCGAAAAACTCCTGGGATTTGTCGTCAGTGGTAAAGGTATTGAAGTTGACCCCGCCAAGGTTAAAGCTATTCAAGAAATTCCAGCTCCCCGCACCGAGAAGGAAGTCAGAGGTTTCCTGGGACGATTAAACTACATTGCCAGATTCATCGCACACTTAACTGCTACTTGTGAGCCAATCTTCAAGTTACTGAAGAAAGATCAAGTAGTGGAATGGAATGACGATTGCCAGACAGCTTTTGACAAAATCAAGGAGTACCTACAAAATCCTTCTATCCTGATGCCACCTGCCAAAGGGAGACCTCTCTCATCATGTACTCGACAGTATTACAGAACTCAATGGGGTGTGTGTTGGGGCAACGTGACGAGTCTGGTCGAAAAGAGTATGCAATATACTACCTTAGCAAAAAGTTTACCGACTGTGAAACAAGATACTCGTAGCTCGAGAAAACATGCAGAGCTTTGGCTTGGGCTGCTCGCCGACTAAGACAATATATGTTGACTCACACTACCTTGCTGATCTCTAAGATGGATCCAATAAAATACATTTTCGAGAAACCTGCTCTCTCTGGAAGAATAGCAAGATGGCAAATGATCTTGACCGAATACGACATCCAGTATACTACTCAGAAGGCAATTAAAGGAAGTGTAGTAGCCGATCATTTGGCTCATCAAGCCGTAGATGACTATCAGTCTATGCAGTTCGAGTTTCCATACGAGGATGTTTTGCTAGTCACTGATTGCGAAGAACCAGGACCAGATGAAGGACCTGAACTAGGATCCCGATGGACCATGGTCTTTGATGGTGCCTCAAACGCACTTGGAAATGGTATTGGCGCCATCATTACATCCCCTACAGGCGGACACACGCCATTCACCGCAAGACTTTGTTTCGACTGCACTAACAACATGGCCGAATACGAAGCATGCATCATGGGTATCAAAGTTTCTATTGACTTGAGGATCAAATTCTTGCAAGTGTATGGAGACTCGGCGTTAGTGATCAGTCAGATTAAGGGTGAGTCGGATACGAAGCATATGAATCTCATTCCGTATCGAGAGCATGTGTTGAGTCTAATCCCTTACTTCGAAGAAATCACTTTCGATCACATTCCACGAGAAGAGAATCAGTTGGCAGACGCATTAGCTACTATGTCATCTATGTTCAAGGTCAGATGGGATAACGGAGTTCCCCATATCATCATTGAAAGACTAGACGAACCAACATACTATTATGAACTTGACATCGAAGGAACAGAAGAGAAACCTTGGTTCTACGAAGTGAAGAAGTATCTCGAAACTCAAGAATATCCCGCAGGGGTATCTGTAAATGACAAGAAGTTCTTAAGAAGATTCGCCTCCAAGTTCTTTCTCAGTAACGGCATCTTATACAAGCGCAATCACAACTTGTGCTTACTCTGTTGTGTAGATCAGAAAACAACGGAATGAATCATGGAAGAGTTACATGAAGGCGCATTCGATACCCACTCCAGTGGACATACAATGGCTAAGAAGATTCTAAGAGCAGGTTACTATTGGTCCACCATGGAAGCTGATTGTTTTTTCTATGTTCGATCTTGTCACAAATGCTAGATATACGCAGATAAAGTGGACGTACCTCCAGTTCCATTGAATGTTTTGACTACTCCATGGCCTTTCGCAATGTAGGGCATTGACATGATTGGAGAGATCAAACCCACCGCTTCCAATGGACACCGTTTCATCCTTGTTGCAATTGACTACTTTACCAAGTGGGTAGAAGCAGCCTCGTTCGCATCTGTTACCAAGAATGTTGTGGCTCGATTCATCAAGCATAATCTTATCTGTCGGTATGGCGTCCCTGAAAGGATTATCACGGATAATGGTACCAATCTCAACAACAAAATGATCATCGAGCTCTGCACGCAGTTCAATATTAAGCATCACAATTGTTCTCCATATCGGCCAAAAATGAAAGGCGCAGTGGAAGCCGCCACCAAACCAACATCAGATTTCTGCCTAGTCCGAATCTCATCAAGAATACCACTAGTCAGCTTCAACATACGCAACTTAACACTATCAGAAGTACTTTCACATACCAAACTCAAGTCTCTGAATTGCTCAACTAAATCCAATTCATGCACCATCAACATAGACATATGCAAGGATTTTCTACTCAGTGCATCTGCAACCACGTTGCCTTACCATGATGGTAGTTCAAACCGAAATCATAATCTTTCAGGAATTCTAACCACCTTATCTACCTCATATTTAGCTCTTTCTGATCGAAGAGATACTTCAGACTCTTATGATCGCTGAATACCTCAAATCGAGAACCATACAAGTAATGCCTCCACAATTTCAAAACAAATACCACAGCTGCCAGCTCTAAATCATGAGTCAGATAATTCCTTTCATGAACCTTTAACTGTCTTGAAGCATAAGCCACTACCTGCTTATCTTGCATCAAAACACCACCTAATCCCATCAATGACGCATCACAATACACAACAAAAGATTCCGCCGGATTCGGCAAAATCAAAATCGGAGCACTAGTCAACCTCTTCTTCAACTCTTGAAATCCTTTCTCACATTCAGCATCCTAAACAAACACTTGACCCTTTCGTGTCAACTTAGTCAACAGCAAAGCTAACTTCGAGAATCCTTCTACGAACTTTCTGTAATAACCCGCAAGACCAAGAAAACTACGTATTTTAGAAGCATTCTTCGGTGCTTCCCATTGAGATACCGCTTCTACCTTCGTTGGATCAACAACGATGCCATTCTTGGAAATCACATGGCCAAGAAAGCTTACTTCACTCAACCAGAATTCACATTTGGACAACTTCGCATAAAGCTTCTTCTCTTTCAACAATTCCAACACTACTCTAAGTAATTCCGCATGCTCTTCATCACTCTTCGAATAGATCAGAATGTCATCAATAAAGACCACCACAAAGGTATCAAGATTCGGATGAAATTTCCTGTTCATATACTCCATAAAAACACCAGGTGCATTAGTAACTCAAACGGCATAACAGAATACTCATAATGTCCATACCTCGTTCTGAATGCAGTTTTCTGAATATCTTCCGTCTTCACACAAATCTGATGATATCCAGACCTCAAATCAATCTTATTGAATACACAAGCTCCAACCAGCTGATCCATCAAATCATCAATCCTCGGCAATGGATACTGATTCTTGATTGTAACTTTGTTCAACTACTTGTAGTCAACACACAGTCTCATCGAAGCTTCTTTCTTCTTAACCAACAACACAGGAGCACCCCGCGGAGAAACACTAGGACGAATAAACTTCTTCTCAAGTAGTTCCTCCAATTGCTTCTTCAACTCATACAATTCGGATGCCGACATGCGATAAGGTGCCATCGACACCGGACTAGTTCCAGGAATCAAATTTATAGCAAATTCCACTTCCCTCTCAGGTGGCAATTCACTAACATCTTCCGGAAACACTTCTAGAAATTCATTCACCACAGGAAATTCACTACTCTTAGCATTTCCTTTTGCTTCCGTCAAAGAATACAACATAAACACCATTGCACCATCATTAACAGCTCAATTCATCTGCTTAACTGACATAGTCACATCTTCAACACTAGCTTCTTCAGGAAAAATAATTGTCTTCGCAAAACAGTTGACATGAACCTGGTTGAATTTCAACCAGTTCATTCCAAGGATGATATCAAGTTGTTCTAACGGTAGGTAAACTAAATCCATACCGAAACCTCTACCAAAAATCACAATAGGACAATTCCTACAAATAAATGAAGTAGTCACTGAACCCGACGCAGGAGTGTCAATAACCATACTTCCATCCATATTAGAAATATCCAAGTTCAATATTTTAGCACAGTCCAAGGCAATAAAAGAATGTGTCGCTCCAGTATCAATAATCGCAATCAAAGGTATGCCATTAATAAAAAATGTACCTTTAATCAATCGATCATCTGGCTTAGTCTCTGATCCAGACAATGTGAATACCTTACCACTAGCTTGTTCTTTCTTTGGCTTAGTACACTGCAGACGAGTATGACCCTCTTCTCCACAGTTGTAACAATTCAACATTCTCACCATGCAATCATTAGCCAGATCCTCGAGCTTCCCACACTTGAAACACTTCCTATCATTACTCTTGCAGTCTTGAATACGATGCCCCATCTCACCGTACTTGTAGCACTTAATGGAAGAACCAGAATCTCCTCCACTAGGCTTCTTCTAATCACCGAATCTCTGATTATTCTTATCATAAGGTTTCCCATAATCCATCTATTTCTTACCCTTCCGATCAACATATCCTCGAGAATTCGTTCGAGTATTAGCAAGATTCTCTTCCAGAATCCTACTACAGTCCACCAAGTCAGAAAACCTTCGGATACGCTGATACTTGATACCCTGCTTGATCTCATCACGAAGACCATTCTCAAACTTGATACATTTGGAAAATTCTCCATCTCTGCATCATTGTTGTAATGAGCATAGTACTTCGCCAACTCAGTAAATTTTGAAGCATACTCACTCACGGTCTTGTTGCCCTGCTTGAGCTCCAGAAACTCAATCTCTTTCTTTCCCCAAATGTCTTCAGGAAAATACCTCCTCAAGAAAGCTCTTCTGAACACAGCCCAATTCAGTGCAACACCATCTTGCTCCATTTCAGTCCTGGTAGCAACCCACCAGTCCTCAGCTTCCTCTGATCATGTGAGTACCATATCTCACCTTCAACTCTTCCGCATAATCAATCACTTTGAAGATCCTTTCGATCTCTTTCAACCATCTCTGAGCACCTTCGGGATCATGCGTGCCCTTGAACAATGGAGTATTATTCCTCTGAAAATTCCCCAACTGTCTATCAGCACCAATACCAGCTCCCAGCTGATTCCCTCCAAGCACACCAGCTAGCATTCCCAAAGCCTCGGCAATAGCAGCATCGTCTCTTCCGTTACCTCTTCCGGACATTATTCTGTAACATTACAAAACAATCTCATTAGAACACAAGTATCGATAGTGTTACCTTGCACTAGTCGCATACAAAAGGGATAAAGACACTACGACACTGGTCACATCGACCGACTATGCTCTGATACCACTTTTGTAACACCCCTTCTAAATTACCCCGCGAATTAACATTTAAATCAGAGTTAACATAAATTGAAAGGGCATTACAATTTGTTAAAAACAGAAAATCTCATCAACATGTCATGCTTCACTGAGGACTTTATTAAAATATAATTCAAATCCAATAATATGTTTTACACAGCAGAAAATAGCATCAAAACCGGAATAAATTCAATTCATAATTATTCCAGCATAAACCAAAAGAAAACAAGTTCAATTCGACGACTCCAAAACAATCGTTCCTCAGTGTTACAACTACGAGAGCATGACACTGACATGCAGACAATCTAAATAGCACAGCTCAAAGCTATCCCCACCAGCTCCAAAGTGGCTAACACTTCAATTTGAAATCATCAAAGTAAGGGTGAGACTTCATCAACAATTAAAATGCATTATACGTTTCTTAAAAATAATAAAACAGTGCAATACATTATCTCACCCTCATTAGCATAATCAGATTACAGTACAAGATTGCAATTCACACCGATCAATATGCACAATAACAACAACAATGAAATTATACCACCGAAAACCATCCTAACATGTTATAATTTCACACAAAATGCAAATGCAGACTCAATGCATGTGGTACCAAAACGTGAACTAAGTCACCAATATTGATTCGTCCATAATCACCCGGACATGAATCCAGCCTCACCACCCATAATCACCCGGGGAACGGTTATTGGCAATACGAGCCAAATTCCACACAATGGGAATTAACTCCACCGGAATGTATATGCATGCACATCAAAAGCATGCCACATTCAATTAACGGAATATGATCACAACATAATTCCATACATAGTCAACACCACCAAACAGCACATTATAACAACATAATCATGAATAAACAACGTCAATCACAACACATGAGATTAACATCTATCAAGTACTTATAACATCAACGACGAACAACCACGACAACAACGAATTCCTCATACGGGAAGTCATATTAATCCAATTAAATTCAGTTACTAGGTGTTAAGAATGTTTTTACAGGAAAGTACATGCTTCCAACTTTCCAACGGTTCCAACTACGACTAAATCGGAGTTACGGTCGCAAAGATATGACCAAAACAGTTTTTCAAAAGTTACGTTCTGTTTTCAAACAGTATGAGTTGATCCAAAACTCCATGTGTCGACTCATACATGGCTTGTGTCGACCCAAGAAACGCATGTGTCGACTCATATGCAAATAATTTTTCCATTTTTAAAAGTTTCTTCAGTATGAGTCGATCCATAACCCTCTTGTGTCGATACAAGACTCTCTTGTGTCGATACATAGCATCCTTGTGTCGATGTAAAGCTCCCAGAATTTCCCCATGAGTCGGTGCAAATGGTTTTGTATCGATACAAGCCTTATTCCAGCTTCTGTTTTCTTAAACCAACGCAGCTTATATCGATGCAAAGGCCCTTGTGTCGACCCATACTGCGTTTTTCCACCAAAAACTAGTTCTGTTCTCACTGTTTGCAATCTCAATCAACCAAAAACTTTCCCACATACAAGGTACGTCATATGCAGTAAAATTTATGCATTCTTACATCCAATTAATAGTAGAATTACATCTCTAATCATACTACAACATAACTCTACACATAGTAACAATCATCACGTATTCCAATTGGGGTTTTACGTCGGATCATAACATTAGGGCATAATCTAGAAAATCCTAATTAGAGGTTCCTAACGTAATATTTCATCCTATTGATTATCAAAACCTATAAGGCATATTAACCAGACAAAATCACCCCTTACCTTGCAATGATTCATCGAATTCTGACGATTTGGCTTTTTTCTCTTTCTCTTCTCTTCTCCAGTGTACGTAGAATGAAAAACCTCCAATTCCTTCTCTTTTTCTCTTTTCCTTTATTTATTCCTTTTTATTATTCCAAATAGTAGAAATAAAATAATTAGAGTAATTAGAGTGTTTTACTCCACACACCCTCCAATTCCACTTCACACCCCCAACACTTCCATTTAATTTAATTAATTAATTAAATCCAATAATTCAAAAATACTAATAATTAAAATTTTAATTAAATTAATAATTAAAATTCTAATTATTTAATAATTGAATTATTTGGGGTGTCACATCGTCCATATCACCTAATTACAGATTACGCTACTATCAGCACTCAAGATTCGAATGGCACGAATCAGTTCAATCATTTTCTTCTAACAGCAAAGAGATGAGATAGTCGAAAATATATGAGCAATAGCATAGCTGAAACTCGACAAGATTGTTTCCACATAGCTTTTTACTATTCTGACAATTTCCTCTTACTATGATGTTCGTCTCTTGTATACAAATTGCTTGACTATAGGCCACTTTTTCAAATTCAATGCAAATTCCTTTTCCAATTTTATTGTTTTTTGCATAAATTCCAATGTTTGCTTTGAATGATTATATGCATCTGACAATAAACATTTATTCACAAACAAATGAAAAGCGAACAAAAACAGTGATTGCTACAGGCTCTAGGAGTTGAGATGACGACTAAAGTCAACATTGCATCCCCGCAGAATCACTTTCATAAGAGACACAAGATCATCAATCCCCACAGAGACCTAGCTCTCCCTACAAAGACAGATCTTCTCCGACGAAGTATTAATCTCCTCCCGACAGTGTTGCAACACTTCAAACTTCATCACATTAGTCCCCGAGTAGTGGTCCTATCAGCCTCATCAGCTTTAATGATCCTATCAGCCTCATTAGGCTTCAAACTTCATCACATTGGTCCCCGAGTAGTGATCCTATCAACTTCATCACGTTAGTCCCTGAGCAGTGATCCTATCAACTTTATCACGTTAGTCCCCGAGCAGTGATCCTATCAACCTTATCATGTTAGTCCCCGAGCAGTGATCCTATCATCCCCATTCCATTGTCCCCCACAAGGTCTATGGACAATGTAATCATCCGCAATAAGGTCTACATATAAGATCCCCAGCCGAGTATCTCTCAATCATTACTATTACTCCAATAGCACTAATATCCAGACTCGAAACTTGGTCAGATAGTGCATCGGAGGAATCTGAATCATCTCTTATTCCCCAGCCGGGGTTTTCAACAAACTCATCCCAAAGCATAAACCAAAGATCTCTGACAGAGCGTTCCCATCTTCTTCAAGATGGATATGTTTTGAAATACTACATTCATACATCTACATCTATACATCTATATAAAAATCATGACATGTGCATTAATCATAACACTGTCATATATTCATACATCATAATTTGCATAAGGCTAACCATATCCTATCAAGATCTATTTCCCCAGCAGGTAAAAGCTATTTTCCAAACGGAAGGTCAAAGATTAATACCCGAAACAAGATGGGAGAACTATCTGAATGACCATACAAATTATTTCCAGGAAACGGATCATGGATTAACACCTGAAACAAGACGGGAAAACTATCCACATTCTGACAAATATTCACCTCATAAATAGCCAAGACGAAGGTTTATTCTGACTCTCTCTTATTATCAAACTCCCTGGATGGCATCTTAAGCCCATCTCCGACTACACATCTTCATCTCTCCGGATGGCATCTTTAAGCCCATATCCGATATTTCTCTCATCAAAAAGACGAATGCAAAGTCTAGCATACGACTCACTCTCCAGCATCAGCTTTTCCTAATGGCATCTATAAGCCCATTTCATGTGACAGCGAGTGCAAATTTTCAGGTGTACTCGAGTGTTCAATCATCTTCTACCTTCAGGCCACGAAAGGCAAGCATACCAATCTAACCCTTCCGGTACAAGAAGATTGGACAGGGGAAACTGTTATACCCTAAACTTTTCCCTCCTACTTCTCAAGATAATTCATCACTCCATCCTCAAAGATTCCACAAGGGTTGATCAGACAAACTCCTCTTCTAAGCAATCAATCCAAGCTAGGGTTTTGCTCCTCCCAAATAAAGATGGATTTCCAAGGATTCAAATGGTCATCATACCTCATCATATATTTCAAACGATCACTATGTCAAGTTGCAAGCCTTACAAGTCAAAATTGCTCATCCAATGGCTCAGATGGTTGAAAATCAACTGTGTTGGATAAAAAGTCAATTGTGGTCAACATACAGTCACACTTCATAATTTTTGGTCAACACCAATGTTTTGAAGTAATATTCATCATTTGATCCAGGGTTGACCATGATTCATCAAGAAAAATCAAGATTTGATCAAAAGTCAAAGTTTCTGAACTAGGGTTCTTTAGACAAAAGTCAACAGAACTTTGACCAAGCATAACTTTCACATACTTTATCAGAAATGTTTCCACCAAAGCTCATTTTAAAGGGAATTCAATTCTCTCTAACTTCATGTCTCACAAGCTTTGGCTAGAAATGCTTCATTTGGAAGTTATAGATCAAAACATTACAGGTCCTTTTAAAAAGCCAACAAAAGGTCATCTTTTTGCAAAGAAGTGTACATGAGCATGGAAACTTCAATGAAGATGAAACACAAAGGGCTGTTTAGAAGACATCTTGATCTTTCTAAAAAGTCCAAGAACACCCAAAACTGTTGAAAATTGAGCAAGATACAAATTGTGCAAGTTGAGCATTATTTAGGAGGTGCATGAAGGAAAATATCTAGAAAAAGCAAATATTTTCCAAATGGGCCTAACATTGTATGATCCAAACTTGATTGTAAGATTATCCATGACTTCCATGCTACATGCTACATGCCACGCCTTCTATCCTTTTATTTATTTATTTTTGAATTAAATGACTTAAATTCAAATTTAATTAAATAAAATACAAAGATAAATTATTAATACAAGGTGGGCTTGATTTGTGCATGTCTTGAGGACCAAGGAAGTCCAAATTAGCTGTCCAATTCGTGCAAGAAGATTGAGGAAAAGATTGAGCAAATTTGGAAAGATTTCATGCAAATTTCCAATCAAATATTTTCTCTTAAAGTCTTGACCTATTTCCACTCCTCTATATATACTTAACATCGCCACAAAGAAAAGAAATTTTTAGCCAGCTTCTTACACGAAATCCTTGCCTCCACAACAACCCTAAAATTTCTCAAAAAATCCAAAAGTTGGTAAAATTGTGCAGCCCTTTGTAGCCACTTCCCAGTCGTTTCAATCATTCAATTGTGTTCCTGAGGTAGGTAAAGGTAAGAATGCACCCTTGTACATAGTTCATGTTGGTTGTATCATCCAATATGCATGCATCCCGTTTGTGAATATTTCCAATCGTTAATTATGGCTTATTTTAATAAAAAATAACACCACTAATGACTTCCTGGGATCAAATAAGACAGGTTTCATCCATTGTTTGCAAGGTTTGGTGGCCAAATTGTTAACTGCCATGGTTAGGGAAAGCTAGTTGTTGAGTTCTAAAACCATAGTTACAGGCCGTTTTAGGACAAACGAATCCCACCATCGTGTTCGCAAAGGTTGAAATATTAAATCTGGATATTTTGTTTTTGCTTTTCTGTTCGTTTTCGCAGGTTTTACAAAAGGTGGTGATCGGAGAAGATGACCAGAGTTTTCCTTCCGGTGGCATCTCTAGAAGTTCTAGCTTACGGATCTCGGAAGGGCATCTCGAAGAGTCCTCGAGCTCCGGCTTGGACTTTGAATCCTCGAAGATCCGACACAGGATCCGTTGACTCCATCTTTTGGATGTCCCGATCGGACCCTTCTTTCCGGCCACAGAACCTCCAAAGACTTGGACCCATTCGGATCTGACTCGAAACAGACGGATGCCCAAGCGCCACTCACGAGGCTTGGACTTTGGTTTCTCTTTATTTTATTTATTTTTCTGCTTTTTTATTTCCTTTGCTTTAATTAATTCAACTAATTAATTTAATTAGTAATTAGGTTAAATAATTAGTTTAATTAGGATTAATTTCACAAATGATTTTCTCCATGCTTTTTAATTAATTAGCTTAATTAGTTTAATTTAGGTTAATAATTTTCATTAAACCTTTTTTTAATTATTTAAAATCAATTAGAACTAGGGTTCCTCTCATATTAACATTAAATTTCAAAAATACCAAAAATATTAGGATTTAGGTTTTCACTTAGACCATTTTTTCTATTTTCTTTATTTATTGCATTTAAATTCTAGAAAGGATGTATAGGTTGCATGTTTGTTTTTTCATGTAATAGCGTAGATTTATTTTTCTGCTTTTACTCTCCGTACCTTTTATTATGTATCTGCCCCAAAGCCATGTAATAGCGTAGGACATTTATTTTCTGCACTTTACATTTCTGCACTTTACTTTCCGCACCCTTTAAACTGCTAGTAACTAGGCGTGTATGACAAGATAAAAATCAATCTAGATCCCTTCTAACACAAGATAAAATATCTGAATACAACACATTCTTCACACATGCACCCCCTTAGGGTATCCTCTCTTGTTGCCTTACGAATAATGGTCATGTCCCTCGAACGTGGGGGTATCTTAGCGCAGTTGCCTATAATATATAATCATAGTCCCTTCGAATTAAAGATCATAGTCCCTCGATTGTTGCCAACGAACACATGATCTCGTCCCTTTATTGTTTCCTACAAAAAGTGATGATCGTCCCTATGAATATGCTAAGGTATCCCTACATGTTGCCTTCTATGACCATCCGATGTCCCTTCGAATGTCCCTTTTACATCCAACGAATAAGATTACCTACCAACTAATGGTATGGATAGCCTTATTCTAAAGGAAAGCAAAATAAAACGGAAACGACCGTTCTGAGTGGGTAATAAGTCTCTTTTGCTTGCTCAAAATACTTTTCACACCTCACACTTTCAAAAATATTCTTTTCAAAACACTTTGTATACATTCCAGCGTGAATATTTTGCTTGTACTGTGCTGTGTGATCTCGGTATGTATCATGCTGTGTAAATCACTATGACCATGATTAATGATGTGTGGTTATTAGTTTGTGCGTTGTTGTGTGGTCTGGGATACCTTGTTGTGTGGTTTGGGTATGACATAGTGATTGTATGCTTGAATTGGAGTAGATCGTCTAACAGGACGTAAATCACTTATGACCACGACTAATATTGTGTGGTCATTAGTTTGTGCCTTATTGTGTGGTATGGGATACCTTTATGTGTGGTCTGGGTATGTCATGCACATCTGAGCTACCATTGCAATGTGTAGTTAAGGGTCCTTTGGGACGTTTCCTCGCTTGTGGGGATCACATCGATGTGCTTGGTATGGTGGGGAAGAGATGCCACACATGCAATATCACTTCGATTTTTATTAACTCACCTCTAGTGGTGCCACTTAGCCTACACCACTAGGCTTTCGCCCGGTGGGCTCGTGTTGTCAAGATGGCATTTTTGTACCGGCAATTCTAATCACATGTGTTTGGATGACGGGAAAGTTCTGACGCCACATAGGCAGATGTCACTTAAGTAACTTATCACGGATGGAATTATATTTATAATGATTCGTTTTGTCGTGTTGTGATTGGTACAAGTCTCTTGATGCGATGCATAGGTGTAACTCACCGAGAATGTGGTAGTGTAACCTGATTAGGGGCATTAACATACTTTTGGATTCCTCATACACGGGTACATGTCTGCATACTTGTTTGTGATTGACTTTGTTCTTGTTGCCTCATTGGTTGGTTATGGGACCACCAATGGTGGTGTATCTTGTTGTGTACTTGTACCCGGCCATGAGATAAAAACCCGGATTCTCGATGAATTCGTTTTGATGCATGTACCCTATAGAACCGAGCGAACCCGTAAGATAGGAGATCTCACTGAGATTTAGTAATCTCACTCCAATCCTCTTATTATTTTTTAGGAACAGGTTATAGATGGAAGAATTGCTAGATGGTTGGTTTGTAGACTGCAGGCGAGCAGATGGCGGAAGACCTCATCAGATCTTATCTTTTCTACTGTGCAATGCTGAAGACAAGCTGATTGTATACATTATTATATTAGATTTGTGTTATATACATTTTTAATTTCTAGTCTTTTCATTTAGTTGTATGTTTTAATGTACTATTTATAGCATCATTACATATTAATCTAGATGTATATGTACGGGGTGTTACAGTTGATCCTAATGTAGGCAAATAGAATCATATATTTTATCAGTTGTTTACTTGCATAAAATGTATAAAAATTTCAAAGATAACATAAAATATTAGGACACGGAAAGGCCACATATTTAAAAGCAGAGCAATAGTTGTCTTAGAAATCAATGGAGGGCAGAGGAAGTTGAATTTCGAAATCACAAAAAAGACATTTGAGATCAGATTGGTAATCATCATCATACACATTTGTGTAATGGATTAATGGATAATCATACGTGGTATGGAAATGGAAGGAATGAGTGTTAGATAAGTTTTGAAGCACAAACAGAATAATGAATTCCATATAGCATGAGATAAGAAAAAGCAATGAGCAGTAGTAAAAGAGAACAAGAAAGTGAAATATTAGTATTAGTAATAGCATTGGAAGTAGGAAAAGAGGAAGTAAGTAACCAAAGTGAAGTGGAATAGAAGATTGGACAGTAGAGAAGTTGTTGACAGAGTGTACTGGCCATGATGTCCAGAAGAGAAAATACCATATCAATATTTTTGTCTCCTGCAAGTTAAAAATAAACAAAGTGTACATTTAAAAAATGATTCGGAAAACATGAAAAATATATTCAGATAAAATTGATTTTAGTGATAGTTAAAAGCAGTGATTATCACTGTAGGTATTAAGGACTTGTCGAAGAGCTTCATCAACCATTTGTTGTACTAATTTCCCTTCTACAATAAATTACAGAAATTAGTATCAAATAGAGTACACATGATGGAAAAGGTTATCATAAGAGATAAGATACATTGGAAATTATCCAACTTACGCGGAAAATCGTGTTGGATAAGCCACAAGAGCTTAGCAAGTTCAAATGCAACATCCTGGCCCTATAAGGAAGCAATAGAAAAACAAATCAAATTAACAATGAAAAAGTTCATGGAATAAATTTATTAGATTAATGAAGACAATACTAAAGTATGTGGACTACCTTCACTCTATTCCAACATGCAGAGGTGCATTTTCAAACTGTTAAATCATATCATTTATCCATGCATTTTCAAACACGTCTATTTTCAATCAGCATAAAACACAACAAATGGTGCTGCTAAAGTGAAGGATAAATTTACATAGGATCTAAGGATAATAATATAGTGGAGTCAATCATTGTTTACTAGTTAGTTTCCAGAATAACTCCAAAAAACTAAGCATGAAATTTAACCATTACTTTTGCTAGTTTTTCCCGCCACCCATTCCAAGATTCTTGCCCCATAAATATCATTGAATTCGTAAAACCTAATTTAGGACAAAATAGTATATTATACGTAAATTGCATACATAAGTTACGTTATATTTTTCTAGGGGTTAAACACATACCTATTGTTCAGACACGACTCAAACTTAATTAACTAATTGCAAGTTGTAATAGGAGGGTTCTAGGTTGCGTTATCACAACATTATTATCATTGTACACACTCAGCTTTGATCTACAATGTGGTGTTTCTAATCAAGATCAGTAGAGTAGGCATCCCAATAACATATAAATGTGTTTTTTCCATTTTAATAGCATTTTTTAAAAAAGTGCTATTAAATTAGGTGATACAAAAAATCATTTTTGGCGTAGTGTCTGCAGCTTTTAACTAGTTACTTCAGCTTGTTTCCATAAGCATTCAAGACAAGTTGGGAATAAATATGAACATGTTCATAATCTAAATCAAATGTTAGATACTCTTCATCACATATCTCTACCATAATAGCCAAGCTCATAAGAGTTTTCACATGAAAACTTGAGTTGGAAAAGAATGGATCCATAACAAATATTAATAAATCTGTATTGATAACTTTACAAATTAAATCTAAAACTTGAGTAAATTACAAAGCTACAAATAACAAGGAATAATATAATGTTATTGTCACAAGTCACAACACCTTAGAATGGACCCAACTTCAAACAAGCGTAAGATTAAGTAAAATATGCCAAATGGTATTATTCACCATGACACAATGGATCTGAAAAAGAACACCATGAGGAGTACAAAGATTTATTAAACATTGTTAAACTCAAACCAAGCCTAAGAAAAAATAGAAAGCATGATACGGGTTCAGAGCCCCCTTCAAACCAAAATTCTGCTATTAGGCCTAATGAGGTTAGAGGCCCAGTGTTGAGAAAGTGTCAAAGGGCTAGAAAGCAACTCATTTGGATGCAAGACTTTGGCTAAGTGAATTTTTTACAGTGTTGTCGTCACTTTCTGTTTTACTTTTTACCTTTTCATTTTAATTATGTACTAGAAGCTTCCACTTGTATTGATCATGTAGCAGCTGTCATGTGATCCGGAAATCTAAGGAATTTGTTAGAATGATTTCCAATTCCTTATAACCATCTTTTACATGAATGAAAGGTAGCCAAAAATTTCTCCCAATTTTACATTGGATTCTAACCTCTTTCTTCTTTTGGGTTGCTCCTTTCGAATAGAGCCGATAGGTTAATGCCTTATCATTTTGGTGTTTTCATTCACCATGCCTCGCGGCGATTCTCATGAAATAACACCAGAAGATGTGTTAGCTCAGATGAAAGAAATGCAACCGGCTTTTGAGCGGCAATATCTGATGTGTGGCCGAAATTGCATCTCAGAAGCAAGTCGTTAACCCTGAAACCGGTAGTGGTTAGTCCCTCCATTCCACATTCCCAAGCGGCGATACGATTGTCTGGTTTGATGGTTCCAACCCTCTTGAGTGGATATTTCAAGCGAGAATTTTCGACCTCACGAACACGCCAAACACTCGAAGGCTCGCCTTGGTTCCGTTCTTCATGCAAGGCCCGGCTCTTGGGTGGTTCAAATGGCTTCACTCAACAAATCTCGGCGTGGTCTTTCACTCGCGTGTTAGAGTTACGTTTTGGCCCTTCCTCTTATGTTAATCATCAGCGCATTGTTTAAGCTCCGTCAAGTCGGCAGTGACGATACCAACTAATTTGAGGCGATTTCCATCGGGTGTTGGGTCTTTCAACGAATCTTTGCTTAATTGTTTCATTTCGAGGTTCGTGCGACATTCAACGTGAGCTTGCAATTTTGCAACCTCACTCCATTACTCAAGCAATTGGGTTGGCGAAGTTGGTTGAGGCAAAAATTCTAGATTCCAAACCTTCTCATGCAAGACCGCCACGAAGTGCCAGCTCTCCCTTGTTGCTTGGTCCTGCAGGAAACCCTCGGCCGTCTTATATACCTATTCGCCGGTTATCCCCTACTAAAATGCAAGAGCGGCGTAGCAGAGGGCTTTGTTTTAATTGCGATGACAAGTTCATCCCTGGTCACCATTGTCAGAAAAAGCAATTTCTCCTGCTTTTGGCGGAGGAGGAGCCGCCTCCAGAGCCATCAACTTTGCGATTAGACTACTGCTTTTCGTCGTGAGTTGAACACATTGACATACCGGTGGTGGAGGAACTGAATCAGAGTGCGGAACACTTTCAGCTTTCTCGGGCAGTGCTATTAGGTCCACCCTCTCCAAAAACTTTGCGTGTGAATGGTAACATTAAGGAGTTAGGGGTTACAATTCTAATTGATTCAGGAAGCTCTTACAACATTATGCAACCCAGGATTGCTGAGTTTTTGGGCATTCCAGTTGTGGCACACACTCCCTTTTCGGTGATTGTAGGCAATGGAGATGCCATTCAATGTAATGGGTGTTGTCAAGACGTGCAGGTGAGAATTGCTGAACAAGATTTCCATATCTCATTCTTTATATTGCTTATTCATGGAGTAGACCTTGTCTTAGGAGTTCAATGGTTACAAACTTTGGGTTCTTTTTTGTCTGACTATTCAATTTCGTCTATCCAATTTACCTATAACAACAAACCGATCACCCTCATCGGCTCTACTTCCATGACCCCTACTGCGGCATCTTATGCTCAGTTTTGTAGGTTTATGTTCACCCAAGCCATTGACTCTAACCATTCACTTCACCTTACCTCCTTTGATAAACCTGATTCAAACACCACAACCAAACTAGAGTACCTAGTCAACAATAACATTGACCCTGCCCTTAAAGACTTACTTCACCAGTATGCCACCATCTTTGACACCCCTCAAGGCCTTCCCCCAGATAGACACCAAAACCATCATATACACCTAAACCCAACACTCACCCTGTCAATATAAAACCGTACCGTTACCCGCAATTCCAAAAAGAAATTATGACAAATATGATCCATGACATGCTCCATGAGGGAATCATTAAACCAAGTACCAGCCCCTTTTCTTCTCCGGTTTTATTAGTCAACAAGAAAGATGGCACGTGGCGATTTGGTGTGGATTACCGTGCATTAAATGTTGTTACGGTTAAGGACCGTTTTCCTATTCCCACGGTTGATGAACTCCATGGCTCCTTGGTTTTTTCTAAGCTAGACTTGCGTTCGGGGTATCACCAAATACTCCTTGCACCGGAAGACACTTTTAAAACAACTTTTCGGACCGTGGACGGACACTTCGAGTTCTTAGTGATGCCGTTTGGACTCACCAATGCTCCCTCAACTTTTCAGGCTACAATGAACGAGGTGTTTCGACCATTTCTACGCAAGAGTGTGCTTGTTTTTTTTTACGACATACTGGTTTATAGCAAGGATTGGCAGTCCCATTTGCATCATCTCCAATAGGTGTTAGAAATTTTGGTCGAACACAAACTGTTTGCTAAATTCTCCAAATGTGAGTTTCGAGTTAATCATATTGGTTATCTTGGGCATATTATTTCGGTCGATGGAGTGGCAACTGACCCAGAGAAACTACAGGCTATAGCAGCATGGCCCGTGCCTACTTCAGTTACAGCCCTTCGTGGGTTTCTTGGATTGACATGTTATTACTGCCGTTTTGTTCGAGGTTATGCAGCCCTTACTAGTTCCTTAACAGACCTTTTGAAGTCCAAAGGTTTCATTTGGAATGAGAAAGCTGTAGAGGCATTCCAAGCACTTAAGGATGCTATGATCCAGTTCCCTACCTTGGCTTTACCCAATTTCGAACTTCTGTTTGATGTCACCACAGATGATTCTGGTATCGCCATTGGAGCAGTGTTGTCTCAATCTACTTACCCTCTTGCATTCTTTAGTAAGAAGTTGTGCACACGAATGCAATCAGCATCTGCTTACGAGCGCGAGATGTTTGCGATCACGTCGGCTGTGAAGAAATGGCGCCATTACTTACTTGGTCGTCATTTCCGCATCTATACGGATCAAAAAAGTTTACGGGGCATGTTCTTACAAACAATCCAAACGCCGACGCAACATAAATGGCTCACCAAATTATTGGGTTTTGATTAAGAAATACTTTATACTCTAGGGCGCAGTAATGTAGTAGCAAATGCACTATCCCGAATTCCAGAACCTACAGTGTCAGTATACACTAGTTTGTCAGCAAGTTAGCCACTATTGTTGACACAATTGGTTGATTTTTATGCAAATACCCAGATTGGGCTGGAATTATTGTCTAAATTAAGTAGCTTCAGTAGCACACCCATTCACTTTACAATGCAACATGGTCTTCTCTATTTCAAGGGTCGTTTATTCATTCCTTTCGAAGCCAATTTGCGCTCTCATTTGCTACATGAGGCACATGCTTCTGTTGTAGGAGGTCATTCCGGGGTCAAAGCGACGATGGCACGTTTGGCAGCCACTTATTATTGGCCCCAAATGATTAAGGATGTCAAATGTTACGTGCAGAACTGTGCAACCTGTCAACAGTACAAGACATCGACGCAGAAACCAGGCGGACTGCTGAACCCATTACCCATTCCGGGTCAGATTTGGGAAGACATTAGCATGGACTTCATAACTCATTTACCTCCGGTGCAAGTAAAAACAGCTGTTTGGGTTGTGGTAGATCGATTATCCAAGTACGCGTACTTCATAGCACTACCTGCTGCGTTCTCCGCATCTATGCTTGCTGTTGTATTTTTAGCTGAAGTTTACAAGCTTCATGGTATGCCAAAGACTATTGTGAGTGACCGAGACAAGGTTTTTGTGAGCAAATTTTGGCGTGAGCTATTTCATTTATAGGGTATCACCTTAGATTTTAGCAGTTCCTACCACCCCCAAACAGATGGCCAAACGAAAGTAACCAACCGCACTTTGGAGACTTATTTGCGTTGCTTGACTAGGGATACACCAAAACAGTGGCTGTTTTACCTGCCGTTGGCAGAGTATTGGTACAATACCACTCACCACTCTGCCATTAAAATGACCCTGTTTGAAGCCATCTATGGTCACTCTCCCCCCTCTATCCGTTCCCACATCACAGGGTCCACGGTGGTTGCATCTCTTGATGAAACCTTGGCAAGACGACACCAGATGTTGCGGCTTATTAAGGAGAACTTGACGTTGGCACAGATGCGTATGCGTAATCAGGCCAATGCTCATCGACAAGATCGTTCTTTTGAAGTTGATACTTGGGTTTGGCTTCGTCTCCAACCATACCGACAAATCTCAGTTCGGGGAAGAGTTTCACCTAAACTTTCAAAGCGCTATTTTGGACCATTTCAAATTCTACAACGCCTTGGCCCGGTTGCGTATGAGTTAGCATTACCAGACACGGCTCGTATTCACCCGGTTTTTCATGTTTCCAAGATCAAAAAATATTACAGAAACCTGTCTTTGGTCACTCCTTCTCTGGACCCATCCGTCATAGGCACCCGGGTTGCCCTTCAACCTGCTCAGATTCTTGGAGCTCGCAAGCTGCAAACACCTACGGGAATGTGCAAACAGTTATTGATTCATTGGGTAGGATTACCTGCCGTTGAATCCACTTGGGAAGACATCAATATGCTCAAGGAAACTTATATGAATTTCAACCTTGAGGACAAGGTTGTCGTGGAAGAACGGAGTAATTATACGGGTTCAGAGCCCCCTTCAAACCAAAATTCTACTATTGGGCCTAATGAGGTTAGAGGCCCAGTGTTGAGAAAGAGGAAAAGGGCTAGAAAGCAACCCATTTGGATGCAAGACTTTGCCTAAGTGAAATTTCTACAGTGCTGTCGTCACTTTCTGTTTTACTTTTTACCTTTTCATTTTAATTATGTACTAGAAGCTTCCACTTGTATTGATCATGTAGCAGTTGTCATGTGATCCGGAAATCTAGGGAATTTGTTAGAATGATTTCCAATTCCTTATAACCATCTTTTACATGAATGAAAGGTAGCCAAAAATTTCTCCCAATTTTACATTGGATTATAACCTCTTTCTTCTTTTCTGGAGTTGCTCTAACTCGAATAGAGCCGATAGGTTAATGCCCTATCAAAGCAATTTAAGAAATTAATTCATAGATAAGTTGCATAATGAGATCTAGGAGTGGTTGAATAATGTATTATAAGTTCAAATAAAGTCAGTAAGTCCTCCCAAAAGACTTGTAGTAGCTAGATAAACAATGATAAACTGCATAGCATACATAAATCGGTAACTTCCCATGACTTTGGGGCTCCTAGAGCCATCCATAGAAAACTCGAAAGAGAAAAAGGTTCTTAGAGGGTTATAGAATCAAACCTGATTATGAGATAATGATGGAGAATTTCATGAGAAACTTCCGATTTAGGGTTAGGGTCGCGAATTAGGGACAAAGCAATTGCTACAAGTTACGAATGGGAAGCAAGATAGGGTTTCAAGATGACAATCAAGGTTTTCTTCACATAGCTTCTCACACGTGTGTCCCTCACCTAACACTAATGTTATATTTTTTAGCCTCAAATTTAAATACAAAATTCCCTTTGACTTATCAAAAATATTTGATGTCCCGCTTTCGATTCCATGATAAATAAAATTTAGATACAAAAGTAGTTGGAACTTAATTGTTTAGGAATAAATAAAATTTCTTAGGTCAGGTGGACGACACCTGACTTAACAAATAGACTTCTTAAGTCAGTTAGTGAACGCAGACGACTTAAGAAATTTAATGTCAATTATATTTTTTTATTTAATATTTGTTAAGTCAGTTTTAAATGCACCGACCTAACTAAGTTATAAATATTTACGAAATTGTCACCGTATCGCTTCTTAAGTCAGGTGACAGGTGAACTAACTTAACAACTTCTGCTAACAAGATATTTTTGTACTAGTGATTACAAAGAGAAGAGAAAGAGAGGAACCAAACATATCTTGGTTTGTCATCATCAATCGATGATAAATTCTACTCTGGATCATTTAGATGCAAGCTCGATTGTTGTTTTCTAAGCTCTAATATACCAAATAATGAAGGTCATGAAGTTGAGAACAAATATCCCAAAACTCCATAACCTATAAATGAAATGAAATTGTTTTTATAAAACTATTCTCAGCAGACCGCGCTTAGCAACCTCATCGCGCTAAGCGGACTCCACTAATATTTACACATTAGACCTCTTAACTCCCGCTAAGCGGACTATTCGCACTTAGCGGGCTCAAAAACTATGTTTCTGTCAATTTCTCAAAACTGATGCAGCGCACTAGAGAATACGCTTAGCTGGCTCGCCGCACTAAGCGAGCTTCCCTAAACAAATCTTCTCAAAGCTACACTTTTATTCCAAAAACTCGCACTTGAATTTATGCCTTCGACACCTTATTCCTCTATGCTCTAAATATGCGAAAAATACCTACAAAATAGACAAAAACTATCAAACAGTATATTATTTATGCAAAACTTAATAATACGTAAAGTAAACATATTTAAACACAAAGCGGAGAATTATTCAAAGAATATTAAGAAACTAATTGATAAGTGCCACTACACATATATACAAAATAACTACATTTTGGCACTTATCATAACGCTTTATATTGCATTCAAGATTTCCAACTGATCCCACAAACTAATACGGGTCTTTTCAATATGATTTATTCTCACTCACACGCTTTCTAGAAAACTTTTCAAAAGGTCCATCATCTCAATACTACTCTAAGTCAAGCATTCTAAACTATGAAGTGCTTATTATTTAGTGTTATACCCCAAAATTTTCCCTCCTACTTCTCAAGACAATTCTCATCTCCATACTTGGATTTCACAAGGGTTAACCAGACAAACCCTCTCCTAAGCAATCAATCCAAACTAGGGTTTTGCTAATCTCAAGTAAAAATGGATTTCCAGTGCTCAAATTGGTCATCATACCTCACCATATGCTTCAAGGGATCATCATGTCAAGTTTCAAGTCTTACAAGTCAAAATTGCTCATCCAGTTGCTCAGATGGTTAAAAATCAATTGTATTGGACAAAAAGTCAATTGTGGTCAACATATAGTCAAACTTCATAATTTTTGGTCAACATCAATATTTTGAAGTGATATTCATCATTTGATCAAGGGTTGATCATGATTCCTCAAGAAAAGTCAAGATTTGATCAAAAGTCAAAGTTTTTAAATTAGGGTTTTTCAGACAAAAGTCAACAGAACTTTGACCAGGCATAACCTTTACATACTATATCAGAAATTTTTCCACAAAATCGCATTTTAAAGGGAACTAAATTCTCTACAACTTCATGTCTCACAAGCTTTGGCTAGAAATGCTTCATTTGAAAGTTATGGATCAAAACATTACAGGTCCTTTTAAAAGTCAACAAAAAGTCATCTTTTTGCAAAGAAGTGTTCATGAACATGGAAACTTCAATGAATATGAAACCAAAAGGGTTGTTTAGAGTACATCTTGATATTTCTAAAAAGTCCAAGAACACCCAAAAATATTAAAAATTGAGCAAGATACAAGTTGAGCATTTTTGAGGAGGTGCATAAAGAGAAATACTTGAAAAAATCAAAAAAATTCTAAATGGGCTTAACTTTTCTTGGTTCAAACTTGTTTCTAATCTCAATTAGAACCTCCAATCCCAATTCCACGCCCTTGAGATTTTTTATTTTATTTATTTTGATTTTTATTCATTTAAAGTCAATTTAATTAAAATAAAATAGCAAAAAATAAATCAATCAATGCAAGGCTGAATATTTGACATTCTTGAGGTCTAAGATACCTATTAAATGGCCAAAATTTTGAAATTATGTGATTGGCATGAGATTGGTACAAGATTGGAAACATTTGATCAAAATTGAAAAGATTGATAAATCAAATATTTTCTCATTGAATGGGATATATTTTCTCATCAATTCTCAACCTGGATCCATCCTCTATAAATTCATAAGGTTTCTAAACCCTAAAGAGAAAAAAAAATTGCAGCCAAGAACCCTAGACAAACCTCAAGAAAATCGTGGTACACAAGCAACTTGCAGCTAGAGTTTTAGCTCAATCCAAGAAAATCTAAGCATCCCAACACGTTCCTGGGAGTCCTCTGAATCGATCCAGCCACTCACCAAGCGTCCAGACATCCAGAATCACGAAATCCAATATCACGGTTTGCTCTTCAAAACTCAAAATCGATTTCATATATTCATGCATTTTCAATAAGATTTGATCATATATTTGTGTTTGTCTGACTAATTCGAAGCTATCTGGGTTGTTTAATTGAAGTTTAGATGTAGGGATCGTAACTTGCCATGGCTAGGGTTTAAAACCTAGAATTGGGATCCTTCAATTTAGCCAAAATTGGACGAAACTGAGAGCATAGTTGTGTTCAAAGGATCGATTCCAATCGATGCATGGTCTCCTCATGAATTTATATTGTGAATTGCTTGATTTATGATTTTACAGGTGCAGTAGTGACAGATGAAGCCGTCATTATAGGCTTTATCCACGAACTAGAACCGTGGATAAAGGTTTGTGTTCAAAAGGAAGAAGAAGGCTCTTGCGCGCGTTTTCTTGTTTTAATTAAATTTCAAATTTTTCGTTTTCGCTTATATTGCTTTTGTTTCATATACTAACACGAACAACAAGTTGGCTCAGTGGCAAGGCAGCGCGCGTGTGATCCTTGGGGCAGGGGTTCGATCCCTGGCTACCCCAAATATATTTTTAACACTTGTTTTAACTAACCTATTTTCTTAATTTTCTTATTATTTTCCATTCAATTCAATTTCTCTTCAAACATTTTTTTAATACATTAAAAAATCACCAAAAAATATTTCTTTTTATAATTAGGTTAGAAAAAACTTTAATTTAATTTTTGACATAAAAAATATTGTTTTTCATCTTTATTTTATTTAATTATTAATTAATCAAAAATTAACCTTTAAATTAATTTTTCCATATCAAATTAATCCATAAAATTTCCAAAAAATATTCTTCTAAGTTAATTAGGTTTACTAACCCTAAAACTTTTTTTTTAACTCAAAACCTTTGTTTACTAACATCATTTTTCATTATTTACAATTCGATCCTTCTCGTAATATTTTCCGATTATTGTAACTGCTTCCAAGTTGTAATAGCTAGGTTTATTTTCTCGCACATTTTTTTCAATATTATGTAATTGCTCATGGGATGTAATAGTTTAATTAGGGTTTACTTTCCGCACTCCTTATTATGTATCTGCCCCAAATCCATGTAATAGTCTAGGGTTTTACTTGCCCGCACTTTACATTTTCGCAATTTATTTTTCGCGCATATTAACTGCTAGTAACTAGGCGTGTATGGCAAGATTAAATCAATCAACATAGCTAACCCTAATCACAAGATAAATATCTGAATACAACATACCCTTCACATATGCACAAACCTTAGGGTATCCTTTATCGTTGCCTTATGAATACATGATCATGTCCCTTGAACGTGGGGATATCTTAGCTAAGATGCTTACAAACATATCATCATATTCCCTTTGATACAAAGATCATAGTCCCTCGATGACCCTCGATGTTGCCTACGAATATATGATCTAGTCCCTCGATTGTTGCCTACAAAAGTGATGATCGTCCCTACAAATATGCTAAGGTATCCCTACAAGTTGCCTTCTATGACCATCTGATGTCCCTTTGAATGTCCCTTTTACATCCAACGAATAAAATTACCTACCAACTAATGGTAAGGATAGCCTTATTCTAAAGGAAAGCAAAATAACACGGAAACGACCGTTCTGAGTGGGTAAAATAAGTCTCTTTTGCTTGCTCAATCAAAATGCTTTTTACACCTCACACTTTTCAAAATCTTTTTTTCAAAAAAATACTTTATATACATTCCAGCGTGAATCATTACAAATTCCTTTCCAAAAACAAAACATTTCCAAACACTTCATATACATTCCAGCGAGAATCATTACGAAGTCAAAGTGAAATGCCCTTTCAAAACATTTTCAAACACACACACACAAAAAGCAATTTATAAAGTGAGTTAAGCAATTAAGAGCTCGTAGATAACTATGGATGGAAAGGGTGATAACACCTTCCCATTTCATAACTGCCTCCCGTACTCAGAATCTAACGAAGGTCTTTTCCTGTTCTTTTCGCCTTCCCTTAATTGGATAAAATAAAAGTCAGTGGCGACTCTTGCTATCCGCAACATTTATGATAAAACGCAAAACAAACAAGTCAATTCTCCCACCGTATTACAGTTAGGCTACCAAATAAAATATGCACCTTGTTTACGGTAGCTCATTCTATAAGAACTCCACAGTTAAGCGTGCTTGACTCTAGGGGTGGAGCCGTAGCCCAACGAGCCCAGGCACGCGTCCAGGTTCAACTCCTATTTTCTTTGTATTTCTCTCAACTTAATAGTCATGTTTTAGATAAAATTAGGGGCAAAATTAGTAAAAATATGGGCAAAATTATATAGTATGTCATATATAATTTGCGGTTTAAATTTTTGCCCAAGCTACCTAAAATTCCTGGCTCCGCCGCTGCTTGACTCTTGGAGCAATTTCGGGATGATGACCTTTTGGAAAGTTTTTCGTAAAGCATGTGAGTGAGGACAAATCTTACTGAAAAAGACTCGTGTTGATTTGCGGAAGTCAATCATTAATCTTGAAAGCAGTATGGAGCATTACACTTCTTCCCACCAAAACGTTAGTGAGTTCACTATGATACTTTATAAAATAACACATATAAACAAAATTAATATCAATAAGAAGCATATTGCCAAATCAAACTCATTCTATAATCTCATGTGACCATGGAATGGGCCTCATGGTGTTTGATCACTACAGTGATTGATCATACTATGCTTTTGACTTTAGCAAGTAATGTGGGTGCTTCAATCAAGGTTTATCATTAGATTCTAGATACCAAGCGTGAAAGATTTGCAAGGACGTGTTTCAAAATTGACTTGAATAAACACGTCATTAGTATAAAGTGGGTTAAATTACCCTCAGGGTCCTTTAAGTTATTTAATTGTAACAGATTGATCCTTTATGTTGTTTTCGCTACATGTGGATCATTTATGTTAACTAACACTTGCTTCGTTGACCTTTATATTGCTTTATTTTGTTATATTAATTTATTTTAACTTCTAAAATTCATATTAAATCAGTTTTTGGTCCAAAAATTACAAAAAAAAAATCCTAAAATATTTCTTCTCATTTTACACTTCATGTAGTTTTCTGCGAATTTTATTTTCTGTTTTACTATTTTTCTTTAATTTTTTCCTTTTCGTGAATTTTAATTAGTTTAAAAATACCTTTATGCACTAAAAAAATTCTTAAAATTTTATTATCATTCAATGGTGGTCTCTGACCTATGTTAAATGACATATCCGTACCATTAGTGCCACATCAACTTTCTTGGAAAGGAGTTTGGGAAAAAAATCAACGATGCAAGCGTTTGTTAACATAAAGGACCCACATGTAGCGAAAACAACATAAAGGATTAATCTGTTACAATTAAATAACTCAAAGGATCCTGGGGGTAATTTAGCCTATAAAGTGAGATATGAATGTTTACATAGGATTTTCACCAACTGAGGTTATATATTGATATCTTGGCCAAGATTTTAAAAGACATGTTGGTGCTAGTTCTTTCATTCCTAACATTACTAGTTCATTTGAGCAACAATTGCTAACGTCGCAAATTTCTTTTCCACTATAATTCAATGATAGTTTGTAGTTATTGAGTTAATAGACACCAAATCAAAGATATAATCTTAATGTTGATGAGGTGACTACTATTGATCAAGTGACTCCAAATACAAGAAGAGTGAATTATGATATTTGAAATTCGTAATTAATTTTAAAAAAATTTACTTTTAAAAAGTTTATGTTAGTTATGTGGAAAAAAATGGAGATGGAGAAGAGTTAAAGAGAGTGCACTATAGATTTATACAGATTTGGCATAACCATTTGACATACTTCTATATTCACAGTTTCCTCTTCTGAGTTCTACTAAAGTTACACTTGAGCCTTTTATAGGATTTGCTAGCAAATCTTCAACAACAAACATATAGAGATTTTAGACAAATGAAGCTCAAGAACCAACAAACATAGTTTCTATATGGGCTTAACAACCTTCAGCAAGAGCCTTTACGCAGTTCAAGCTCAAGAACATACAAACATATAGCTTTTACCTTCCTCAAGCTCAAGATTATGCGATCAAGCTTTTATTATGTTTAGCTTGCAATGTTTAAGCCCTTTACAAATTGCAATAGAACCACACTCTTGGATTCATCAAATAAAGCACAACACGGATTATAACAACACTCTCACATGAGCATTTCATTCTTTTGACATTATGGAAATTCTCGTGAAAAATCAATTTTTAGAACAAAAAGAGTAGTAGTAGAAGAAGAAAAAGAAGCGAGACATCAATTAAAAAATTTGGTGTGTCATGAAAGGAGAAGAAGTCTCCTTTATGAAGGAAAAGTTTTGACTAAAAGAGGAAATGATCCATAGGCCATTTTCATAGATTAATCAATTAACCTTAGGTGGTCATCGACTAAAAGCTTTCAAATACTTAAACCATGATCCAAAAAAGAAAAACCTAAAATACCTACATGGTTTAATTGATTAAAAGTTTTTCCAATCGATTAAGAAGTCATTTAAATTTATCTAATTAATTATACCTTGTCCTTAATTGAAACCCTAATTGTGTAAACCTTAATTTCATGCCATGTTTTCTTTGATGCTTTGTCATGTTGTGATGCCTTTGCGATATTGCTTTTTTTTAGGTCTCCACACTTGTTTTTATTGTTTGATTCATTCATGACTCTTATAATTATTGTTGATTCATGTTCATGCTTTGTTATTTTATGATGTTGTCATTGATACTTAAGACTGCTTGCTTGATTCATACTATGAGGTTTTAATGTGATGATTGTTGCTTTCCTTTATGGACATATATTACTTTATTTACCTTGCCTTGATTGATTCTTATCCCCACATTCTCACCTAATCCATATATTCTTGAATAATCTTTTGTCATGACACTTGTTTTCTTACATGATAGATCTTACTTTCCCTTGTTGATCCAATAAAATGATATGTCTTTGATACCTTGACTCATTTCTCTTTGAAGTGTTTTACTTGTCTTGCATGATTAATATTACTTTGACTTGTCTTACTAACTTATGGTTGATCTTTATATACATGTTTCCCATGATGCTTTCTTGAATTGATCTTGCATTTTTCCTTGATACATGACATGATGTATGCTTTCATTCATTTCTCTTTGACATGTTACTTGTTCATATTTGTGTTACTTGATGCATTTGGTTACTTGATTCTTGATTGCTTACTTGTTTTAACATTGTCTTTATCATATTGATGTTTTACTTTGAGTTTGTTATTCAACTTTGAGATATGTCTTTTGTTTATCCACTTGATGTTGATCATTAGTTGTTTTGTGCTTCACATGTTCCCTTAGGGTTTTTTGATTCAATTATATCTTTGATAGTTTGAATTAAAATAGACATTAGGATTCTTATACAAATATGACAATATTAAGTTAGAAGTTCTCCCATTTCAAACCAAACTTTAGGACATCTTTACATGAAAACACTTAGGTTAAAAGTTCTCCTCAATCTCAACTCTAAGTTCACCATTGCATGAAAACATTAGGATTTCAAGTCTCCCATTAGATTTTGTTTATTTCTTTACATTGGATCCATTTAAAAAAAAAAACTTATTTCCTAATCAAATATCCAAAAACACTTAACAATTTCAAACACTTTCTAAATTAAAGGAGGAAATGTTCAAGTACCACTTGAGATATTTCTCCCAACAAAAACATAAACCAAATCCAATTCATTTTTCCACTTGGCTTCTCTTTAAAACCTTTCAAAAATGACATGTTGATTATATTTTGCACAATACAACAATGCGTGAGTCTCCAATGTTCGAGTGGAAAATATTAACTGTTAACATAGAACCGCCCATTAAAAACACACAACAAACAAACCTTTTTTTAGTCAAACTACGGTGCTCTGATTCCTTCGAGATACGTAAGCACGCGATTTAATCCCTGGGGCGAGCACAATAACAAAAACCCTTTCTTTTTTCCTTTATCTTTAGATGATTCATTTCGTGAATTCTCCCCTTATAACACCCTAAATTCCCCAACGAATAATAATAAAAGTAATCTTTTTTTAACATATTTAGGATGCTACATCATCTAACTCACAATTTCTCATTCAAATGGATACATAACATCTTTTTGGAATAAACATAATAACATAGTCTCAAATAAACAACTTCATTAAAGCAATGGAAAATAGTTTAAGTTCAATAATTAACTTCAAACCAAATTATAAACACCAAATTCACACAATTGTGTTATAACATATAATCAAGAATTGACACAAAAGAGTTTTAATCCATAGAATAATTAGCTACTGTATTAGAAACCATTTTCACATAATAGACAATGTTCTCAACTTTACGATGATTCAATCAAACAGTGTGTCAAACAGACACCCGAGCGCAAAGTTATGGATTTTCAAAATTTTGAAAAGTTCTCAGCTTCAGTGAAGTAACGGGTTACCTCAGAATGGTAACTGGTTTCTTCACCCCATATACGTTTTCGTTATGCAAATTTTGCTCGAGGTAACTGGTTATTTCAACATGGTAACTGGTTACTTTAGTGAGTCAGTAACTAGTAGTTGCAATATTTTTTTGAGGTAATCGATTACCTCAACATGGTAACTGGTTACTTCACTGAGACAGTAACCAATAATTCTAATATTTTTTTGATGTAACTGGTTACCATTCTAAAGTAACTGATTAATTCATTAATATAGAGCCAAAAACCATAATTTTCTTCTACTACGGGATTGCACTATTTTCATCCAAAAATCAGTTTTTCCAATACATCAAAACATGTTAATTTATGAGATCTTTAACCTGCATCATAAACAATAATTTAAATCACAATATTACATAAATTTCATCAATTATATTGAAATTTCATCAAGATTTCATCATTATATTCAACATACTCAAACAAACCAATTCATAAACAAACTCACACAAAACCATACAATCAAATTTGTAAGTTCCTCAATTTTAAGGGTTGGCTTAATTTTGTAAAACAAATAAGAGAAGCAATAATGTAAGGTACAATAGGATATTTTAACTTGTTTTAATCCTATTGGAATTCCTGAACATGTTGTGTTGAAGAGTTTCAACATCTAGAAAAACATGTCAAATGAGATGTCGAGACATCAGACATCACGCTACTGAACTGTCAAAGTTTGTTACAGTTCTGTTTTTAATTGTGCAGAATATTATGGGAATATTATGCATTATATGTGGCGTGTTTGTGAAGGCATTTTGGAGGTCCAGAAGCTAAGGAGAAAAATCAGAAAGGACCTTGATTGTAGCAGAAGTTATCTGCTTGTTTATTTTTCTGCAGAAGTTTGTTACTGCAGTTTGTTACATCCTCAAGCTGTTATTTGAAGGCCCAAATCTAGTTGGGTAGGAGGTTATAAATAAGCAGTTTGTAACCTAATTTTGGGAAGCTACCATATTTTATAAGTATGTAATCTTTAGGGTTAGCCATGTAAGTGAATCACCCAGATTGTGGGATGGTCACTGATTGGTACCTCAAAGCCTGAAGGCAGTAGGATTGTTTTACTCACTCAGAAGTTATGTAGAAATAAGTGCAGTTGTGTTCTTGGAGGAAGCTGTGAAGCAACTCCAAGGTGTTTCCTAAGATAAAGCTTGTGGCTTTTAGTCTTAGTTAGTTTCTGATAGAAGTGTGACTTCTACTTTTCTAGGTTTGAAGAGTTATTGGAAACAAAGTCGTTGATGTAGTGGTTAAGATGTTGACTGCTAGACATCATCGTGATGATAGGGATTGAGCAAAGGTTCTCATATTTAGGATGAGTTTCTTAGGTAGAAGGGTCATTGGGTAGGGATTAAGTGAAGGGTGTAAACGGGGAGTATAACTCTGACTTAATAATTCTGATAGTGGAGTTCATTCCTGGCTTGGTATGCCCCCAGATGTAGGTTGGATTGAACCGAACTGGGTGAATAATTCTGTGTGTTCTTTTTGTTTCATGCACTATTTTTACTTCTGCCTTGATGTGTATGTTAATGTCAGATCAGATGTCAAGACATCCTTATATGACATTTGAGTTAGCTGTCACCATAATTTCAATTGGTATCAGAGCATGCATCATGTTTGTTTCTGGATGAGATCCTAGGGAGGATACTTTCTG
Source organism: Vicia sativa (assembly GCA_021764765.1). Lineage (NCBI taxonomy): Eukaryota > Viridiplantae > Streptophyta > Magnoliopsida > Fabales > Fabaceae > Vicia > Vicia sativa. The sequence goes on from CM038794.1 coordinate 61,417,609, forward strand.
GTTGTGTACAAGGTAGAAGATTTGAACAAGGAGTGTTCATATTGTATGTTCCCTTGAAGTGGAGGATGAACCTTTTTGTGGAATACTAGTGTGCATTAAAGAACAACCTGACCAGAACAGTTGTATCTTCTTAATGAAAGAAGATGATGAAGCTGAGCAAAAGGAGTTTAAAGTCAAAGGCTTCATGTGGGAGTGGAGACCTTGGATTAATCTAAATATTAATGTTCATCTATTTTTGAGTAAGGGAGAAAAATTGTCAAGACCTTCATGCAGGAGTGAAGATATTGATAAGGTAACTCTTAAGCTTATGTGTGTTCTGGCTATGGTATTGGTGATATCTAGTTTATAGCTTGGTGAAAAGCTACTGTATGTAAAGTTGATTTATTTTCAACCCTAATCCTCCATGTTAATGCTTAAATTGGAGAGTAAGCATTGTGTGTGAATTCTATTGATGTATTGTCATAATTCGCTGCATGACATCTATTGTAACCCTTAAAATACAAGAAGAATTCTAGGGTTACTATTTTCTCAACAGAATATTTGGCAAAAAAATTTTAACTATATTAAAAGTGTCAAAGATACTTGAGATCTTCCTCAAACGAACACCTTTCCGCCAGTCTGAGCTTGCCTCAGTTTCTGACACTGAGTGCTGATGTGTCCCTCTTCACCAAAGTTGAAGCAAATCAATCCCTTGTGTTGGCAGATAGTTATTCTATGTCTAGTCTTCCCACAAAGGTAGAATTTCTTCACATCGGTCTTACATTCCCCGATCTAATGTCCTAACTCGCCACATTTGAAACATCTAACAGTAATAAGAGTAACTCTTCCACCTGGATTTTTTCCATCATAAGCTCTCTAATTACCTTTATCAGCTAGAACATTGTAAGGTTTCCCACGGTTCTATTGTTTCTTTCCTCTCTTGTCAGTCATAACCTTGTAGTGAGCCTTAGTGTCTTCTTCAAAGATCCTGCAGCTATTTACCAAGTCTGAAAATCTTCGGATCCACTGATACCCAATGGCTTTCTTGATTTCAGAGCGCAACCCGTTTTCAAACTTTATGCACTTTGAGAATTCAACTATCGCATTTTTGTAATGAGGGTAGAACTTGGCCAGCTCCACGAACTTAGATGCATACTCAGTAATCGATACATCTTCATGCTTTAATTCCAGAAACTCAATTTCTTTCTTCCTACGAACATCTTTAGTATAGTAATTAATCAAAAATTCCCTACGAAACACCTCCTAAGTGATAGCCTCATGTGCATTTTCCAGCCTCTGACGAGTTTCAACCCACCAGTCACCAGCTTCTTCTGCCATTTGATGCGTACCAAACCGCGCCCACTATGCATCCGTACAATCGATGACCCTAAATATCCTCTCCATCTCCTTGATCCAGCTCTGTGCTTCATATGGATCATGATTTCCCTTGAACATAGGCATATGGTTTCTCTGAAATGTTTTTAAGACATGAGTTCAATCATTGCCACCAACAATAGGTTGATGTTGCATCACCTGAGCCATCGCCTGCAAGGCAGCAACAATCGCATCATCATTTCTTCCAACTACCATCGTTTTGTTCTACATCATAACGTCAAAAAATGGTTATAAGAGATACACTAACAGTATTCCATTGTCACACTACACTAAAGACTCGACAACCAGGCCGGACGGACCGACCTGCTACCAATTGTAACACCCTAAATTGCCCAACGAATAATAATAATAATAAAAATCAGAGTAGTCATTTTTTAAACCATATTTAGGATGCTATATCATCTTACTCACAATTTCTCATTAAAATGGATACATAACACCTTTTGGAATAAACATAATAACATAGTCTTAAATAAACAACTTCACTAAAGCAGCGGAAAATAGTTTAAGTTCAAAAATTAACTTCAAACCAAATGTGAATCATAAAATAAACATTCTGGAGTGTAAAATACTCCATCAGGAATCACTAAAACAAAACAAATAAAGTGTTTATCCCCAACCTAGTGTTACGTATCAGAGCATAACGCCGACTCTAAATAAATTGAAGAGCAACCTCTTCGAACTCAGCAACTTGGACTACTCCTAATTATCTGCATGTTACCCATGTAAAGGCAATATTCAAACAGAAGGGGTGAGATATCACAATAATATAAAGAACAATATAATTATAAATATATTGAATTAATCATGCACAGTTATCGAATCCAGATATCACATCATTACAACACAATTAAAATTAATAATCATAAACAAATCATACATCATGACATGAAGCCAACTACTGAACATGCAATGAGACACAACACTGACTCTATACATGTGGTACCGAGATCACAACCGAATCCACTTCATCTAGGATTAGAGTCATCATTTTTGTGAACAAAATAGTTCACCTTGCTACTAATCCTCTCCATCTAGGGTTAGAGCCAACAACAAAGAGAAAAAGATGTATTCACCTTGCTACTAATCCACTTCATCTATTATTAGAGCCAATAACAACTCAACATTAATGTGTGCGACACAACTGAAATTCCTGGCAGCAGATACTTGATGTCACAGAGAATGTTATGACACAGTATCTGACACTATGTTAACAATTCACACGAAAATACGAGCAAATAACACAATAAGTTGTTCACCCGTTCGGTTCAACAAACCTACATCCGGGGCTACCAAGCCGGGAGGAAATTCACTATTAGTAGAATTAATTCAGGAATAAACCACCAGTTTATCTCCTTCACTTAAAACCTACCCAATGCAACTTCAACCTAAGTCCTACTTAGATCTGAGTACCCACTCACTCCCCCTCAATCACAGCAGTGATATCAACCTATTGACTAATTGAATTGTGAAGACACACTTCAATAAAACATCTTGATCTTGCTTCACAGCTTCAATCAAGAGACAAACACTCATGCTTTAAAGCTTTGAGTGATAAACTACCCTTACAGCAAATCCTAGTCCAATGCACTTATCAATTGATAGTTGCTTGGCTCACAAGAGAAACTAGAATTACACAATACCAATTACAAATCCTAACGATACAAACACAAGCTGCTATCTCTTCAATACATTCAAAGTGCAGCAGTTAAGGGTTCTTTTCCTTTTATAGAAGCAATCCCGAAACTTCTTTTGGGCTTCCATAAAGATAGCTAGGGTTCACTTAATTTAATCCTAAAACATGGTCTTTTCAACAACCAATTTAGGTTTAATTAAGTTTAACCTAGCAGCCACGTGAGCATGCTTTCTAATAATGGAAAAACAATATTTAGCACTCAACAAACTTCCGAAAATCTCAGAACAAACAGATTCTGAGCAGAATGTCACACGAATGTCATAACATCATTATGACAGATATTTTTGCAATTTCCAAGCTGACTTTAGCTTCCATTCGTGTCTTTTAACATCCTTAGCGGTAGGATTTATCTTCAATCTCTGAATGTCATAACATCTATCATGACATTGCTAAATCCTAGTTTTACCAAAATTAATGCCAACCTAAAAACACTAACAAACTCCCCATTTGGCACATTTTTGGCTAAAACTACTTAACCTATCAGAGTACATATGCAGCAGAAGACAATAAACTAGTTCTAAGCTTTCCTAAGCTTTCCTAAGCTTTCCTAAGCTTCAAGTAACTAGAACTTAGAGAAGATAAATTCTACCCGTACAAAAATCCCATAATTCCCACAATTGCCCCATATACAAAATTTTAAACAGGCATACAATTTCCCCAAAGTCCCAAGTCCCATACTACTGTCATACAGTAGGCATACAATTTCCCCAAAGTCCCAAGTCCCATACTACTGTCATACAGTAGTTCTTCTCCCCCTTTTTAGCCATAAAGGGCCAAAGGAAACCATACAATTGCCCCAAACTTTTAATCAATCAGTACCAGAAACAAATATACCAAGATATACTTAAGTACCACCTTGTTTTAGGGTACATTTCATCAGGACATTACAAATCATCAATAAGGATTACAAACATTCAAACAAAATTGGGAAAATACAAGAATCAAAGCAGAGCAGACAATTGATGAGAATAAAATTAGAGGCACAGGGCAGACTTCAAATGCTTTCTTCTCCAGAAGAAACACTGTGAAAGGACACATCTTCAGAGCCTTCTTTGTCAGCTACTTTTTGGTCAGCAACATCATCTTCCTCCATATGAGCAGCAGAGGTATCACCATCAAGCCTTTCTTCTCCAACCTCGTGTCTATTTCCTTTTCAAGAGTGGAGATCGAGCTTGGTGCTTCCTTGCTTCAAGTTCCTAGGTCTCCTTTAGTACAGCTATGACATCGCCTTGAGAATTGGCTTTGACATTTGATGTCTCGGTGATGTCATGACAATGTCGAACATGCTTCCTTGAAATAGCTTGTAGTGGAAGCCAGGCGGGGAGCTCTCTGCGGTCGAGTCTCTATTAACCAGAATGTCAGGGTATTGATCAGTTATAATACCACACAAGAGGGATGGAAATGCTATTGGTCCCTTAATTGCATAACTCTCAGCGTGTTTAAGGGTTTGCTCGAAGATATAAGTGCCATAGTCAAACTTTGTTTTAGTGCCAACAGCATAGATAAATCTGCCTGCACCAATGGAGATGGTGGACTTGTGATTTATGGGAACCCAGTTGACTGCACCTATCTTGTGCAGAATAACAAATTTGACACTTAATTTGCTAGCAGTAAGTTTTCCTTTCACAGACCAATGTTTTACTTGCTTGGCAGTAATTGTTTGGCACACTTGATTATCAGTTTCTTCAAGCTCAGGTTGAGCATCATCTGATCTTCCCAAATAATTGTTGATTATACTTGGGGAAAACTTTACTTTTCTTCCTCTCACATACACAGTCTTGAAGTCTTCTGATCTTCCATCAGCACAACCACTTGTCAGATTCACAATGAACTCTTTCACTAACCCATCATAACAATTAGAAAACTTGACCACAGTTTTCATCATTGACTTCCTTGATCAGTTCCATAACATCCTTGCATTCAAGGGCACTTCTGTTCAATTCCCTTTCTAGAGCAATTCTTTTCAGACACACATACTTCCACCTGCTAGCACTCTCAGGATGGTGGAAGGAAATGTTGTCAATTGCCACTTCAGGGACAATGGGCACTTTCCCAAGAACCAGCCTCCTTTTTGAGTGAATGTCGGGCATTCTCTGTAACATCAAGATCAGAATCATCCTGATCTGAGGACTCAGGTGCTTTCCTTTTCCTCACAATTGAGATGCACTTTGTCTTAGAGGTACCACCTGTACTCTTCATCTTACTTTTCCCTTTGGAAGTTTTAGCCTTCTCTTTACCAGATTCTTCAACGGTCTTGTTCACAGCCTTAGGAGACCTATGAGAAGCTTTAGTAACCTTCTTCTGAACAGGGCTTGGAATAGCATTTTGCTTCCCTTTCCTATTCATTACCCTCCTAGCAATGCTGGGATTAACTTTTGCTATGAGGTCATTGTCTGAGAACTCTTCATCTAAATCAATGACAGGGGGATCAACTAAATTTTCAGAGTCTTGAACTGGAGACTTTTCAAGATTATCTCCACTAGGTTTTTCTGGAGTCTCTTCTAAGATACTATCAGAAATAGAATCTGCAGGAGTTTTATCTGAAGCACTCTTTGCAGGGGATTCCTCAAGTACACCATCAGACATCACATTTTCATTAACAGCGGGGGTTTCATTATAAACATCATCAATACTCACTTCAGAATCTTTAACTGAAGGATCAACAGCATTCTTGACAGGAGAATCAACATGGTCACCAGATGTCTTGACATCCTCTGTGACATCTGGATCAACTGCTAAGCTAGGACTAGCAGACTTTTCATTTAGAGGGACTGAAACCCCAGGAACAGATTGGTCTTCATTGAGGATCCTGGTTACCAATCTAGCAATGGCTATATGCACAGCCCTAGACTCCTCTGTGTTTACCATTTCTGAGGGAATAGAAGAGGATGGTACAGAAGTCTTACCAGAAGGTGATGCTTGCGTCCTTCTTGCATTCCTTGTACGCAATTTCTTGACCTTTTCTGGGTCTGTGGCCATTGCGCGCAGAGGAGTGATTCTCAGAGCTTCAACATGCATGTCATCAGTATTTGCCCTAACTTCATCCATGGCAGGAGATGATGAACCAGATTTTTGAGAAGATGAAGATGATGAAGACATATTTTGCTGGAAGATTTTGAGGAAATGAGAGCGAGAATGGCAGAGGTTTTGAAAGTTTCTTTTAGATGAAGGAAATATGATACTTTCAAAAGAAGAAACTATTATATGAAGGAGTCTCTTCCTATTCTTGGACCTTTTAAAAATAAGAGGAAAATACTTAAATAACCTACTTATAAATACTTGAAGAAAAAGATCCTTTCCATTCCTTGTTGTATGCAAGGTTAATTGCTACAATTCCTCATTTGGACAATTACCCAACTTGCCCCTTAACATTTCAAACTGGCTAGTCTCAAGCACTTTAGTAAAAGTGTCACAGTACAATGTCATGACATCCTGTATGACATTGTATTCAACAGCATCTGCTTCATCCAGTTCATCTGAGAACAATTGCTACCAGCTGCTATGTGATCAGTCTCAACATTGTGAGAATACGGTTTTGCTTCTTGACGAAAAGCAGGATGGTTTCTCAAGATGAACCATCCTTCAAAAGAGCTTTCACACAAGCATTTATCAACACTTTCTCCACTTATTTTCTTGGACAACTTCAAGTGTGGAAGGGTGAGAGTCCTAGTGTAGCTGCCATGATTCAATCCAAGCTTCTTGACATAATTCCTTGCATATTTGCTTTGTGAAGGAATTGTTGAGTCTTTCATCAATGTGTCTGACATTCCTCCAGATACTATGTTATTAACATAGATGGATGCCACCATGATCTTTTTCCCTCTGACTGAAAGGGTTTCATTCAGGACTCCTCTCATGTATCTTTTGACAATAAGACACTTGGTTATCCTTTCATGCCAGATCCTAGTACTTTGCTTCAGTACCTTACAAGTGGTCAGATGTCTAGACATTGAGAGTGACATTCTGACTTCCTGTTCAGCCTTATACTTACCACAAATTTTCCTTTTGTCTATGAACAATCTTGGTATCCTTCTGACTCCCCTATGCCAGATCCTTTTCATGCTTCTCGGTGTGGATGACCGATACTTGCTGCCACAACTTTACTTCTCTTCATCTTTGTCATGGGACTCATAGAGGACAGTGGTGCTGATTCCACTTGTAGCAGTTGTCCTTTGATCTGACTCCTCTCATAATCACTACTTGATCACCATTGATTACAAGACACTCAGACTTAGTGAAGCTGACTGTGAATCCCATATCACATAGTTGACTTATGCTAATGAGATTTGCAGTCAAACCTTTACCAGCAATACTCCATTCAAATTTGGAACTCCAGACCAGTTTGAGTTTCCAATACCTTTGATTTCTCCTTTGGCTCCATCTCCAAAAGTAACACAGCTGGTAGAGTGATGCTTAACATCATTGAGAAGATTCCTGTCTCCAGTCATGTGCTTGGAACACCCACTATCAAAGTACCACTCTTTCTTGGTAGACATACTAAGAGAAGTGTTAGCTACCAGAGCAACAGTCTTCTTCCACCGTTGAGAGTATGATAACTGTTGGTTTTAGGCTTCACATAAGACCCTTGAATAGGATATCCATGAAGTCCGGAAAGATGTGACCAAACCTTCCACAATAATGACATCTCCATCTTTGAAACTTGTTCATGTTTCTATGATTTTGATGTTGCACCCAATGTTGTGACATCTGCTTTGACATTGGTCTATTAGGTCATTCTTCCTTTTGTTATAGACAAACTTCTTAGTCTTCATATATCCCGAGGCGGACTGCTCACGGCTTGTGGTATGACATCTTCTTTGTCATTGACTTCCTGTGTTTGTTCCATTCACGTTATTTGCAAATCTCTTTGCAGTCACATAGCCTGAGCCAGACACATTTCCTGTTTTGGGTTGTGACACCTGCTTTGACATTGTTTTCCTATGTCTCTTCTTCTTAATGTCACCAACAGGTTGCTTTTCAGCCACATATCCTAGACCATGCTTATTTCCTGCATTTTGTCCAAGCTGAAGAATTTCTTCCAACTTATCAGTACCAGATGTCAACATTTTGATTTGACATCCGATCAAGTTTGGAATTCAGCATAACAATATCACTATTGAGGTGATTTATAGTGGCTGTGTTTTCCTCTTTCTCAGCCTCCAACTTCACATTCTCAGCTTCCAACTTCTCAATCAGCTTTTTCTGCTCCTCATTCTGCTGACATGCTTCACCATTTTTATACACAGCTTCCTGTAGTTTTCAGCAAGCTCTTCAAATGTCACTTCCTCATCACTAGAATCCATATCAGAGTTGTACACTCCAAAGAGAGCAGTGACAAGTTTGGCACCTTCTTCCTCAGATTCACTTCCTGAATCACCATCAAAGTGACATTCCTTTCTTTTGTTTCTTTAGAAAGGTGGGACATTCACTCTAATATGTCCAAATCCTTCACATTCATGACATTGGACTTCTTGCCTTGACTCCTTTTTTCTTGACTTGGATCTTCTTTGAATCATAAGATCTGCGATGTCGATGCGTGTCCTTGACATGTGACCTTGACTTTGGATCAATTCTCCTGATCAGTTTGTTGAACTGTCTTCCAAGCATGGCTATAGCTTCAGATATCTTCTCCTCATCTTCCTCCTTGCATCCCTCTTCAGAATTGGATACAAGTGTTATGCTCTTGTTCTTCTTGTCAACAGTTTCACTGATTCCCATCTCAAAAGTCATAAGAGATCCTATCAGTTCTTCAACCTTCAAGGTGCTGATGTCCTGAGCCTCCTCTATTGCAGTGACTTTAATTGCAAATCTCTTAGGCAAGGATCTGAGAATCTTTCTCACCACTTCTCTTGACATCTTTTCACCAAGTGCTCTGAGGCATTGGCAATTTCAAAATATTCATGTGAAATTCATGAATATTCTCATCTTCCTTCATCTTCAAATTCTCAAATTTGGTAGTGAGCATCTGAAGTCTTGACATCTTCACCTTGGATGTTCCTCATGAGTAGTTCGAGTGTCCCAAACATCCTTGGCCAGCTCATTGATGAACCAATCGAAGATATTCTGTCAATACCATTGAGCAGAGCATTCAATGCTTTAGAGTTCCCTAGAGCTAGCTCTTCTTCCTCTTTGCTCCATTCCTCCTCGTGTTTCAAGACAAGAGTGCCATCTTTCTCAAGCTTGGTGGGATGTTTCCATCCTTTATCAGCAGCTCTCCAAGCTTTAATGTCCACTGATCTTAAGAAGGCAACCATACGAGGTTTCCAGTAATCATAATTAGACCCATCCAGAATAGGTGGTCTTCCTCCAAATCCTCCTTCTTTATCCATTACGCCAGAAACTATTATCCCTAGATCTCACCCAGAAATAACAAGCAGGGTGCCTGCTCTGATGCCAATTGAAATTCCTAGCAGCAGATACTTGATGTCACAGAGAATGTTATGACACAGTATCTGACACTATGTTAACAATTCACAAGAAATCTGACGATAAATAACACAATAAGTTGTTCACCCGTTCGGTTCAACAAACCTACATCGGGGGCTACCAAGCCAGGAGGAAATTCACTATTAGTAGAATTAATTCGGAATAAACCACCGTTTATCTCCTTCACTTAAAACCTACCCAATGCAACTTCAACCTAAGTCCTACTTAGATCTGAGTACCCACTCACTCCCCCTCAATCACAACAGTGATATCAACCTATTGACTAATTGAATTGTGAAGACACACTTCAATAAAATATCTTGATCTTGCTTCACAGCTTCAATCAAGAGACAAACACTCGTGCTTTAAAGCTTTGAGTGATAAACTACCCTTACAGCAAATCCTAGTCCAATGCACTTATCAATTGATAGTTGCTTGGCTCACAAGAGAAACTAGAATTACACAATACCAACTATTACAAATCCTAACAGTACACAAACACAAGCTGCTATCTCTTCAATACATTCAAAGGGCACAGCAGCAGAGTAAGGGTTCTTTTCCTTTTATAGAAGCAGTCCTGAAACTTCAGTTTTGGGCTTCCATAAAGATAGCTAGGGTTCACTTAATTTAATCCTAAAAACATGGTCTTTTCAACAACCAATTTAGGTTTAATTAAGTTTAACCTAGCAGCCACGTGAGCATGCTTTCTAATAACAGAAAAACAATATTTAGCAGCTCAACAAACTTCCTGAAAAATCTCAGAACAAAGCAGTTCTGAGCAGAATGTCACCGAATGTCATAACATCATTATGACATCGATTTTCCAATTTCCACACTTTAGCTTCGATTCGAGTCTTTTAACATCCTTAGCAGGTAGGATTTATCTTCAATCTCTGAATGTCATAACATCTATCATGACATTGCTAAATCCTAGTTTTACCAAAATTAATGCCAACCTAAAAACACTAACAACAACCATGCAACTCAACATAATAAATACATTAATGTCAACCATCATCAATGCACTCACCTTTTCCAGCCACTTGGTGTAATTTAGTTATAACATTACATCGCATTACAAACACCAAATTAGCACAATTGTGTTACAACATACAATCAAGAATTCAAAAAAGGAGTTTAACTACATAGAATAATTGGAATTTGTATTTGAAACCATTATTACATAATAGACAACGTTCTCAGCTTTACGTTAATTTAAACGGTGCGTCAAACGGACATCCGAGCGCAAAGTTATGGATTTTCAACATTTTTAAAAATTGTCAGCTTCACTGAAGTAACGAGTTACCTCAGAATGGTAATCGGTTACTTCACCTCTGGTACGTTTATGTAATGCAAATTTTGCTCAATGTAACTAGTTACTTCAACATGGTAACCTGTTACTTTACTGAGTAAGTAACTAGTATTTGCAATATTTTCCTGAGGTAACCAGTTACTTCACTAAGGCAGGAACCAATAATTCCAATATTTTTCTGATGTAACCAGTTACCATTCTGGAGTAACCTGTTACATCGCTGTTACTGAGCCAAAAACCAGAATTTTCTTCTGTTACAGGATTACACTATTTTCACCCAAAAAATAGTTTTTCCAATACATCAAAACATGCTAATTCATGAGATATTTAACCCACATCATACACACAATTCAAATCACTATATTACACCAATTTCATCAATTCTATTGCAATTTCATCAAGATTTCATCATTAAATTCAACATACACAAACAAACCAATTCACAAACAAACTCACACATAACCATACAATCAAATTCCCCACATACCGATAATCATATTATCTTTTAGAGAGTTGGAACCCCACCCTTACCTTTGGATTGAAGGTTACTCTAAGCTTCCAACAATGGTTCTTGCCCTAGTTCTCCTTGTTCCTTCTCTTCTTCTCTTCCTCTCCTTGTTTTCACGATTGTAACTAATGGCAACCATAAACCTCAATTCTCTTTTTAGTCTCTTTTGCCCTCAGGACCCTTAATAATGTTTTTCCTTTTCTAACCCCACTTATATTACCTAACTTTACCACATTGCCCTTGTCATACTTCTACTAAATCATCCTACTTTAATTAATTAAATAATATTTAGATAAATTAGTTATTAATTTTTAATTTACTAATAATTCTAATAATTATCCAAAAACTTAATAATTCATTAATAAAATATTAAATTCAAAACAACTCTACATACGCCTTAAACCCGACACTACCACACACATAGTAATGTTAAAACACACAATTCACCAGGTAACCTACAACTACACAACTTTGAATAGAAACAACAAGAGTGGATCCCGTGGAATACCACAGACGTCAGGAGTGCTAATACATTTCCATTGTGCAATTGACTGCCTTATCCATGATTTGGTTCAGAATTCATGTTCTTTCTCATCTTAGAGATTTTATTTATATTTTCCTTTTTTCCTTTGGGATAAATAAAATTTAGTGGCGACTTCATTGTTTATATTTTCAGAGGCGTTTTAGTATTAATAGAAAAACAGTGATGATCTTTATGGTTGATAATACTAATTAATTTAAAACCATTTTTTTTTTAGATTTTGAAAATGTTAAAGGAGAAATTTTAATAAAAAACCTATAAATATTGACTAATATTTTTATTTTTATTGCCTCCTCCTAATATATATTGCCTCCTCATTTAAAATAAACTTTTTACATTTAAAATCACCCTCACATGTACAAAAAGGAAAGATAACTAAGATTATCTAAAAAAATAAGAGTGAGGATAAAAGTTGGATTTTGAAATAGAGAATTTAAAAAGTTAAAAATATTTAAATAAATAATTAAAAATGTATTTACGTTTTTTTAATTAAATGAATATAAATAGGTAATTCAAAGTTCAATTTCTATCATCAACATTTCATTATATATTCCATTATATATTCCATAAAATATATTTTATAAAAAGAATAAAATACATTTATTTTTAAAAGAATAAATTACAGTTAACAGACGGTTTGCATATTTTCTGTTCAAAAGTTACAATTGAGAGAGTTTGCAATTTTTATGTTCAAAAGTTGCAATTGAGAGAGGGTTTGTAATTTTCTCCTTAAAAATTGCAGTTTGGAGGTGTCAGACCCCAAATTTGTCCTACCCTTATCTGGCTTATGCATCTCATAATCATCACGTACATACCTCTCATTAGGTCATTTAACATCACACGTATTTACTAACAACATGGCTTAGCATGGGATCGCACGTCAAAAAAAGAATTATACGCAGTTCTCAGATAAGTTGTTGCTTCAGAAGTTACGAGTGCGCCCAGAAAATGTATCTTCACGTGACGATCAAATATCGAACTTCTTCTTCAAGATTAGACATCAAGATAAAGTGAAGATTAGATGTCAAGCTTTTGCTTCAACAGAAATCAAGATAAAGTGAATATCAGATATCAATTTTTTGCTTCAAAGATTAGAAAACAAGATTTAGTGCTTCTTAGATAAAGCTTTTGCTTTCAGCTCAGATACTTGTTTGAAGACAAGGTTCTAGTTCTCAAAGAGTCTGGTACATTTGTGAACACTACTATGAAAAGTCTTTTGCAATATTTATCACCTCTTATAAGAAACATTTCATCAGAAGATTAAGAACAAAAGCATGATCTCTTATGCGTGTTTTTACTACTTCAAGATCAAAAGTATCTCATTAGATGAAATGGTCAGAAAACTAACTCAATAAGTTAGCAGTACAACGTACATCAACTTTTTGCTATTTTGTAAAGAACGAAGTGTATGATTTGATGTTTGATGTGACTTTGTCTCCCACGTTCACACAATATCACTATAGTAACTATAAAAAGGATAAAGACGTTGTACTATGCAACAGTCTTCTTTTTCAGCCTATATAAAGGGATGACTACTGCAATGGAAAATGTTGGAACAAAAATATATAGTTAAAAGACAAACAAAAATAAAATAGTTCAACAAAATTACTCAAACGATCAAAGCATCAAAGTCTTGATAGAAAGAAACGAAAAAACATAAGAGAGAAAATACTAAAAAGTCAAAATATAAATACTTGTTGCTCAGTTTTATGTTAACTATCATTCTCAATAACACAAGAGTTGTTGCTCGTTATTGTGTTATCTATCATTGTTGTATACATAAGAGTTATTGATCATATTTGTGAGTAAATATTTGTTCTTCATAGAAGTGCTAATCTTCTTTTTAGAAGCACGCTAGTAAACACTTCCTGATTGTTAATCTTTCTAGATTTATTTTCTCATGTGACTAAGTTGTAGTCAGAATTACTTGAGAGGGCTCAAGTGACTAAGATGTAAGAATTACTTGAGAGGGATCAAGTGACTAAGTTATAGTCAGAATTACTTGAGAGGGATAAGATGACTTTCTAGACTCTTAGCAACTATTGTAATCTTTCTAGATTATTTGATTAAGTCATTTTCAAAGGACAAATCACCACGGAGGATGAACAAGAGTAGCTTTTTCTAAGGTGAATTTCTATAAACTATGTGTGTCATTTTTCATTATTGCTTATCTATCTTTGTTTTTTTGTGAGAAGTGTAAGTGTTTTATGTTGGCATTAATTTTTGGTAAAACTAGACTATGGCAATGTCTTGATAAATGTCATGACATTCAGAGATTGAAGATAAATCCTACACGAGAAGGATGTTTAAGTTGTTCACGGAAGCAAGTCTTGTCTTGGAATTCGAAGTTTGACTGATGTCATAACAGATGTTATGACATTCTGTGTGACATTTGCTGTTCTGCAGAATCTGTTTTTCCTGAGAGTTTTCATTAAGTTTGTTGAGTTGTTTTATTATTGTTATATGTTATTAGATTACATGCTCACGTGGCTAAATTGGTTAATCTTAGTTAAACCTAAATTGGTTGTTGAAAAGACCAAGTCTTTAGGATTAATTAAGTGAACCCTAGCTATTATTATGGAAGCCCTGAAGTTTCGGGGCTTCTATAATAGGAAAAGATCCCTTACACTGCTGTTGCGCCTCTTGAACTGTATTGAAGATTTAGCAGGTTGTATTTGTGTAATTCTAGTTACTCTTGTGAGCCAAGCAACTATCAATTGATAAGTTCCTTGGACTAGGATTTGGTTGTAAGGGTTGTTTATCACTCAAAGCTTTGAAGCACGAGTGTTGTGTCTCTTGATTAAAGCTTTGAAGCAAAATCAAGTTTGTTTATTAAATAGTGTCTTCACAATTCAATTAATCAATAGGTTGATATCACTGTTGTGATTGAGGGGGAGTGAGTAGGAACTCAGGTCTAAGTAGGACTTAGATTGAAGTTGCATTGGGTAGGTTTTAAGTGAAGGAGATAAACTGGTTGGTTTATTCCTGAATTAATTCTACTAATAGTGAATTTCCTCCACGGTAGCCCCAGATGTAGGTGTAGTTACACACTGAACTGGGTAAACAATTTATTGTGTTCTTTTCTTGTTTGAATTTACTGTGTGAATTGTTAATAGTGTCGAATCTTGTGTCATAACATTCTGTGACATCACGTGTCTCTGCCGAAATTTCAATTGGCATCGGCGGGCACCACTGTTATTTCTGGGTGAGATCTAGGGATAATAGTTTCTAGCGTTATGGATAAGGAAGGAGGATTTGGAGGTAGACCACCCATACTGGATGTATCTAATTATGATTACTGGAAACCTCGTATGGTTGCCTTTTGAGGTCCTGGATATTAAAGGTTGGAGAGGACAAAGGATGGAAACATCCCACCAAGCTTGAGAAAGATGAGACTACGTCTTGAAACACGAGGAAGAATGGATCAAAGAAGAAGGAGCTAGCACTGGGAACTCTAAAGCATTGAATGCCTTATTCAATGGAATTGAAATATCTTGGACTAGTACATCAATGTGAGTGGCCAAGGATGTTTGGGACACTCTCAAACTACTCATGAGGACATCCAAGGTGAAGATGTCAAGACTTCAGATGCTCACTACCAAATTTGAGAATTTGAAGATGAAGGAAGATGAGACCATTCATGAGTTTCACATGAATATCTTGAGATTGCCAACACCTCAGAACGGGAGAAAAGATGTCGAAGAAAAGATGGTGAGAAAGATTCTCAGATCCTTGCCTAAAAGGTTTGCAATGAAAGTGACTACTATAGAGGAAGCTCAGGATATCATCACCTTGAAGGTGGAAGAACTTGTTGGATCTCTTCGGACATTTGAGATGGGGATCGGTGAAAATGTTGATGGGAAGAACAAGAGCATAGCCCTTGTATCCAATCCTGAAGAGGAATGCAAGGAGGATGATGAAGAGAAGATATCTGAAGCTATAGCTATGCTTGGAAGACAGTTCAACAAACTCATCAAGAGAATTGATCCAAAGTCAAGGTCCAATGTCAAGAACATTCCATCGACATTAGCGGATCTTATGACTCGGATCCAAGTCGAAAAGGAAGTCAAAGCAGAGGAATCGATGTCATGGTTGTGAAGGATATGGGCATATTAGAGTGAATGTCCTACCTTTCTAAAGAAACAAAGAAAGGAATGGTGTCACTTGGTCCGATGGTGACTCAGAAGTGAATCAAGAAGAAGCAACCAAACTTGTCACTCTCTGGGGTGCAATTCGATATGGATTCTAGTGATGAGGAAGTGACATTTGAAGAGCTTGTTGAAACCTACAAGAAGTCGTGTAAGAAGTGGTCAAGTATGTCGAAGAAATGAAAAAAGCGATTGTGAAGTTGGAGGTGAGAATGTAAAGTTGGAGGTGAGAAGAAGGAAAACACGCTACTATAAGTCACCTCAACGTTGAAATTATAGTGTTGAACTTCAAACTTGATCGATGTCTAAGTCTCAAAATGTTGACATCTGGGACTGATAAGTTGGAGGAAATCCTTCAGCTTGGACAGAATGCAGGAAATAAGCATGGTCTGGGATATGAAGCTGCAAAGAAACCTGCTGGTGACAAGAAGAAGAACAGACCTGGAAAATCAATGTCAAAGAAGATGTCACAACACAAGGCAGGAAATAGGTCTGGCTCAGGATATGTGGAGGCAAAGAAATTTGCTGATAACAAAAAGAAGAACAGACCTAATAAACCAATGTCAAAGTAGATGTCACAACATTGGGTACAACATCAAGATCAAAGAAACATGAAGAAAAAGTTTCAAAGATGGAGATGTCATTATTGTGGGAGGTTTGGACACATAAAGCCTTTTTGCTTTAGACTACATGGATATCCTAATCAAGTTCCTTATGTCAATCCTAAGACCAACAAGGTATCCTACACTCAACAGTGGAAGAAGAAGACTGCAGCTCTGATAGCTCACACTTTCCTTAGAGTGTCTGCCAAGGAAGACTGGTACTTTGACAGTGGGTGTTCTAAGCATATGATTGGAATCAAAAATCTTCTGAATGATGTCAAACCTCGTTCTACCAGTTTTGTTACTTTTGGGGATCGAGCTAAAGGAGAAATCAAAGGTGTTGGAAACTTAGGCTGCAGGTTCCAAACCTAAATGGAGTGTTCTTGGTAAAAGGTTTGTAATCTATAAGCATAAGTCAACTATGTGATATGGGATTCAAAGTCAACTTCACTAGGTCTGAATGTCTTGTAATCAATGAAAAACAAGAAGTGGTTATGAGAGGAGTCAGATCAAAGGACAACTGCTACATGTGGGAGTCTGAGAACACCAACTGTCTTCATGTGCTCGCCAGACAAAGATGAAAAGGAGGTGAAATTGTGGCACCAAAAACTTGGTCATTTGCATCTCAAAGGAATGAAAAATATCATTTCCATGGAGGCTGTCAGAGGGATACCAAGACTCCATATTGATGAAGGGAGAGTCTGTGGTGAGTGTCAGGTTGGAAAGCAAACCAGAATGTCACATCCAATGTCAAGACATCTGACCACTTCTAAGGTGCTGGAGCTGCTACACATGGATTTGATGGGGCCTATGCAGGTTGAGAGTCTTGGTGGAAAAAGATATGCTTATGTTGTTGTGGATGATTTATCCAGATTTACCTGGATAAACTTCATCAAGGAAAGATCTGATGTGTTTGATGTTTTTAAAGAGTTATGCAAAAGACTTCAAAGAGAGAAGGAAGGCTGCATTGTCAGAATAAGAAGTGATCATGGAAAGGAATTTGAGAACAGCAAGTTTGATGAATTTTGTTCCTCAGAAGGAATCAATCATGAGTTTTCTTCTCCTATAACTCCTCAACAAAATGGAGTTGTGGAAAGGAAGAATAGGACTATACAGGAATCTACCAGAGCAATGATTCATGCTAAGAAACTTCCTATTCATTTTTGGGCTGAACCTATGAATACAGTTTGCTATGTTCACAACAGGGTCACCTTAAGAAAAGGAACATCTTCCACCCTGTATGAAATATGGAAGGGAAGAAAACCTACTGTGAAATATTTCCATGTTTTTGGTAGCAAATGTTATATTACGGATCGTGATCAAAGGAGAAAGATGGACTCTAAAAGTGATGAAGGCATTTTTCTGGGATACTCTACAAACAGCAGAGCATATAGAGTATTCAACTCCAGGACTAAAGTTATGATGAAGTCTATTAATGTCATAGTTGATGATCATCATCAGGAAAACAATGTCCCATATGATGTTGAGACATTGTTTGAGACATCACCACAAGTGTCTGATAAGGATGATGTGCCTCCCTACTTCACCAAAATCAACCAGGAGGAAGCTAAGATCCTTCCATTAGAATTGGAAAGATCATCCAAAGGAACTCATCATTGGAGATCCTAACTGTGGTGTCATTACAAGATCTAGAGAAATTGTCTCAAACTCTTATTTTGTGTCAAAGATTGAGCCAAAGAATGTCAAAGAGTCTCTAACTGATGAATACTGGATTGGAGCAATGCAAGATGAATTGAACCATTTCAAGCAACATGAAGTGTGGAGTTAGTTCCTAGACGGAAGGAACAAACATCATTGGCACAAAGTGGATCTACAAGAACAAGTCGATGCGGAGGGTGGTCACGGAAATAAAGCAAGACTTGTTGCTCGAGGATACACTCGAGTTGAAGGATTGATTTTGATGAGACTTTTGCTCCTATGGCTAGACGGAATCAATCGTGCTATTACTAGGAGTTGCTTGCATTACGAAATTCAAATTGTTTCGGATGGATGTGAAAAGTGCCTTCCTAAATGGCTATTTGAATGAGGAGGTATATGTAGAGCCCTAAAGGATTTGTGGATCCAAATTTTCACGATCATGTCTACAAGTTGAGGAAAGCCCTATATGGTCCGTAAGCTCCTAGGGCCGGTATGAAAGGCCAAGTTCCTTCTTGACAAAGGATATAGGAAAGGAGCCTTGGATAAAACCCTCTTTGTCAAGAATGAAGGAGGAAAGATAATGGTGGCTCAAATTTATGTTGATGACATAGTATTTGGAGGAATGTCAGACACAATGGTGAGACGTTTTGCCAACCAAATGCAAGCTGAGTTTGAAATGAGCCTCATGGGAGAATTGACTTACTTTCTTGGACCGCAAGTCACAGGATGGAAGACTCAACATTTCTTTCACAGCAAGTATGCAAGGAATATTGTCAAGAAATTTGGAATGGAGAATGCCAGCCATAAAAGGACTCCTGCTCCTACTCATTTAAAGTTATCCAAAGACACAAGTGGAGAAAATGTTGATCAAAGCTTGTATAGAAGCATGATAGGAAGCTTGTTGTATTATGACCAGGACGACATTGCATTTGTTGTTGGGGTATGTGCAAGATACCAAGCTGAACCTAAAGTGAGTCACATCAATCAGGTGAAAAGAATTCTGAAGTATGTGAGTGGAACTTGCAATTATGGTATCTGTATTCTCATGGATGTGAGCCAATTATCTATTGTGATCTTGATTGATGGTAGTGTTGATGATAGAAAAAGCACTTCGGAGGATGCTTCTTCTTGGGAAACAATCCTTTCTCTTGGTTCAGCCAGAAACAAAATTGTGTGTCCTTGTCCACTGCTGAGGCTGAATACATAGCAGCTGGTAGCATTTGTTCTCGATGGTGCGGATGAAGCGATCTCGAGTACAATGTCACACATGATGTCATGACATTGTACTGTGACAACCTGAGTGCTATTAATATTTCTAAGAATCCTATACAACACAGTAGGGACTAAGCACATTGACATTAGACATCACTTCATCGAGACCTTGTGGAAGAAAGTGATTAAATTGGAACATGTAGCCGAACTTCAATGGTGAAATTTTACTAAAGCTCTTGATGCTAGTCGGTTTGAGAATTTAAAGCAAGCGGGTATTTGCCAATATGAGGAATTGTAGCAATTAATATTTCTCACAACAAGGAATGGAAGAGGCTTTTTATTTCATTTAATTCTAAGTGGAGTAATTAATTATTTTCTTCTTGTTTTTCAAAAGTCCAAGAATAGGAAGAGGCATATATATATTTCAGTTTCTTCTTTTGAAAGTCTCTACTGCCATTTCATCAACAAAAACTCTCAAGCTCTCTGTGATATTTTTCTTGCCTTCCTCAAGATGTCTCAACAGAACCTGTCATCGTCCTCCTCATCATCTCAAGACTCTGGTTCTTCATCTCCCACCATGTCTGAGATTAGGGCAAGTGCTGAAGTCATGCATGTTGAAGCACTGAAGGTTACCCCTGTGACACCCCGATTTAATTCAGAAATTAAATAAATAGGAATTTAATTATTTAATTAATTAAAGGCTTGAATTAATTATATTTTTGGAATTTATGGGATTAATTGAAGAAAAAAAGAGATGGAGGTGTGAGGTGTAATTAGGGGTGTGAGGAGTAAATTACACTACACTTACTAATTACCATTTGTTTTATTTTATTGGAATAAATAAAGGATTATTAGAAGGAAATAATAGGTTTTTTTTGGAGAAACTGTTTTCACGTGGAATTGGAGAGAAGAGGAAAAGAGAGGAAAAGCCGACACCAAGAGAATCGAAGAATCATCGCGAGGTAAGGGGTGATTTCGTTTGGTTAATATGCCTTATGGGTTTTAGGAATCATAGGGATAATTGGGTATGTTAGAGAATTTGAATTATGATGATTATGAGTTATAGAAAACAAACCCTATTTGTGTCGGTGTTGGGATTAGGAATCATAAGTATGTCAGGTAATTGATGAGAGTGAATAAATCATGTTGATTGATGTTAAAATGGTGTGAAATGACGATAAAATGATGTTCCTAATGTGCCAAATCGTATTAGTAAGTTTGGGAATGATTAAGAATGGAAAATGTTGTCAAAAAGTAGTAAAATTGCTGTCACAGGTCGTGGGAACCGGTTCCCTGTGGGGAGGAACCGAGTTCCCAGTGTTAAATTGCAGAAACTGGGGAAAAATAGACTCAGGAACCGGTTCCTGTATATGACGGAACCGGTTCCCATTCAAAATCAGGGCGGTATTTTCAACTTTCGGGAACCGGTTCCGTGCAGGTAGGAACCGGGTTCCATGTGTATTTTCAATTTTCTAAAACTTCAAAATTCATATTTTCTAAAGTAACTCGATTCGAGTGCCGTTTTTATTTCTTAAATTTAAATACTACCTTTCAAAAATGGAAAATAATATTTTGCTAAAAATTATTTTAAAGAGTCGAGCTCGATTTTGAAAAGAGTGATTAAGTTAAGGATAGTGGGGAACTGTCACAATTGGTCTAAGTTACCGGATGAAATATTAATGCTTACTATGTTGTATCTTGATATTCTTTATGATTGAATGCGATACATTGGTGATTGGCAGTAAGTGAATCTTGTTGAGATCGTAATCTATGAATTGGTTTAGATGGTTTGACAAGTTAAATGGAGATTGACGTTCATGTGATGTTTCTTTCCCTTGTGATTTATTCATGATTGTATTGGTATCATGTGTTATTGTTATTATATACTGGTGATAGTCTTACTGATTGAAGAGTAAGCGTTTGGCATGTTTATGCTTTGTGATAATTTAATTCATGATTATGTTGTTATCATGTGATAGATTGGTATTGGCATTTATGTGGAATTATGTTGTTATCATATTTCGTTGAATTGGTGTTGCATGCTTTTATGATGCATGCATGAGCATTTGTTAAATTGGTTCATTCCATTGTGCGGAAGTGGTGCAGGCCAATAGACTTACGGTTGAGGTAGTGAGGCTAGATTCTTGACCCGATGGTTATGGGCGAATCATGGATTGGATTCTTGACTCGATGTTACGGGCGAATCATGGATTACTTGTCTTTCCACGAGTAAGCGGAGCGTGGGTGAGCAGTTCACGTTTGGTACCACATGCATAGAGCGCATTGCATATGGGATTGTAACATGCTAGGATGGTTTCGTGTTGCAATTTCCATTGTTTGAATTATGTACATGTTCATTGTGTGAGCTTTGTTGTGAATTGATTATGACTTGTGCTTGATTAATGGATTAATGTATCTTTTATCCTATTGTATTCTAAAAACGTATAATGCATGTTATATTGAATTGAGATCTCACCCTTACTCAACATTTTCAGATCCGAAGTGATTAGCTGCATTGGAGTTGGTGAGGATAGCTCTAGCATTGAGTCAGTTGATTTAGTCCGCGTGTCAGTGTCGTGCTCTGGTAGATGTAACACTGGGGGAAACGGTTGTTTGATCCTTTAAATGAATATTTCTTAATAGTTTGGAATCATGTTTTAGTTAATATCCTGGAATACTATGAATGGTGTATTCGGTATATTGGTTATGTTTCATTTCCGCTGTTAAACATAATCCTTTGCATTATTTGCTTAATAAATTTTCTTCAGTGAAAGCGTGACACTGTATTGATGATCTGCATTATTTAAAATTGTGACGCCTTCTTGGTTGTGATTAAAATACTCTGATTATTATGTATAAAACGCGGGTAAATAGAAGGGGGTGTTACAACCCCACTGCGTGCAATGGCAACTGACCCTGAGAAGGTCAAGAAACTTTGCACCAGGAATGCACGAAGGTCACAAGCATCACCTTCTTGCCTTCCTCAAGATGTCTCAACAGAACCTGTCATCGTCCTCCTCATCATCTCAAGACTCTGGTTCTTCATCTCCCACCATGTCTGAGATTAGGGCAAGTGCTGAAGCCATGCATGTTGAAGCACTGAAGGTTACCCCACTGCGTGCAATGGCAACTGACCCTGAGAAGGTCAAGAAACTTTGCACCAGGAATGCACGAAGGTCACAAGCATCACCTTCTGGTAAGACCTCTGAACCATCTTCATCTGTTCCTCCTGAAATAGCAAACAGAGAAGGTTCTAGGTATGTGCATGAAGCCATTGCTAGGATAGTAACTAGGATCCTAAATGAAAACCACTCTGTGCCTGGGGTTTCTGTCCCTCTAAACCAAAAATCTGATAGCCCTAGTTTAGCATCTGATCCAGATGTCACTGAGAATGTCAAGACATCTGATGATCATGTCAAGAAAACCCCTGTGGATCCTGATACTGAAACTCCTATTGATTCCCCTGTAAAGGATGTTGTTAATCCCTCTATTAAAGTCCCTGAAGTCTGTATTGATGATACCTCTAATGAACCCCCTGTTATTAATGAAGATGATATTTCTGATGGTATTCTTGAAGAATCCCCAGAAACGTGTGCTTCTGTTAAATCCCCTGTGAATCCTGCTGATTATATAGTATCCTAGAAGAAACTCCAGAGAAACCAATTGGTGATAATCTGGAAAACTCTCCAGTTAAAGATTCTGAAAATTTAGTGGAACCTCCTTTCATTGACTTGGATGAAGAATTCTCAGACAATGACCTCATTGCCAATGTCAATCCAAGCATTGCTAAGAGGATTATGAGAAGGAAAGGGAAACAGGCTGCCTCTCAGAGTCCTGTTAAAGAAAAGGTTGATGAAGATGTTCATAAGGCTGAGAAGAACAACAAGGCTGGACCCTCTACAAAGAAGAGTAGGGTAAAAGCTTGTGGTGGCTCAGACCCAAGTACACCAATTGTGAAGAAGAGGAAGGTACAGACCTTGAGTCCGATCAAGACTCGAGTTTGATGTTGAGGAGAATGTCTCGACATTCATCCAAAGAAAAGCCATCTCTTCGCCCAAAGTCCACAAGTGGCTATTGACAACATATCATTCCACCACCCTGAGAATGCAAGCAGGTGGAAATATGTATGCTTGAAAAGGATTGCTCTGGAAAGGGAGCTGAATAAGAGTGCCCTTGAGTGCAAGGAGGTTGTTGATCTGATTAAAGAGGCTGGCTTAACGAAAACTGTTGTGAAGTTTTCAAATTGTTATGATGTGCTGGTGAAGGAGTTCATTGTGAACTTGTCAAGTAGTTGTGGTGATGGTAGGTCTGCAGATTATAAGACTGTGTATGTAAGGGGGAGAAAAGTAAAGTTCTCTCCAAGTGTGATCAACAGATTCTTGGGGAGATCAGATGATGCTCAACCGAGCTTGACCCGATAACCAATCATAAACAATCACTGCTAAGCAGGTGAAGCATTGGCCTCTAAAGGGAAAACTCACAGCCAACAAACTGAGTGTCAAATTTGCCATCCTGCACAAAATAGGTGCTGCTAACTGGGTTCCAACAAATCACAAGTCAACCATCTCTATTGGACTGGGCAAATTCATATTTGCAGTGGGTACTCAAGCAAAATTTGATTATGGAACCTACATTTTTGAGCAAACCCTCAAACATACTGAAAGCTATGCAATTAAAGGACCAATAGCCTTTCCCTCCCTCCTGTGTGGAATTATAATGGATCAATATCACGATATTACGGTTGAAAAGATACGGTTTGCAAAAGAGCCCTGCACTGGATTTCATTACAAGCTCTTTCAAGTAAGACATGTCCCGACATTGTCATGACATCCGTGAGACATCCAATGTCAAGGCAAATTCTCGAAAGGCTGTCTTAGGCTGAAACTGCAAGGAGCTTGAAGCAAGGAAGCAAAGTGATCTCTCAACCGAAAAGGAGCAGGACATAGAGGTTGAGGATGAAGGGTTAGCTGGTGATGCCGTCGATGATGTTCGGATGACGATCTTGAAGTTCGAATATGCTTCTTTCCATAGTGCTTCTTGAGGAAAAAGCCTTGTTTGATTCTTGTTTCTTTGATTTATGTTAACTTTGCTATATCTTTATTCTGTTGTTTTGGATAATTGCATTAATTTGACAGAGTTGTAACTTTAACTATGATGGTACTTTTTATATATGATGAATGTTGGGGCAATTTGTACTGGTTTCTTTGGCCCTTTTGAGGTTAAAAAGGGGGAGAAGTATATGTGGGCTATTGTATGAAAAATTATGGGTAGAATTTATCTTCTCTAGGTTCTGGTTTTTAAAGCTTAGGATAACCTAGACTAGTTTGTTTTCTTCTGCTACATGGGTACTCTGATAACTTAGTTTGTTTTAGCCAAAAAATGTGCCAAAGGGGGAGTTTGTAAGTGTTTTATGTTGACATTAATTTTTGGTAAAACTAGACTATGGCAATGTCTGGATAAATGTCATGACATTCAGAGATTGAAGATAAATCCTACATGAGAAGGATGTTTAAGTACAGCTCAGAACTGGAAGCAATCTTGTCTTTGGAATTCTGAAGTTTGTGATGTCATAACGAGATGTTATGACATTACGTGTGACATTCTTTGCTCGAACTGTTTTTCCTGAGAGTTTTCATTAAGTTTGTTGAGTTGTTTTATTATTGTTATATGTTATTAGATTACATGCTCACGTGGCTAAATTGGTTAATCTTAGTTAAACCTAAATTGGTTGTTGAAAAGACCAATTCTTTAGGATTAATTAAGTGAACCCTAGCTATTATTATGGAAGCCCAAAGAAGTTTCAGGACTGCTTCTATAATAGGAAAAGATCCCTTACATGATGCGCCTTTGTATTGAAGATTTAGCAGTTGTATTTGTGTAATTCTAGTTACTCTTGTGAGCCAAGCAACTATTAATTGATAAGTGCCTTGGACTAGGATTTGATTGTAAGGTTGTTTATCACTCAAAGCTTTGAAACAGTGTTGTGTCTCTTGATTAAAGCTTTGAAGCAAAATCAAGTTTGTTTATTAAAGAGTGTCTTCACAATTCAATTAATCAATAGGTTGATATCACTTTGTGATTGAGGGAGAGTGAGTAGGAACTCGTGTCTAAGTAGGACTTAGATTGAAGTTGCATTGGGTAGTTTTAAGTGAAGGAGATAAATGGTTGATTTATTCACGAATTAATTCTACTAATAGTGAATTTCCTCCCGGCTTGGTAGCCCCGGATGTAGGTGTAGTTACACCTTGTAAACAATTTATTGTGTTCTTTCTCTTTGTTTGAATTTACTGTGTGAATTGTTAATAGAGTGTCAGATACTGTGTCATAACATTCTCTGTGACATCACGTATCTGCTGCCAAGAATTTCAAGAAGCATTTCTAAAAGAAATAGTTTTTAAAGGAAAATGTTGGAATAAAAATATATAGTTAAAAGACAAACAAAAATAAAATAGTTCAACAAAATTACTCAAACGATCAAAGCATCAAAGTCTTGATAGAAAGAAACGAAAAAAATAAGAGAGAAAATACTAAAAAGTAAAAATACAAATAGTTGCTCAGTTTTGTGTTAACTATCATTCTCAATAACACAAGAGTTTTTGCTCGTTATTGTGTTATCTATCATTGTTGTATACATAAGAGTTATTGATCATATTTGTGAGTAAATATTTGTTCATCATAGAAGTGTTAATCTTCTTTTTAGAAGCACTCTAGTAAACACTTCCTGATTGTTAATCTTTCTAGATTTATTTCCTCATGTGACTAAGTTGTAGTCAGAATTACTTGAGAGGGCTCAAGTGACTAAGATGTAAGAATTACTTGAGAGGGATCAAGTGACTAAGTTATAGTCATAATTACTTGAGAGGGATAAGATGACTTTCTAGACTCTTAGCGACTATTGTAATCTTTCTAGATTATTTGATTAAGTCATTTTCTAAGAAAAAATCACCACGGAGGATGAACAAGAGTAGCTTTTTCTAAGGTGAATTTCTATAAACTATTTGTGTCATTTTTCTTTATTGCTTATCTATCTTTGTTTTTTTGTGAGAAGCATTTCTAAAAGAAATAGTTTTTAAAAACCCAATTCAAATCCCCTTTCTCATGTTTTTCTCAACCTTCACTACCGACCTTTATTTTTCTAACTAGAGTCTGGGGTGCCTTCCGTCGGGCCTCTTGGAAAACCTCTGTTCTTTGAACCGACCCGGGGAAACATCACTATATCAATAAGAAATCTTGTGGTATTTATATGAGGTGTTTGAGTATCTGATCAACGTCCGACGTAAATAATGAACTCATCGTATCCGAGTGTCAATAACTATGAACTCATCTTCGATCTCGCCATGCTAAATACCGAGGTCATATCGAAAAGTATAAGCGACATTAGATCATAAGATGGATCGTGAACTTCTGACATGATCTTCACGAAAATTTCCTCCATCCTCTTGTGTATACCTAAATTTGGATCTAGAATCCTTCCTCATGTTGCCTTATGGAGCTCTCGAGAAAATTAGAGATTTGGAATTTCGAGGAACCGTAGTTGAAACAATGACTTACAATATCTACTACAATAGATCTATAAATTTTCTTCTAGATACTCTTGATTCTAAGATCTAAGGAAGTCGCGAACGTTAAATCGTAGATTAGATATTTAATTGTAAGAATCCAAATCTGAAACTTTTATGTTTGAACGATGGAGTTGAAAAGAGAACGTGAAATGAATGTAGTTATAGAACTAATGATCTTGAACGATGGTGTTGATGTCCTTCACAATGACACGTGGTGGACCTGCATGGTTAGCACTCTAACACCCAAGTTAGTTCGAGATTCAAGATAAGTGTAGTGAAAAGTGAAGATTAGAGAAAGTGCATTTTTCTTTGCATCTGAACTAATTTTATACCTTAGTTCTAGTGGAGTGGATTTAAGATGAATTAGTAATTGGCCATTTGGGTCTTTGATCGGTCAAGAATAATATTTTATAACTTTTGGAGTGTTATAACAATATAAATTATATTTGAACAAATTGTCTAAGCTCTGAAAAATCCTTCAATCTCCTCCTCCAATACAATTATTTATTTCCTAAAATTAAGAGGATTTTAGTTTTTGAATAAAAATAAATCCCTCAAAACCCTCCCACATAAATTCTTCTATTCTTTTCACTCAATCTTTTCCTTTTTTTTAAATCCTCCCCTCCTTTCTCCTAAAAACTTTCAAACAAAACTTAAAAGATGACTTTCTTAATAAATGGAGTTGAAAATTCAACTAAAGGGTTTTTTAAAATTAGAGTGTATAGAAAGATCATCAAATATTTTTTTAATTAGTTAACATTTTATTTTTGTTAATTAGTTAATTGTTTGTTTGTTTTTTGCTTTTGGATTTTTTTGTCTGTTTAGATTTACATTAATATAATATTATTATCGTTTTGTTTATTGCGAGAGAACTTTTTTAGATGGATGATATTCGTGGCAATGTAATAAAAATTGAATCGAAAATCAAGCCGATAAGATTTTTGATTCAAGATTTAGTTGATCCAACCGATTAAATATATGATCGGACCGTTTATTAAATAAATTAATAATAAAAACTAAATTTTTATGGATAAGTCCCATAATCATGTTTTCACAAATTAATAAAATAAATACTTTAAAAATTAATTATAAACTTAATATAATGAAATCAATAATAGATATAATTACACAATATAATGATATATTTATAAAAACAAAATTATAATATATAACATGGAAATTTGTGTTGCTATTTTGTGTTAAAGAAGAGTTTCTTTTATGGAAAAGAAAAGTTTTAAGTATTGATGCTAATATATTAATTATTTTTATTTTTTTTATAAAAAATATTAAAATTGGCCAATGATAGACATTTATTTGAACTCGGCAATTTTACAAAACAAACTCCGGTTCTTTGGTTCGAATAATTTTCAACAATTCAACTTGA
This sequence comes from Vicia sativa, assembly GCA_021764765.1. NCBI lineage: Eukaryota > Viridiplantae > Streptophyta > Magnoliopsida > Fabales > Fabaceae > Vicia > Vicia sativa. The sequence goes on from CM038794.1 coordinate 61,446,033, forward strand.
TTTTTTCGGTTTTACTCTGATTTTGATCTACCTGCAATTTTATAAAACTGTAGTCACCTTTAATTCGTGATCCAATTAATTGATTTGAACGATTCAATTTAATTTTTTAAAACATTGACCTGTGGTATTAAAGAGAAAAAATATGATGATATTTTTGGGTGATAATACTATGTGAATAAAAATACTATATTATGAATAAATTGTGATCTTTTAATGTTTATAATTACTAATTAATTTAAAATCCATTTTTTTAGATTTTGAAAATGTCTAAGGAGAAATTTGAATAAAAACCTATAAAATTAGAATTAATAATATTTTATTTTTGGATTTTCATTTAAATAATTTATTTTTGTTAATTTTTAAGTTATCAAGAATTAAATTTCTTTTTGAAAAAAGATAACAAAATTAATTTGAATTAACTGTAATATTTATTAATTATTATTTAATTTTCATATATATATATATATATATATATATATATATATATATATATATATATATAAATTTTAAAAGATAAAATCATTTATAATATTATCAAATAATATTATAAATATTGACTAATACTTTTATCTTTATTTTTTATCCTAATAAATATTGCCTCATTCAAAAAAAACTTTTTATTCTTATAATCACCCTGACATGTGCAAAAAGAAAAGATGACTAAAAAAATCCAAGAAAATAAGAGTGAGTATAAAAAATTGGATTTTGAGATAGAGAATTAAAAAAGTTCAGTATATTTAAATAAATAATTAAAAATATATTTACTCCTTTTAACTAAATGAATATAAATACTTTATTCAAAATTCAATTTCTATCATCAACATTTCTTTATATTTTTCATAAAATACATATATAAATAGAAAACTTTTAATAAAAACTCATCCTATTTCTTAAATATTTTTTAAAAAGAATTTTTTTTTTCTTGAATTAAAAAAAGTTAAGAAACTATATTTATTTTCTTGAAAAAACCATTTATTTTATAAAACATTGATCTTTTCAAAAACCATTTTTTTATTTACGAAAAGACATTATTTTTCCTATATATTTTCGTTTTCAGAAAAAAAAATGAAAAATATAAATATATTTTTGAAAAGTTTAAACTTTGACTTTGAGAAGTTTTGGTGTAAGAGACCCGACCCGTTTACCATGTTCCAAACCCTCCAACAAGACCAAAAACCCTTGTCCTCTTGTTTTCCATTATTATTATATATTCTCTTCTCTCATTATTCTACTCATTCTTCCGCTTTCTCTCCACGCTTTTCCTTTTCTTCATGTCAACAATGGTTAAGTCTCCTAAGAAACATGTTAACCTTTTCTTTTCCCTTGACTGTGAACAGCTTGCCAACAAAGTTGCTGCTCAGTCTGAGACTAACATCACTCTCCAGAATATCAATTGGAGGTAGTTCTTCTGTCTCTCTCTTTGCTCTTTCATTTTTGGTTTTTGGTTTTATATTTAGTTATGTCTCTTTCATGTTAAGGTTCTGGTACTAACTGCATATAGATTTGTGTACTTGGTTTTATATATTCTTTAGGTTATAAAGTTTATATCTTTGTAATTGTTAAGCTGAATTAAGCGTGTTTTGTTATTAGAGGGTTTTATAAGGGAGTTTAATTGTTGGTTGTTGATGGAAATTACAATATTTGAAAGATTTGGATTCTAGCTGACTGAGCTGATCAATAAATGTGGATACAGTTCTTTTTGTTTTGCTGTCTTAATCTTTAAGGTTATATGTATAAACATTGTCCGTGTTGGCATTTTAAGGTTATATGTATAAACATTGTCCGTGTTGGCGTTTTAAGTTTATATGTGTAAACATTGTCCGTGTTGGCGTTTTAAGTTTATATGTGTAAACGTTGTCCGTGTTGGCGTTTTAAGTTTATAAACGTTGTCCGTGTTAAGTTTATATATATTGTCCGTGTTGGCGTTTTAAGTTTATATGTGTAAACGTTGTCCGTGTTGGCGGTTGGTACATTCACCATTCTTCACAAGATGAGTTTCATTATTCGTCTCTGGTTCGTTTAGAATGCTTGTGGTTTTTTACACACATTTCGTTTGTAGTTTGGTTTGGTTTCAAGCCCCACCTTGGGTTCGCTAGATTGCGGTTTTTTACACTCATTTCTTTTGCAGTTTCGTTTCGAAACCCGCGTTAGGTTTGCTAGATTGCGGCTTTTTATTGCGGCTTTTTACACATTTCTTTTGCAGTTTGGTTTCGAGCTCTGTGTTGGGTTCGGTGGATTGTGTTTTTTGTGTATCTCTCTGCCTCGCACTGGGCTAATTTATTGGATTTATTTCGATTTGTTTTTATATGTCACTTTTGTTTTTCATTGTTGTACTACCCAGTTATGGCTGATATGTGATTGTTCGGTCAGGTTTATGTCTCCATTTTTTGTACTTTCTTTTTTATTTATGTATTTTCCTTTGCTTAAAAAAAACTAATCTACCTTATCATGATGAATCTTCAAATTATTTTTTCATTCCAAATGTGTCCTTTTGTTCTGCGTGGTATTTATGGTTTAGTGTTGGATAGTAATTTATTTTGATTTTTGAGGGTTGTAGTTTAGGAGGAAACCCTGTTTGCGGCTGCAGAGATAAAAAATGGAAGTTCTTATTACAAAACATTTGAGTTTTACTAAATGATCAGGTTTAAATATTTAAGAAGATCAAGCATCACAATATGCACAATGTTCAGTTGCTCTTTAGTATATCTATTGGAAGATTAATAGTGCTTTTTTGGGGTTGAAATACAAGGAAAGAAATAATCTCAGGAACTTCATGTTCGTCGAGTGGCTGTATATGGAAATCTCCTGCTTTAGAATAACATGTGTTTTGCACTCTACATGCTGAATGTAGTTTTTTTTTTTACTTTTGACAAAATTGATAGTAGGATTGGTTTTATGATTATCCAGGTCTTTCGCCGATGGGTTTCCAAATATATTTATAAACAATGCAGAAGAGCTCCGGGGGCAACATGTTGCCTTTTTGGCGTCGTTCAGCTCTCCGGCTCAAGTCTTTGAACAGCTGTCTGTCATATATGCACTCCCTCGTCTATTTGTTGCTTCGTTCACATTGGTGTTACCTTTCTTCCCAACTGGATCATTTGAGCGTATGGAAGAAGAAGGTGATGTAGCCACTGCCTTCACCCTTGCAAGGATGTTGTCAAATATCCCGATTTCAAGAGGTGGTCCGACTAGTTTAGTCATATATGACATTCATGCTTTGCAGGTTTGTGTTTTTGATGCATTCAAAGGAAGTTCTGTTCTACGCTTTTCTTTCTCGTTTAGTTTGACTCACATAGCATACTTAGTCTTAGTAACAACATAATAAAACTCGTGAACGTTTCTCTTTTGACATTCTGGCTTAAATTGTTGTGTGATGATAGCTTCTCTTTAGAAACTTATTGAGTTTTAGGAGCATGCTTAGGGTATGTACTTGATCTTTAAACAGTGTGCTATAGTTTTTTTTTGTGCTTATGATTTGGAATTATGCAGGAGAGATTTTATTTCGGAGATGAGGTTTTGCCATTGTTTGAGACTGGTATTCCTCTTCTAAAGCAACGTCTGCAACAACTTCCTGATGCTGATAATGTGAGTTTTATGCATTGGTTCAGTTTCATTTCTTTCATATGTAGGTCAAACCAAAAATGTCAAAACTTAGCGTGTTTTCTACATTTCATGTAACTTCACATACTTGTGATTCTCATTTTTGATAGTTTGAGTTTCTTATTGTTATTATTAGGTAGTTATTGCTTTTCCAGACGACGGTGCATGGAAGCGATTCCACAAGCTGTTCGACAATTATTCAGTGGTTGGTCTCAATAAGGATATCTATAATTGATTTATATTTTATTTCATTATAGTTGTCTGAATTTTCGGAGTGGCAGGTTGTATGTACAAAGGTACGTGAAGGTGACAAGAGGATAGTTCGGCTCAAGGAAGGTCATGTCTCTGGTCATCATGTTGTGATTGTTGATGATTTGGTCCAATCTGGAGGCACCCTAATCGAGTGTCAGGTGAATTATTAGTTTCTTAATCGTAAGGTGTATACATTTTCAAAAGGATTTGTATATCTTTGAAGATTACTGTTGCGTAACTTGCGTTTGCTTACCGAAAATGCAGCTTAACGTTTCTCTCTTTTCCCTCAGAAAGTTTTGGCTGCCAATGGTGCAGCAAAGTGAGTGCCTCGTCACACACGGTGTGTTCCCTAACCAATCATGGTTGCGGTTCACTCATAAAGATGGTTAGTCCTGTCTTAATCTCACAATCTTCTCCGCTGCTATATTTTCATATATTTGAATGTTATTTCGATTTTATCTGTTTAATGCAGAAGCCTCGAAGAAAGCATTTGCCTACTTTTGGATCACAGATTCTTGCCCAGTTACTGTCAAAGCTCTAGCAAATCAAGCTCCTTTTGAAGTACTAAGTCTAGCAGGGTCAATTGCTAATGCCCTTCAAATTTGAAGCCTAAAATCAAGCTTTGTGAATAAAAGGGTTCTCTTGTACCATTTTTCCGAGTTAAACATTATTACCATATTATCCTTTCACTCATTCTGTGCCTTGCTATGAGCTTAGGACACTGAAACCTGTGAATTAGATTTCTAACATTATGGACCCTATCTTATTGAACTGTGTTGAGTGTTATCAATTGTGCTAGAAATTTGAATGCAAAATTATGCTTGATATCTGAATTCATTTTGGAATCCATGTTTAAATCATGAGAAAAGGAGTGTGAGGAAGAGCAGTGTATGTGCATCTAGCTTCTTGTCTGAATCATCCTTGGAGCTCTTCAAAAAATCACCAGAGTAAGATCCATCTCGTTGACGAATGATAATACTCACATTGCTGGATGGAAACTGTTTCTAGAGACGATCACAGAGAGAAACAGTCAGACATGAATAAATTACATGAATAAATTTTTCGACTAAATGCGAGAAATTTAGAACCAGATAATAACTACCTGATCAATAGTTTTTAGGCCTTGTGAACGAAAGAGAATTTGCCAACCGTGCTTATTCTTGTTGATCAGGCCTGAATTCTGAAAATGCTTCACAAGTTCAGCATTACCTTGAATCTGTGCATATGCCAGTGTAGTAACTTTGTTGCTATTATACCTGAAAGAGGAGCCACATAGGTTTCATTCATCTTAGAAGAACTTGGTGGCTGCTCTTCTTTTTCATTCTGTGTTAACAGCAGCACATATCTCAGATGGAGTTTTGATATTGTTAAGTTGAACAGGTATTTCTTTGATACGATCTGCTTGCAATTTCAACTCTATCAACAGTTTTCCATGTTCCACGGCCATATTCTCCAAGGTGCTAGCTAAGTTTTCCATGGTTAGGTATCTGGATAATTACTTAGCAAGAAATTAAAAGAAAAGATACTATTCACTCCAGTGATCCAAATGCAGCAAACAGTAAAGGCAGGGAATCCATTTCCTTTATATATATATATGGCAGCAAAACAACCTAACTGAAAAACTAAATTATCTAACTAACAGAAACACGTAACAGCCTAAAAGCTTATACCTTTTAAAATCTGATATATTTCGTATAGAGATTTGCTATTCTTACACCACATTTTTACACCAATTCTTACACCATATACACTACTCACCATATTTATATGGTAAATAATATCTTTGAATGAAATAATATTAAATTGTGAATAATACTAATAAACAATGTCTGTGAACAGTGTTTGTAAATAATATATGAACAATAACTTTTAATAATAAGATAAAGTTAGTTAATGAAGTGTAAAATATTAGTTAATGAAGTGATGAAGTTGATTAATAAACATTTAGATATTTATAGTAATTTACTAAAAAGTTGGTTAATGAAGTTATGAAGTTGGTTAATAACTTTTTAAATTTTTAAAAGTTATAAAATTAGTTAAAGAAATTGAAAATGTTAGTTAATGAAGTTATAAAATTGGTTAATCATAAAATTTTGTTTCCATATTCTTCAATTTAAAAAAAAAAAAAAAGTAAAAAATAAATAAAAAAAATATCTTTTTATTTTCTAAAAAATATATATTACTACCTCCGTTCCTATATATAAGAGACAATTCAATTTTTAGATTCATTGAATAATCAATGTACCTAGTCTATAAATTGACCAAATACATTGATTATTCAATGAATTTAAAAAATGAATTGTTTCTTATATATAAGAACAGAGGTAGTATTATGTAATACAGTGTAGGTGTAAAAGATTGGTTTAGAAATAACATTTTTCTTCGAATTATTAATAGCATTTCCGGTGTATTTGGCTTCATTTTAATATATGCACAGATTATCGATGATCAAATTAGTAACAACTGTGAGTGAGAAGTTTATGATTTAGATTAACGTGTACTTAAGTTGGTACTGTTTTTGGGTGCCTTTCATTTGTTAAAATACAAGGGACTGAAAAACATAGCTCTAGTAGTCATGTGTTTGATTTAAAATTTGTTAAAGAGACAAGACATAAATCAGGATTAGGGATTAGACAAAAATTCAAATTTTGTCTCTCTAAACTATTAAATAATTTTTTGTCCTTGATACAAGTTATTTAAATTACAGAAATACTCTTTTATTTTCTACTAAAAATTTTGTTTAAGTTTAATATCTATTATAGTCCATTAACTTAATTTAATATTCAACTTTAATCTCTTAATTCAAAAAAATTATAAGTTAATCCCTTACTTCACTTATGTTATTCTATTTGGCCTCATCCGTCACTTTCTGCCAAAAAAAATGTTAATTTATGGGTTTTTTCAATAAAACCTCCAAAAATTCTCAATCTAATCTTAAGTTACACCAACTTAAATTGAACGTTATCAACACAAGTTTAGAAGACACTCAAACAATGAATGATTATGTATATTTTGTTTGCGTGCATGCATAAATGAGAGGTTGAAGATGAAGAGCAATTTTTGTATGCGTTTATAGTTTTATCAAATTGAAATGAAGCTGTATGAAGTATTTATGTGTTCAAGTTGGAAGATAACGGAATGCTTAGAAATTGAAAGAAAATGCATTTTTTTTGAAAAATTACATCATGTATCGACACATATAAGTCATGTGTCGACACATGTAATGACACGTGTTAATCTATCCAAGGTCATGTGTCAACACGTAGTCATAAGTTTTACAGACTTTAAAAATGTAGTACATGTATCAACCTGAAACACGTATGTGTCGACACATAGATGAAATTTTTTAGCATGTGTCAACCTAAAAGGTTGTATGTGCCGACACATAGACAGAAGCTTTAAAGACTTCATTATTAATCCACATGTGTCGATTCATACATAGTATGTGTTGACACATATACCTGATTTTTATGTAAAAATTCATTTTTAATGTATTGTGTCTTTTCCAAACAAGTTATAAATGTGTTCTAAGACCCTTAATGCAAGGTGCACATAAGAACTCAGAGGCACAGTTCAATATACAAAAATGCTAAGTTTATCATAGTTTTGACATCATACAAAAAATTTAATGGGGCAGACACACACCAGTTCATTGGATTGACCGCTGAACCGACTGAGTCACATGTTAATTGCATATTCGATCATTTGATTGTTCCATCCAACCATACCCTCTGACTTACGGCCTAAAGATCGGGTCGACCGGATTTTAAAACATCGTATCCAACAGTAAGTTCTAGACATGAAAACAAAGTGAGACACATAATATTTTTACCTTTCATGTATTCAAATCTGATTCCTTAGTATAAATTTGTTTCCTGCTCTGAACTCAGACGGTGATGAAGAATTGAACTTTAAAATCGTTTCAAAAAACTTTAATAAGAATGGTCAATTCCTCACATTCATATTTTGTCCTGAAATCTGAACCTATATGAAACACTAACAAATTATTAACTACATTACAAATAATATAGTAAAATAGTCTTGAAAATTTTAAAATATTTTTCAAAATTTTCAAATAATAAACTAGAAAAAAAATATTAAAATAATTATTATACAATTAATATTTTAAATTTTTAAAACTAAATAAAAAAAATTAACAATACATTACAAATAATATAGTAAAATAATCTTGAAAAATTTAAAATATTTTTCAGATTTTTCAAATAATAAACTACAAAACAAAATATTAAAATAATTATTATACTATTAGTATTTTAAATTTTCAATTCTAAATAATTAAATATGAATAAATATAAACGTAGCAGATTCAAGATCAATACTAGAAAGTTTAACATTTAATTTGGGAGTAAAATTTGTTTTAATATTAATTTTTATGAAATAAAGTGTTCTAATAAAACAAATAAGGAGAGGTAATATTTATGTACGGGTGTAATCATGGCTGAGTTTTGTTAAAAACTTTGTCTGAATCGATGATATCTCTATCAATTTGGTTGATTTAGTTTGATCCATCGATTTTTAACATTTTTCTTTATAAATATTATATTCAAATGTGTATTAATTGCTATCATATTTTTTTACTATATTATACGCTATTAGTTTTTTTAAATAATACATTTCATATAATATTTTTTCAAACAACTTACAAGTTGTTCTCCATCCATTAAAATAGTTTTTATATGTTATGAAATAAATTTACTATTGAATTCAAAATTCCGCAAATTCCGCATTTCTCATGAAAATGTTGGAAAAGAATTTGAAATCTTAACAAATATAGCACAATAATATAAATAAAAAGCTTCAATTCATATAAATTAACATGTGTGACAACTCAAACCCACATTAAAATAATTATTTTGTAACAAAACTAAAAGAAAATTTGTTAAAGAAACATAAAAGATAACAAAAAAACAACATTGCCCCTGAAAATGAAAAATTATAGTTATAGAAAGACAAAAAAGGGTAATTTAGGGGTTTCACACATTTCCCAGTCTCCCTTCTTGTGCAAGGTTACTCTTTTGAAGTTGTCCACACTCCATCATATGCTACTCTTCCTCTTCCACTTGGCCATTACAAACAACAACAAGACAAAAAACTGCGTATTGTTGTAAGTTTACCTTCATTCCCATCACAATTTCTCATTAAAAAATTGAGCTTTTTGAAGATTACTGTCATACATACATACCCATCATGAATGAAGATACTATCATGGAGGTGAGGGAAGATTTCATGGTTTCACCTGCTGGTGACAGTGAACCAACTTTCAGAACAGCCCATTTTCTAAAACCAGTTTCAAACTCCATTCATGAGCCACCTTTTGGTTTTAACCCATTATCAACTACAACTAGGCCATTGAAACTCCATTTCAGTGGGTGGCGCTACCCACCAGATAAATGGGTTTACTGGGTTGATCAGCTTAGACCCATTTATGAATCAGTATGGAAGAAAGCTGGAATCTTTGAAGCTATAATGAGCTCTAAGTGCTACATGCATAAAAATCAAAACTTGCTACATGGGGTTCTGGAGAAATGGTGCTGTGAGACAAACACTTTTGTGTTTCCATTTGGGGAAGCTACAATAACTTTGGAGGATGTCATGGTTTTGGGGGGTTATCCTATCATCGGTCTTCCGATTTTCGTCAAACTTGAAGACCAAGAAATGAGAGAGGTGGAGAAGAAGCTCAGACTTGCAAGACAGAAGCCTTGGCAGACTAGAAAATCTAAGGCTACCACAACAATGTGGATGGATATTTTCCTTGATCAAGGTAGTGAAATTGAACATGAAGCGTTTCTCGTTACTTGGTTGTCAAATTTTGTTTTTCCTCGCAATAATAATTTGGTGAATATATCTTTGTTTCCTATTGCTATTCATCTTGCTAGAGGGAATCCGATTGCGTTGGCACCGGCCATTTTAGCTGGCTTATATAAGGATTTAACTATGTACTTTAAAAATGATTTGTCGAAACATGATGCGAAACAGGATACTGCCGGAGGTGATAGATTACCTTTGGAAGTTACTTTTCAATCTCCTTTTTACTTTGTTCAAATTTGGGTGTGGGAGAGGTTCAAAAATTTACAACCACAACCCTTGTTGATCAACCATGATGACCCTTTATTGTTTAGGTGGCATAAGGTTCAGGCCTTGAAAATTGACGATGTTAAGTTGGCATTGGACTCTGCGGTCGATGATTTTCTTTGGCGTCCGTATGGTAAATATGCTAATAAGTGTGGAATGTTTTATCCTGATGATGAAACTTTGGTTCCATTTTCGAAAGAGTTGGACAAATCAATGCGGTCATTTGCTATATGTTTGAGAGTTTCGGAGCTTGTTGGATTTGACTCTATAGAGCAGTATCTGCCACATAGAGTCGCGATGCAGTTTGGAGTAGATCAAGATATTCCAAGTTATGTGTCGAGATTCAATGAGACTAAAAAGTTTGCTTGGCAAAACTACCGCAGGCTCATAACTGATAAAAATTTGTATTTTCCACCGAGATATTTTGAGGCAGATGTTACCACGCGTTATGCAAGGTGGTGGAAGGAATCGGTATTGAGTCATGGCGACTTTGTTAATAAAATTGTGCAGAAGAAGAGAAGTCCGAGTTCAAGAAAACATAGAGCTTGTGTAGGGAAACTTAATAGAAGTTGTAATGAAGTTGGTGTTCCACCTGGGTTTTCTCCAAATCTCGTAGACTGTCTTAATTTTGGTAATTTTTGTTATGAATCTGCTTCTGAAAATATTGATGGCCCTTCCATATCTGATGAGGATTGTGAGCCTGTGTTGAATGAGTACAAGTGTGGTGGCATAATCCATGAGTCTGATCATTTCATCAGCCAATGTTCTCCGGCTTCTTTAGGAGATTCTGAGCAGATATTGCCACTAAAAAGGACACTTTCAAATGATTACATTGAACGTTCAACAGGTGGTTTGGAGGAAGATGTTGAAGACGAAAATGGGAGCAAAAGATTTTCTATCAGAAAAAAAGTCTCTTCTTACAACAATGATACTGTTTCGGAGCAAGATCATTGGTTTCACTCTGATACGCCTGCTGAAGCAGAAGCTAAAGAAATGGCTGAAGAAAAAGACGGTGAAGTTATTGTTTATTTAAAAGCGGAAAACTTGAAGAATCAAGAGGAGCTCGCGCGTCTTGCAAGACAACAGGAAGAGATATTACGGTTAATGGCATTGAGCGAGAAGAGAGATGAAGAGTTGAGACAACTACTCATTAGTGTTCTAACAAATCAACAACCACCACCATCGTCATGATTTTAAAACGGTATTTTAGTTTTCGACTTTCTTTACCAAACTCATGGTGTTTTTGCAAGAACTATGGTGTAATTAAACTGCACTAGTAGTATGTTTTTCTCTGCATTATTATGTTTGTAATGTAGTACCTTTCTGTTTTGGATATAGCTGTTTATTTCATATATTTACTTTGTTTCTTCAAAGAAGAATGAAGATATTGATATTGATGTAAGAAGAAGCTTAGAAACTATTCCAATTAACTTACTGCATTACTTGAAATCCAGAAGTTATATGTATCAGAGTAGAAGAACTGTACATTGCCTGCAAAATCTGGAAGTTAACTTATATTATACACTTGTTTGTAGAGTTTTATCCATGAAAATTGATGAATATGGTGATTGGAAGTACAAAACTTGAGTAGTGAATCCACATATGTTGAATCTAAGTTTCTCTTGCCCTATGTAGATCCAACACCTTTGAAAGAAGGTGTTTCGGTGACAGATATCTGCACCTATCTGCACCGACATTTGTAATTACGTTTAATTTATTAATTTTTCAAATTATTAATATCGCCGTGTTAGGGTCAGAGTTGGGTTTGGGGTGTATGTGTTTCTTATTTTTATTCAATTGTTCTCTCTTCCAATTACGTTTTTAATACACATCTTCTTCTCTTATCTCTTCTATCTTCTTCTCTTTCTTTTTCATCTTCTCTAATTTTGCATCTCCTATGTTTTTCTGTTTCACTGTTATAGTGTTTTTATATTGTTTTATGTTACTATATTATATTTTTTATTCCACTTTTCTATAATTTTATTTTTGTATATTAAATGGAAAGTTGTTGTTGAGATCTGATGAATTTTATTGTTATTTGATATTGCATAAATATTAAACACAAAGTCATGTTGTCATTTATATGTGTATGTATGATTCAATAAATTTTTTTATAAAAAACCGAACCAACCCCAAACCGCATTGACTTGGTTTGGTTCGATTCTATTTCTAAAATTCAACCGAACCGAACCAAACCACACTTTTTTTTTCTTGCGGTTCGGATGAATTTTTACGTCAAAACTGCCAAAACCCCAAACTGCACCGCGAACACCCCTAGTTCCAATGGAAGATTTTGCCACAAAACAGCACCTAAATCATTTTCACAAGATCATCTGTTGAAACCTCAAGTTTATCCACTACCTTATCTTCAACATTGCTATAGCCCGTTCCCTTCTCTGTTAACACTGCTTTCCTCAAAACAACACCTAAACCAACAATAAAGTAAGAGAATGCTTATAAGTTTCTAACTATATACAGAAAAGTAAATTATACAACAGAAAATGCCACCCAGGTGAAAATTACACATGATTATTCAAAGACAGCACTACTGATAATTAGAATTGTCCAAAAAATGAAATATTTTAACAATCCATTTGAGCATTTGAAGAAATCAATGCAGAAACAGATTTTCCCAGAAGAAAAAAAACGAAGAAATGAACGAGAGAAAGAAAGAAGTGTACCATTCTCAAGAATAGAGAGGAAGAGTCCAGAATATACAAAGTCATCTTTAACGTAAATATCAACTACTTGATCAATGAGATTCGTGGTAACCTGCAACAATTCAGTAGTCGGAAGTGATTCATTGTGACGCTGTTGTGCATCCATCTCTCGTAACAACTGTCCCTCCTCATCCGCCTCCTTCAAGTAGGTATCTAATTCATCAGTTATTACGCATCAACAAGCATCAAAATTTGAAGTCATTAATTGTTCGATATTACTCATTGTTTAAAATTCTGTCTTTATGGAAAAATCTTGCATGGTAATCTTTTGAAGAAGAAAAATCATCAAATAAGGAAACTGAAACACAGTTATTCAAGGACCCTCCAAAGTTTCTGAGAATACTCAGTAACAACACTCAAAAATAGTTTCTGACACATGCATATAAGATGAAATCATAAACTCCCTGGTGATCTTTCTCAATTGTAGAAAGTAGAATCTTTGAAGTGCACCTTAAACGCAAATGGAACACACAAAAGTCATCAAGAAATCCATTCATCAAGTTGTTTTTATTTCTTACTAACAGAAAACTAAAATAATCAACTAACTAAACAGAAAAAACAAACAGCCTAAAAGCTTAAACCTTTAAAACCAATTGAGTACATTCCATCCGGTTGACGGACGATAATATTCAAGTTGCCGAATAGGAAATGTTGGAAAGAATCAGTAAGGCAAGCTCTTGAATGTTACAGCTATATGAAATTGGAATGATGTACAACCTCGAAGTTCCAAAAATCAATGCAAAGCCTAAGAAAGTCCTTTCTCCTAGAGGATCCTAGCTATGTTTTATTCTAATAACTATTAACTAGAAGGAGAAGGATAAAATGTCTAAAGAGTAAAGACATGTTCAATATGAAATCAACTTGTGATTTTTGACATTTGCAAGACATCTAAGAAGCAATGTCCAACCACAAATTTGGCATTGTCAGCAATTGAATAAAATAACAAACTCTTGATCACTGTGTTCTTGGTCTCGTTAGCGAAAGAGGATTGGCCAACGGCGACTGAAGCACAATTCACAAACGCAGCCCGAGTTCTGAAAATACGTCACAAGTGCGTCCTTTCCTTGAATCCATGCATATTCAAGTGAAATAACTTGTTCGCCAAAATGCATGTCCCATTTCTTACCATGAAAAGCCTGCATAAATTATCATGACAGAATCCTATATTTAGGCATACATGCACTTTAACAAAAATAACTATTTAGAGAAAAAAAAAGTATATAACCTTATAAAAAGGGAGAATGTGTAAATGAGAGAGCATATTGATAAGAGCATAACCCAAATTTCCATTATTCTGCAACCAAAAACATATATTAAGAAGTTGCGTTAAGTCAATTCAGTTGGTAGTGGTAGCTGTGCTGAGACATCACATGCCAAAGCGCGCGTTTGAACCTGCGACATCCCACTTAGTGTACTAGACGAAAAAAACATTACATTATAGTCAATTGGCAAGTAAAGGAAATCATAAGTCCCTTGGTGATTCTCCTCAATTTCATAAAGCAGCATCTTTGAAATGTACCTTCAAACAAATTGAAACACATAAAAGTAAGTGTGTTAAGTTGAGTTCATCATTAAAAAAATTATTATTCTTACTTGTTAGGAATATTTTTAATCATTAAAGTAGTCCTTATATCTTCACCGCGGACGATCGTGTCGAGATCAATCTGGTAATGACAATGCAACTTCTTACTCTCAATTTGCATTGGGTGCAACACTGGAAGAGTGATGAGAAAAGGTCCAAAAGGAGTATTGTATGTGCATGGGAAACACTGCCATTGAAATTTGGCATCATGTGTAAATGAATGTGTTATAAAAGATGGGTTTGAATGCTTGTTCTCTGGTAAAGAAGATGCATGTTGTTTCTCTTTTTGATTCTTTTTGTTGTGGAATTGAACGAGTAATTCTAAGTGACGATTCGTTTCTGCTTTCAACTCTAATAATAGCTTGCTACGTTCTACGTTCATATTCTCCAACGAGCTAACTAGGGTTTCCATTATTAGTTAGGTTAGGTCTCATGATAATTGTGATAACTGAGTGACAAAACTTATTTATAGGCACTTGAAGTTGTTGGAATGAGGAATAGCACCCTTAGAAAACTCAAAAAAGCCCTTGAAATACTTTAGAAATTAACATCGGAAGGCTTACATATAAAACATTTTGTAAATGAGTCACTCGTATTTTTTTCCGGAATCCTCTTAAGCGGGATGAAAGAGAAATCATGTGACAAAGTCTTGTCTTAGTCATCTGCATATGTCTGGTTGAATATAATTCTTTGTGTCAGAAAATATTTAATTAGATTTGATTTAGGAGTGTGGAAATAGTTTGTTACACACATATTTGATTTTAGATTTAAATAGATTTGATTTAAATCTAAAATAGAATATATTTGATTTGCCTTAAGGAACAAATCAAATATATATTTGATTTGGCTTAGGTAGCAGTTAACCTAAATCTATAAATAGATGGAGTAACCCCTATTTTTTGTAATTGAATTCATTCACAATATTTTGTAGTTGCAAAGTGAATAATAAAGTTTTCCACAGTTTGTGGGCAGAGAGAAACTCTGCAAAAAATAATTCTTTCTTCGTCTTCTTCTTTATTTAATTGTTCATTATCATTGTATGGTTATATCAATCTTGTTCATCAAGATTGGTAGAAATTCATCATAGGTTTTGGTGGATTTCCAACATTTGGTATCAAGAGCTCCGGTGGATCGATTCAAGGAAAAAATAATTAAGAACGATCGTAGAAGAAGAATTCACGATGGTAGTGGGTTATGAGAATGCGAATTATCCAGCAAGTCTTCCAATTCTGAAAGTAGATAACTATGTGAATTGGTGCAAGCAGATGAAAGTTTTATTCCGTTGTCAAGGTCTGTGGGATCTTGTAAAGGATGAAGTAAAAGAGCTTGAAGACGCCTGAAGAAAAGCAAGAACACACAGAGAAGAAGAGTTATAAAGCTCTTTTATAATTCATCAATGTCTGAGCCCAGACATCTTCGAAAAGGTTAGTGATATAGAATCTGCAAAAGAAGCTTGGGATATTCTTGAGAAATCTTTTGGAGGCGCATAAAAGGTAAAAGAGGTGAGGTTACAAACTCACAAGAGAACGTATGAATTGCTTCAGATGGAAGACAATGAAAGCATATCTGATTTCTTCACTAGGGTTACAAATCTAGTGAATCAAATCAAGATATATGGAGAACCATTAACAACAAGAGCTGTTGTTTTAAAGATTTTGAGATCTTTGGCTCCCAAGTTCGACCATGTGGTGGTGGCTATCGAAGAAGGGAAAGATTTGTCGAAATTGACAAAGGAAGAGCTTCAAGGGACGCTTGAATCTCATGAACAAAGGATGAATGAAAGAGCCACAGGAAAGAAAAAGAGTGATAAGGCTTTGCAGGCTCAATCAACAAAAAATAAGAAAGACAAAGGAAAATGGTTCGACAAAGGTAGAGGTGGCTACAACAATTCGACTGGCAGAGGAAACTAGAACGAAAGAAATGTGTCGAATCAAAGAAGACCATACCAAGGAAACCAAAGAGGTGATGTTGCAAATAAAGGAAGAGGTGGTGGTCGAAAGACTGAAAAGTGTCACATTCAATGTTACAATTGTCAGAAATATGGTCACTATTTTAGTGATTGTCCAAAGAAGCGAAAGAATCAAGAAAGTGATGCAAAGTTTGTTAAGTATGAAGAAGAAGAGATGTTGATGATGGTCATAACAAGAGATGAAAAATTCAAGGATAAATGGTACTTGAATTCAGGATGTTCATCACATATGTTTGGAAGAAAATATTGGTTTGTCAATCTATAGCCCTCAATGAAGAACATGGTGAAATTTGCAAATGACAATACTCTAGAAGCTGAAGGTATTAAAGATGTTATGATCATGAGGAAAGATGGCAAAAGGTCAGTAATTTCAAATGTGTTATACATTTCAAGCATGAAGAGCAACTTGCTTAGCATAGGACAATTGGTTGAAAAGAATTACAAGGTGATTGTCGAAGACAAGATGATGAGAGTCGTCGACACGAATGGAAGGCTAATCTTGAAGGCTCCTATGTCCCAGAATAGAACCTTCAATATTGAACTCAATGCGATGGACCACAAGTGCCTTTCTACTGCAGCAAGCAGAGATGAATGGATATGGCACTATCGACTAGGCCATCTCAACTTCGGAGACATCAAAGATCTAAAGAGGAATAATATGGTTTCAGGATTTCCAGAAATCGACGTTCCAACCAAAGTGTGTGAAGAATGTGTGCGGCACAAGAATAACAAGGATGCAGGAAGCAAAGTGGTTGTTCTCAAGTCATATTTATGGGTCAATCCAGGTGGATTCGTATAGAGGTAATAAATACTTTGTCACATTCATAGATGATTTCAGTTGAAAACTGTGGACTTACCTGATCAAGAAGAAAAGTGAAGTGATCGAGGTATTTTCCAAGTTTAAGTCTATGGTCGAAAGACAAAGTGGTCGACAACTCAAAGTTCTGAGAACTGATGGTGGTGGAGAGTATGTGTCGAAAGATTTCGAAAAGTTATGTGAAAAAGAAGGGATTGTGCATGAGGTGTTGCCACCCTACACTCCACATCAGAATGAGACTGCAAAAAGGAAGAATCGAACCATCATGAATATGGTTCAAAGTATGTTGAAAGACAAGAATTTACCTAAAGAGTTTTGGGGTGAAGCTGTGTCGACTGTAACTTATATTTTGAACAGATGTCCAACGAAGAAGCTAGAAGGAATTACTCCAAAAGAATGTTGGTATGGCGTGAAGCGTAGATTGAGTCATGTGAAGGTATTTGGATCTATTGCACATAGACATGTGCCAGATCAGTTGAGAAGAAAACTTGATGACAAGTCGAGCCAAATAATTCTAGTAGGATATCATTTGAAAGGAGGTTACAAGTTGTTCGACCCAGTGAACAAGCAGGTTGTGATCAGCAGGGACGTGATCATAGATGAGCTGAAAAAATGAGATTGAACTCAAAATATCAAGAAAGATTCAATGAGAATTTTACTTGAAGAACTAGAAACTCAAGTCGAAAGAGAAGTTCGACAAGAGGAACCATCATTTATAGATCAACCAAGCACAAGTAGACCTCAAAGAACAAGACGCATACTTGCAAGGTTGAAATATTGTGTGGTTACATAAGATGATGTGGTTGATAAAGAAGGTGAGCTGGTACATTATGCTTTCTATGCAGATGTCGAACACGTCAATGCAGCTGAAGCATCGAAAGATTCGAAGTGGGTGAAAACGATGAACGAAGAAGTGAAATCCATCGAAGACAACAACACTTGGTCACTTGTTGAATTTTCTCAAGGCAAGAAGGCAATTGATGTCAAGTGGGTATACAAAGTGAAGATGAATTCTAAAGGGGAAGTAACTCGACACAAAGCAAGGCTAGTGGCGAAAGGATTTCTCCAGAAAGAAGGAATTGACTTCGATGAGGTTTTTGCACGTGTGGCTAGAATCGAAACAATCAGGTCGGTTGTTGGTTTAGAAGAAATAAATAGTTGGCACATATGTCAGATGGATGTGAAATTTGCATTCTTGAATGGACCCTTAGATAAAGAAGTTTATGATAAACAACCAGTTAGGTTTGTGAAACATGACGAAGAGAGTGCAGGTTGAAGTATTCAGAAGATTAAGAGCTATGATGAATGTAGATAGCTTAGACACAATGAATTAGGTGGTGTGTTTAATATAATTCCTTGTGTCAGAAAATATTTGATTAGATTTGATTTAGGAGTGTGGAAACAGTTTGTTACACACATATTTGATTTTAGATTTAGATTGATTTGATTTAAATCTAAAATAGAATATATTTAATTTGGATTAGGGAACAAATCAAATATATTTGGTTTAGCTTAGATAACAATCTAACCTAAATTTATAAATATAGGGAGTAACCCCTATTTTTTGTAATTGAATTCATTCACAGTATTTTGCAGTTGCAAAGTGAATAATAAAGTTTTTCACAGTTCGTGGGCAAAAAGAAACTCTGTAGAAAATAATTCTTTCTTCTTCTTTTTATTCTTCTTCTTCTTCTTCTTTCTTTAATTGTTCATTATCATTTATGGTGATATCAATCTTGTTCATCAAGATTGGTAGAAATTCATCATAGGTTTTGGTGAATTTCCAACATTACCGGAGAGAAGTAAAAAGTGTTGGAGGATTCATGCATAAAAATGGTTGAGACAAAATATTGGTAACCATAAAAGTGAAAATATATAATTATTAATAAGGTGTTTTTTGTTGTCATATGTCTAGTCTTCCATAAACAAGATTTACCTAACTTTAAGTACATGTAAATCAAGCAAGAAGATCTCAGTTGTACTCATGAATCCTCCAAGTCAATGAAGTATCTCAGGTAGACAACATCAACATGTTATGCATTTTTTATCCATAAATATGGATGTGCCAACCAGATACAAGAGGTATAACCTTAATGAAAATATTTTATGACATGTTACTTATGCAACATCATCATCACCCTAAAGTGTCGCATCCAAGTGATACTTGTATGACCTCTCCAGAAATCTAGATGTGGCATGACATCATCTAGTGTCATCTATCTCCTATTGGGCATTACCTTGGACAACTCCCAAATATTGAACCATCATCTCAAGTGTGATGGACATCTCATCAATAAGAAAATGGAATGAAGAATGTTGTGCGATAATATGGAGAATACAACGGTCTAGAGGGGGTGAATATACCTCCCAAATAAAATGACCAATTGAAAAACTGTTTTGAAAAGATTTTATCAGAGTTTGAAAAACAAAAATAGTTTGCACAAAGGAAGCAAAGTGTGTATAAAGTAATGAGATTTCTTAACCCACCCCATACTTTTCTATCGCACCACGCGAAAATACATAAATGCCCCTAAAAATTGGAAATGCATTTCTGAGACACACCCGAATATGATAAAACGTAAATTATTCTCGGAGTTGTATTTTCATTGGATACCGCAGTTGCATTTTCGGTAGTGTTTTACACAAAAACAATAATAGAACAATTAAATTGAAATATACTAAATTCACAAACTCAAAATACCATAATTCAAACATTGATATCATAACATAAGCAATACATTGAGGATTTTAACATAAATCAAACATTAAACTTCAACGTCCAGGTGGACATTGCAACATCTTGATAATATCGTTTGAGTTGACCGATTGTTACTTATTTATCAAGTTATTGTTCTCCTCTAAGCTTTTAATCAAAGAGTTTAGTATTGTTCTTAGTGAATCTTTTAAGCAAACTAAGTATTTGTAATTTGGAAGTGTGTTCTTCCTATTTGGTTTCTTGAGACATTCTCTGACATTGAGTTTGTTATTTATCACTGCGGTGATTGAGAGCGAGATGGAGATTTCTCATATCTAGGAGGTGCCTAGTTAAAAGTTACATTGGGTAGGGATTAAGCGAGAAGTTGTAAACGGGGGAGTTTAGCTATGAATTAATACTATTAATAGTGGATTTTCTTCTTGGCTTAATAGCCCGTAAAGTAGGTGAGTGCATCGAACTACGTTAACAATTCTTTGTGTTATTTAAGTTTCTTCACTTTACCTTTCTGCACAATCCTTCTATTTTATCAAGTCTGTTTTTTCTATCGTGACATTGTGTGTTGTTATGACATCAGTCTTAACATCTAATATTGTGTGTGTCAGAATTTCAAAAAATTTGATTGAGCCTTGCATGCAAGAGAATTATGAGAAAGAAAGAGAAACCTAAAACAACGTTTGGGGAAGGAAATTAAATAACTGGGGTACATTCCCCCATACACCATGAGGTATGGGGAATGGAACACATTAAGTTTCTAGAGAAAAAAGATCTAGCTTACAAAACACGTGAGGTCAAGGTAGAAATTTCAAAACTTTCATATCATATTCAAATTTAATTAGATTTGTTTCAATCAAAATTCAAAATCAACATTATGAAGATTGATATTTTCTACTCTGTTTGGAAATCAGCCAAGTACACGCCAAAACCCTACTAGGCTTTTTATGTTGGGCAGTTGTTGAGATTTTAACTTGACACCCCTCAACTTTAACCTGACACCCCCCAATTTTCATTATTTTAGAAATATCCTTGATGAGAGGGGAAGAATATCTGAATGAAAGTTTTGGTATAGGTAGTGAAATTTTTGGTATAGAGGAAATTTTCTATAGGACATAGAAAAATTTCCGGTACTTTACAACTTTTAGTAATTCATATGAAATTTTCGATTTTCCGGAACTTACAAATTTACTAGTCAGTATTGGAAATTTTAAATATACTGAAATTTCTGCTAGTTCATTAATTCAAGTTTTTTAACGATCAGGATTTTGCTGACATCTTTGGAGGATTTTGATTGCACCGAAAAATTTAAGTGGTCTAGAATACATCGCCATTTGTATAAATAAGGGCATATGTTATAGAGAAATACATCTCAAAAACTGCATGTTTCTCAATTTCTGATTAAGGTAAAAGTGTATTACAACAGAAGCAACCCTATGCCTCGTTAGCCTGGGCCTGAGCTTCCACTCTATCAGTCAGCCTGCCTACAACAGTACCGTCTTTGCCCCTGGTACTCACTGAAACAAAGAATAAAGGGAGAAAAAAAATTAGGAAACAATGAACTACTGGAAATTTAAAAATTTCTGATGTTTTTAAAAAACATTAAGTTATCAAAAATTTCGAAATTTCCGTTATAGAAAGTGAACAACCGAAAATTTCAAAATTTATAGTATAAAATACAACAACGCAACCGAAAATTTCCAATTCCCAATACAAAATACCGAAAATTTCTAAACTTTTGTGATAATATACGAAAATTTTGAAGAAATACCGTAAATTTCTTACTATTTCCCGAAATCTCAGTATGCTTTGAAAATCTCGTATCGAAATTTCAAATTCTTAGTGTGGTCCTGGAAATTTCGAAAGTTTGTCAAAACATTTGGTTGGACTATTTTGGTCTTTTCATACACTTTGGGGGGTGCCAAGTTCAATAGTGAATGTGTCAAGTTAAAACCTCACAATTGTTGGTATTTAAGGAGACGTTCTCCGTATGTGAAGACTCAGACCTCGCATTGTGAAGATTGGCGTTTTTAGTTGTTATTAAATCTATGTGTTTTGGGTTGTAATATTTTATTCCTGAGTTATCTTTTTAAGTTAGGATAACAAATTATATGTGTTGTAATTGAGTTTTATCACTTCATATATTTTTGTTTTTGTACAAATATTTGGGAGACTTTTTGAATGAAAATGAGAGGGGTCTCAGACTCAAGGGAGCCTAGATTAAAATTCATGGGTAGTATTAGAAAAATGAAACTTAATTAAAAGAGTTAAGATGAGACTCTCATGTACTATGAACTATTAAGAGTGAATTTCCTTTTATTTGGCTGATGCCCTCAGACGTAAGTGATTTTGTACAGAACTGCATTAATAATCACTTGGATTATCTATTTTTGTTGTTACGTAATTTCATTGTATCTTGTTCTTGTTGTCTTTCTACATGTAAAGCAAGACAACAATATGTACAAGTCCATATAAATGACACAAATTAATAAAATAAGGCAAGTTGAATTTTAGTAAAATACTCTTCTTTGAGAAATTGAGTTAAGCCCATCTTTGATTTTGATTGAATCAACCTTGATTTTATGAAGAATTCGCAATTCATGTGGTGTTTTCATAAAGCATATTTTCTTCTAGAATTATTTTTTCTAGATTAGAGAGTGACGCCTCCCTTATCTAAATTTTCTTATATAAGGGAGACGTCACTCTGCTAATTCATATTAACTTGAATGTCAGAGTATTAATATTTTTTTTACATGTACACTTCGATCACCAAAGAACCATCGCCACCATATCAGAAACATTTATTTCATGTTCTTTATTAACTAACATGTCAACCATTCTCTGTGTTCCAGAATTATTATTATTAAACAACTTTTCTTCTTTCAAGTTAGTAGAGAAATTATACTGTCCTATAAATTGTACTTATAATTGATTACATTCACTTTAGATTACCTGGTGTTCTCTTTTTTTCATCTCTTGCAATCATTTTTTTTCTATCAAGCATACTCCATAACATGGTTTTAAATTGTAATAGCATAATAAGCATTTGAAGCATAAGTACTTGTAATTTTTTCTTATCATTTTGTTAAGACTCAAGAGTAAATTCTGTACTTTCTTTAATATTAATAGAATATTGTCTGTGTTTTTGAATTTCTTTATTGTTGTAAACAAGCATAGTTTTGTATTTTTTTCAAGAATGACTTGGGCAATTAACAAACATTTCAACAGAAACTTCAGTCTAGCTATCAATACAGATATGTAAAGTCACATTTTGACAACATGAAACATTACTACAAACAGGATAGTCTCTTGTTTTCCTTATATACACACTTTTTTGATACATACTTCCATAACAGCTTCAACAAAGTACCACGAGTAGGGTAATGCATACTTGTACATTACTATTTTAGAAGTACCTATGTTTCATTTCTGGCCACTAGTATCTGAGCCTCGGGGACGAACGTATCTTGGATACACGGGAGCGTGACCAGATGGAGCATTATAATCAGTGCCTGGTGGACGTAAGTTTCCTGGAAACATGTGAGCATGACCATATGGAGCAGTAGTATCTGGGCCTGGTGGACCAACGTGTCCTGGAAACAAGGGAGCGTGGCCATATGGAGCATTAGTATCTGTGCCTGGTGGACGAAAGTGTCCTGGAAACATATGAGCATGACCATATGGAGCAGTAGTATCCGGGCCTGCTGGAGGAAAGTGTCCTGGAAACATGGGAGCGTGGCCATAAGGAGCAGATCCTAGATGATGAGGATTCTGGGAACCAATTTCGAGATTATGTGGAGCATTTTGAGTGGCAGCTGCATGAGGTAAGGGTAATAAAGGAGGATAAGCATCACGGTTGTATGGGAAACCCTGCTGCCATTGGACACTATATGGGTCATCCTGCTGCCTGTGGCTATTATATGGGAATCCCTGCTGCCCTTGGTCACTATATGGGTAACTCGGTTGCCCTTGGTCTATATATGGGAATCCCTGCTGCCCTTGGCCTCCATATAGGTAATTCTGCTGCCATTGGTCATTATATGAGTAATTCTGTTGCCCTTGGCCACTATATAGCAAACCCTGTTGGCCTTGGTATGGGAAACCCTGCTGCCCTGGGCCTCTATACGGGAAACCCTGCTGCTCTTGCCAATTATATGAGTAATTCTGCTGCCCTTGACCTCTATATGGCAAACCCTGTTGCCCTTGGCCTCTATATGGGAAACCCTGCTGCCCTTGGCCTCTATATGGATAATCATGCTGATATTGGCCACGTGATCTAAAACGATGTCCTCGAGATGATGATGATGATGATGAGTAAGGAACCGCATTCACCTGCATCCTAGAAATTGGTGGCAGCTTCATCTCTTATTCCTTCTTCTGCACCCTAGAATCTGGTGGCTGCTGTTCCTCTTGCTCATTCTTCTGCACCGTAGAATCTGGTGGTTGCTGCTCCTCTTGTTCATTCTTCTGCACCGTAGAATGTGTTGGCAGCTGCTCCTCTTGTTCATTCTGGAGTAGCCAAGGATGTCGTGCCAGATTCAATTCTAGTTCATTAGTCTTCGGCACACTACTGGAAAAACAAACATTTGGTACAACTGGTTCTTCGTCATTAGCAGTTATTTTCCAAACATCACCATCTAGAGAAAGCGTTACTCCCTACACACAAATTTACATGTACCTTAAGCATACAATTATATTCTAAAAAAAAAGAAGTATTACACACTAGTAACATACCTTCGCAATAATTTTTACAAGATCAGTTGATGGAAGGTCTAGTCCATACACTGGCTCTTTTCCAATATCGCGATCTCCGTTACCCTTCTTGGTCAATGTTGCTTGCCTCAAAGAAACACCTATACCAACAATAACCAGAAGAATTCTTATCAGTTTCTAACTAAATACAGAAAAGTAAAATTCTACAACAGACAATGCCACCAAGATGAAACTACACATGATTATCCAAAGCAGGCACAACAGATAATCAGAATTGTCCAAAAACTGAAATTTGTCCACAACCCATTTGAGCTTTTGAGGGAATCAATGCAGAAACCAATTTACCAAGAACAAAAACAGAAGAAACGAATGAGAGAAAGAAGAAGCGTACCGTGTTCAGCAAGATTACAAAAGATTCCATTACATATAGACTCATCCGTAAGGTAAACATCAACTATTTGACCAATGATATCCGTGGTAGTCTGCAGCAATTCAGTAGGCGGAAGTAGTTTACTGCGTTCCCGTTGTGCATCCAACTCTCGTAACAGCCTTCCCCCGTCATTCATATTCGCTATGATGTTAGCTAAGTTAACAGTTTCCTTCCACATTGCTACTTAGGTCTCTGGAAATATAATTGCTTAGCAAGAAAGGGGAGTTATTGATCAAGAAAAAAAGAAAAGATACCATTCTGTTATTTATGAGAATGAGACAGCAAAACAAACTAACTGAATTTCTAACAGAAAAAACTGCTAAACTAACTAACTAAAAAATAACTAACAGAAAAAACTAACTAGAAAATCTTATCCTTCTAAATCTGACAGCATACTTAATATTTCTTGCTTAATAGGAAATCTTATCCTTGTGATTTATAGTTTTGCTAAATAATTACTTGTTTTTTCAACATCCTCCTGGGTTTAGGGATTTTTACTTCTCATATAAAATTCCACCTGTACAACATGTGTAATTTTACTTTAGTCGGGGTCTAATGTCACTTACACTGTGTCAAACACTTCCACTGACACTTATGATTACGTAATTACAAATTTATCATTTATTTTTGAAATATCTTGCAAGTATAAAATGATAAATTTGTAATTACGCAGAATCACAAAGATGTTTTGGTAGTTGTTGATATGGAAGACTAGTGTTTCTTTTGTATAGAATGATAAATCTGTCATACCCTTCGATGAAGCTTTATCAAATTAGAACTAGACGAAGTTATAGAAAACTAGTTTTTCTTTTGTTTTGGTTGTTAACCAGAATGTGTCTTGGTTAATAAACAGCATGTATGTGAAAGTGGAATTGGTGTTATTGCAGAACCAGGGGAGAGTACAAGAGATCAGGATGCTATAGACTGTTGTAATAAGTATGGTGTTTCACTACTCTTCACCAATGTGAAGCACTTCAGGCACTGATCAAATATTTAAGGACTGTTTTTGAAACCTGTTTTGGTAGCTTTTTGTTCTGAGAATTATGTGATAACTGATAGATAGGTAATCTTCTGGAATGAACAGATAAAATTAGACATCATTGTTGCAATTTGCATGTATAAATTTGTTATGTTATACTGAGTTTTTGAAATTAATCCTTTATATATCAAAGGTAATGGTGAAAGTAAAGGTTGAAATGAATACTCTAAAAAGTTGAAATTAAGTGATGACTTATTTTCTGTATTATCTGCTACCAATGTTAATTTTTATTTTTTTTATGCTATGAATGAAATCATACTAAATTATAATCTTAGAAGTACTTCCACTAAAACTTCCCACCAAAATCTTTAATTAATAATAAATCATATCATTTAAAAAGAAAAAAGAAAAATTACGAGTTAATAAGTACTAATTAGTTGATTAAATAAATAATAAATTAATAAAAACATCCACTCACTTATTTACTAATTTTTCTCTCTCAATTTTAATTAAATAATTTAACAAGAAAAAAGAAAATATTACAAATTAATAACAGATAATTAATTAATTAATTAATTAAATAATAAATTAACCAAAACATCCACTAACTTATTTACTAATTTTTCTCTCTTAATTATTAATAATAAATTTTAACTTAAAAATAATTTAAATAGAAAATTCATTCATAAAAAAATTTACTCATCTATATTGTTTGTTGAATTTACTTTGTTGAGTTTGGTGAATTATATTGGAAACATTGTTAATTAAGATTATATTTGTTGCACCTATCCATTTTTATGTTGCCTTTTACATTATTTTTATTTAAGAGAAAATTACTTTTTTCATATGTTAATTCTTTGAACTTTTGATTCAATATTTATCTTTAAATTTATTAGTTACTTTTTTTAATTCGATAAATCTACCTTTAAATTTTTTTATTTTTTGTATTTTCTTTTAAATTTACAATTCTACCATTTCCTTTTCTTCTCTTGTCTAATAATTTTATCTATCTTCTACTTCACTTATTTATTATTTTCATGTAAATTTTATTTTAAATGATTAAATAACAAATCACATCAAATATAATAAAATCAATTTATTAAAAATTATTTTTAAATATAATTTAATAAAATAATAGTTCAACAGTCATGCATTGCACGAGTAGACGACTAGTGATTATTTGTGCTTGTTATGTCTTTTGAATTTTTATATTCAATATATGAAATTTAAAATTTGTTATATGTTTATCTAATTCTAATTTATTTTCTATTTTTATTATTTGATTATGGATAAATATCTTAATTTACTTTATCTAATTTTAATTTATTTTTGACTTCTTTGCTCATTAGACCCCATTTATTTTCTTCTGCTTGACCATTAACTTGTGGATGCTCAGTGGTAATAAACTTCGTCTAGATTCATATATGTCGACAAAACTCGACCATAGATAAACAATTGGACTATGTCCCATTATTAGAGACAAATTCAACACTATCTTTGAGCATGCTCGACCAGTAATATATGGCCATTAGAAGCTATCTTGCCAAAGCTCTCAAACCCATATGTGGCTTCCTCATACACATTCATGAACCTCACCCAAAATCAGGTTTAATTCCTCTTATATCAGACATCTTAATATAGGTGTAACTCGGTCCATTTTGTATAAATTTTTGCCGATCATGATGTATAACCTCACCCAAAGTTTCTTGTATAAATATCTTGTTGAGACTTATAATTTTGGTGCTGAAGAGCTTTGATAGCAGGCCAACTCTGACCTTCTTTTGGAGCATATGTATTACTTCAAAAATTTCAAGTCTTTAGCCATCTTCTGAACATTCTGCAAGTAACCCAGCTTATCTCCTCTGTCTTCTTCTTATGCCAGGGTTAATCTTATTGCACTATTAGTGGAAAACTTGTAAAAATAAAGGGGGAACTACTTTCTTTGGGAGGGTCTACAGAGGAGGGGCCGCCAATAATTTTTTAGCTCTTGAAATGCTTTTTCATATTCTCCAGTCCATTGAAATCTCTCAGAATTTCTCAAGGTTTCAATTAATGAATAAACTTATCATCTGAACATGAGAGGACCCGGGATATGGCCATAATTTTTCTAGTTAACTGCAGAACCCCTTTAATGGAACTCAGACTTCTCATATTTATGATCTCCTGGCATTTTCAGGATTTTTCTCGATTCATCTCCTTGTTAGCATAAACCTTAATAACTTTTTGGCATGCATAATCCTTTGTTAGTGTCCTCACCAGGCTCTTTTCTCCTCAATTTCTTTGGCCTTCCAGTGTAAAGCAACTCAATTTTCAAAAATCATTTAAATTTCGAAAACTAGTGAAATCACCACCTAATTTTATTTGTTCCAAAAGGAATGGGAAAATATAGATAAAACCCCACAAATGCGGATAAGGCAGTCTACGACCAAAAACATGGAATCGGGAGTCGGTTATGTAAGGGGAGGGTATTAGCACCCCTTACATCCATCGTACTCGATGGGACCCATTTAGTTCTAAGCGTTTGTGTATGTTTATTGCTAAGTTATGAATTAAGATCAAAAAATAAAAGAAACGGGGTTTGTTTATTATTATTTTGAGTTTGGCACGGTTTCGAAACCGTGTGCCTACGTATTCCCTTGTGCAATGGAAAAGTCAAAACTCCGTAGTTCCTCTAAAAAATGTTTTAAGTTGGTTGTATTGATTTTATAAGAAAAATCGTGCATTAGTCATTTCAAATGCTTGAATTTGGACTTGTTTAGTTTGTTTGAAAAGCTTAAGTCCTCATTCGTGTTTGAAATGGCTATTGCACTCTCTTTGTCAGAAAAGAGTTTGATAATCGCATATGAGCGAAAAAGAGTTGAGTGAGTTGAATTGATTTTAAGTGGGTGAAAAGTACCGAACAATAGGACTAGCATCCTACAATTCAAATACTAGAAACAAGATGAGCTCAATGCCCAACGAGTCGTCTATCATCCCAAAAAGTTTTCTTATGAAAGAGTGAAGTGAAACAAAGTTCACATTATTAAGAATCTTTAAACAATTGGACTAGCATCCAACGATTTAAAGATTCGAAGTTCATTTTTTACAAGTGTTTAAACAATTGGTCTAGCAACCAACGATTGAAATACTTGGGTTTTTATTATGAAAAAAGAATTTTGAAAATGCACTCGACATTGGATCGAGGTTTGTAAGTTAATTGTGAAAGTGTTTTAGATGGTAACGGACCAAAGGAGAAGGAATGATTCGGGTTATGATTAACCAAGTATGTGGACTTGATTAATCTCGTGAGGATAGGTGCTCCTATCCCCAACCATGAGACTCTGGTGCATGGAAAATTGGTATATGGACCAATGTTATTTTCGGGTTATGATTAACTAAAGCAACAAGGACTTTAATTAACCTTGTGAGGATGGCCATGCCCATCCCCAACCATGAGACCCTTTAAGAAATCGGCTTATGAGCCAATCAAAGGAAAATCAGATTAATTTTAATGTTGGTTGTGTGCGACGTGTACAATGGTGAATAAATACCGAATGAGCGAATAAACAGTCAATTATCACACAATACAATCGGAAATTTAAATAATTATTAGAAATGATTTTTTCTGTTTGATGAAAAATCAACTAATAGTTTAATTGATAAATCATCAAATAAAACTATCATAACTAATTATTATTTAGTACATCGCACAAAAATTAAATCAATTATAAAAATAAAATAATTTAAAAGATGAGAGTTTAGAAATGGGCCTGATATTGCAGTGAATCTGGGGGGTGTCGGAAGCGAGAATAGCCCGAGTCCGTGGAGAAACCCATCTGATCTTGCGTGGCTGGTCAGCAAAAGTTCATCACGTGTTGGCATTTCTGATGCATCAGATCTCTCTTCTTGGACAATCCAATGGTCATAATGAAGGATTTTTCTTTTGTATCAAATATTAAGGGATAAATGACTAAAGGAAATCAGAAAAAACTAGGTGGTGACACTTGTCACCACCACACCAAGACATTTAGCTTAGGATAAATTAAATGAATAATAAAAAAAACTAATTAAAAAAGGATAAATCCAATCAAAAAAACAAGGTGGTGACACTTGTCACCACCCAAAATAAAACACTTAACCTAATATTATAAAATAAAAAACACTAATTATGTTAAAATAAAAATAAAAAAATAAAAAAAGACTTAATCAGAACAAACTCTATCTCGTTCCTCACATCTCTCTCTTGCGACCCTCACCGGAAATCGTCACCGATGGCGGCCCACGGCGGCGCCTAACTCCGATTACCTATTTTCTTCCATTAATCTTCTCGTCCTCTCCTCCTAATCATTATTCTGAATCTCGATTTTGCAGATGTTGGCTTGTTTTAAGAGGATCTTGAAAGGAACATTTGAAAACCCTAGCTCCCGACCTGGCTTCCGGTGCTTGCAGTCGCGTAAATGTGTTCTTCTTCGATGATTCTGGTGAGATTTCTCCTTTAACTCTTTATTCCCTTCTTCTTTCTCATGTCAGAACTTGATTTTCTGGAAAAAAACTACTCTGAAGGGTTTGGGTTTTGGAACATGATGAGAAACATGTTAGGGTTTAAGTTATGTTATCTGTTTGGCTTGCTGGGTTTGGTTTATGATGTTTCTGGGTTTGGTTCTGTTTGGATTTTGGTTGCTGTTGCCTCGGTTTGAACCGACTTCCTTTACGCTTATTGTTGCCTCTGGTTTCTTTGTTTTGAATGGCTGTTGTGGTTATTTTTGATTTGGAATCGAGGGTTTTCTGCTTCTGGTTTTTGAACAAAAATTGCTAGCTGGTTTTCTTTGGTTCTCCTTTGGAACAGATATTATGCTAGGTTTTTTGATTGAGATTGGTTTCTTTCTGTTTGGAACTCTGATGGTTTGGAATGGTTTTCTGCTGTTTAGAAATAGAACTCTGCCTTGGTTTTGAACTGTTTTTTTGCTTAGAACAGAATTCTGCCTAGGTGTTTTTCGCTATGGTTTTTGAAACTGGTTGTTGAATAATACTCTTTTCTCTGGTTTTCTTGGCTTTCTTGGTCTGTCCTCTTGAACTGAGAGCTCTCTCTCTCTCTTTAACTAAGCTGGTTGTCTGTTGCTTTTACTCTTTTTTACTTTTGGTGAAAAACTGTCTTTGGAACTATCAATTTCCTTTTTTCTGATACTGCCTGCTGGTATGTTGCTTATTTTGATTGCCTTGCCTCTTTAGTTATAACCCTGCTGCTTGTACTTGGCATTTTTGGCTTTGTTCCCTGCTGATAACCATGTTGGCTCTGCCTTCTGCTACACTGTGCTGCCTGCTGCCTACTGATAACCATGCTGTTAACCATGCTATTTCTTGTGATAATCTGTTTTCCTTTTACTGCATTGTAACAGTGATGTCTTTTCTGAGTTACCCCTCCCTTTTGTGAACCAAAGGTAACTTTGTGATTTGCAAAAATGAGTTTTTTGGCCAATGATTGCATTCTGCTTGAGGCTTGTTGGATGGCTTGAACTATGACCGAAAACCCTTTAAACTTGATTCCAAACGCGAACCCTAATGATGAGTTTGAAAAAAAAGTTCTCTTGATTTTCTAATGTTTATGTTTATGTTTCGATGCTAATCAATTCTTCTTTTCTTGTTTTTCATGAATGATGGCAATGGTCGAATGGCACGACATGGAGGTGAAGTTTTCGTTGGCTCGACATAAAGAATGATGCACGAGGATGAAGAAATGCTTGGACATATTAGACTTTAGGACCTCTTTGATGTAAATTTGAACTCGGTATTGTAAACGTTATGAGCATGTAAATCACTTGTAGCATAGATAATATAACTTGAAAAGTAAGCCATGGGAATTTACATTTCTTTGTATCTTGTAATAGTCTTTCCGAAGTTGTTTTCTTCCTTTATCAAATTAAATTCAAATTCTCTTTAAGATTTATAAATTAAGAATTATTCTAATTAAAAATCTTGTAGAGTTTGGACTACATTTGAATGAAACTTAACACTTGAACGATTATTGATTCAAATTTATCAATACTTTATAAAAAGTATGTAAGATCCCTCTCAAAAAACTTGTGAATTTGTAGACCATCAGTTCAAATTAGAATTTGCAAATCCAACTCCTTTTACTAATGATTTAAAACTTGAACAAATGGCGAATCCAACTTTCTTATTAATTAAACTTGGTGATGATATAGGCCTTTGAACCTTGAATGAATTGAAAGAAATCCAGAATGAGATAATTGAAATGGTATAAACGATGAATGCCATAAACTATGAATTCTAAGAATCTCGACGCAATTAATTCATTCTTGAATTACCAAACTTTGAATCCCGAACAAATCAGTTGCTTCGAATTTCTTGAATCACTTTTGCATTTAGTAAATTCAGATTGACACAAACTAAATTCTTCCAATTTCACCAAGTCTCGGGATCAACAAGAAATCCGCATTTCTGAACTCATGCCTTTACAAGGACATCCAAGAAAATTTATGATAAGGAGGGTAAATTTTGGGGTGCGACACAATGCCTCTTTTGTATGATGGAAGAAAATATCGTCAATTTCAACCTCAAGCCACATATCTTGCCATTTTTCATGTACTTTATCTCTCTTCCATTTAATACTGACCATTTAACAATTTTCTCCTTAAATTCATCTAGAGATACAAACTCCAAACACACTTTGAACTTGTAGTTCTTGTAAAACTCTTCCTTCTTAAACCTAGGATACTTTGATCCTTTCTTTTCATCTGATGCATCAATATCACTACTCCCAAGATCATCACTTACATAATTAGTTTCCTTATTTCCATTACCAACGCTAACACCACTAGATGATTCTCCACTGTCATCAATATTTCGAATCTTTGTTGGATTAGTCATGTGCTTCCTAGCTATGTGTTTAACCCTTTTACCACCAAATGGTTTGTCTACTAGATTAAATTCATCATACAAGCCAAGAGCCCTTTTGTAACACCCTAAATTCCCCGACGAATAATAATAACAAAATCAGAGTACTATTTTTGTTTTTCAACGCATTTAGGATGCCACATAATCAAGACCGCAACAACTCATTCATTTAGATACATAACACATACAAGGATAAACATGATATAGTCTTAAATTAAACAAATTTATTGAAATAGCGGAAATAATTCAAATCCAACAAAATAATTTCAAACCAAATATTCTGGAGTTCATAATACTCCATGCAGAATCAACAACAGGAAACAAAACTCATTAAGTAAACAAGCGTTTATCCCCAATCCCAAGTGTTACGTAATAGATCATAACGACGACTCGAACTAAAAAGAAGATTAACCTCTTCAACTTCTGCTACTCGAACTACTCCTGAGTATCTGCACGTTACCCACGTAGAGGCAACATAAAAACAGAAGGGGTGAGATACCACAATAATATAAAGAACAATATAATTATAGATATACGAAGTTATCATGCATAATTATTAATGTCCAAGTATCTCATCATTACAACATAATTATTATTGATTAAATAATTAGAATCCACAATCAACTATTACATCACAAGTCAACGATAAAGTATGCAGTGCAACTCAACATCGATATTATGCATGTGTGTCATACCCCAAAATTTGCCCTCCATCTTCTCAAGATATTTCATACATCCATACTCAAGGATTCCTCAAGAGTTAATCAGACAAACTCTCTCCTAGACAATCAACCCAAACTAGGGTTTGGCAATTCTCAGGTCAAGATGGACTTCCAACATCCCCAATGGTCTTCATGCCTCCTCATATGCTTCAAAGATTCTCCATGTCAAGTTTCAAGCCTTACAAGCCAAGTTTCCTCAGACAATTGCTCAGATGGTTGAAAATCAATTGTATTGGACAAAAGTCAATCGTGGTCAACATACATCAAACTTCATAATTTTTGGTCAACATCCTCATTTTGAAGTTACATTCATCATTTGATCAAGGGTTGATCATGATTCATCAAGAAAACTCAAGATTTGATCAAAAGTCAAACTTTCTAAATTAGGGTTTCTAGGTGAAAAGTCAATCGAACTTTGATGATCATAACTTTCTCATACTTTCTCAAAATTTTTCCCCCACCTCTTGTTTTGAAGGAAATTCAATTCTCTACAACTTCATGTCTCACAAGAATGTCCAAAAATGCTTCATTTGAGAGGTATGGCTCAAAACATTACTGTCATTTTCAAAGTCAACAAAAGTCAACATTTTGTTTTGAAGATATATTGAGCATGGAAACTCCAATTGAGATGAGACCAAAAGGTTGGTTAGAGGACTATTAGAGATTTCCAAAAGTCCAAGAACACTCAAAATGTGGAAAATTGAGCAAGATACACCATTCACAAGTTGGGCAATTTTGAAGCAGCACAAAGAGAAATACTTCTAAAAATCAAAAACTTTGCAAATGGGCCTACTTTTTCTTCATCCAAACTTATTCTCACACCATTAGGAATATCCAAGCCCAATGCCACGAATTTTTATTTTATTTTTCTATTTAATTTGGAATTTATTCATTTAAATACAAATTAAATTTAAAAATAGAGTATAAAATCAAAATTAATTGCAAACTTGATTTTTATTTTTCCTTGGATCCAATCAACTCATTAAAAGCCAGCAATTTTCGAAATTTGATGGATCCGCAAGATTGGATTGAAATTTGATCAAATTGAAGATTTGATTTTGTACAAAATCAAATTTGATTGGCATTGATCATTGATTAAATCTTTCCCAAAACACTCAATCCTTCTACTATATATACATGATACATACCACATGAATTAGGTAGAAAGTTTGACTCAAGAACCCTATTCCAAGCTCAAAACCGTGGCAAATGGTGCAATGTCAAATATTCATTTCAAATCATTACTTTGGTTTCAAAACATTATTAATTTGTTTGTGTTTTGTGTTTGTTTTGTGATTAGTGATTAGTGATGAGTTTGCAAGCATTCGGACACTTTGATTGCATTTCCATGGCCTGAAACACGATATGCCATGATTAGGGTTTCCATGCCGTTTAGGGTTTCTCTTAAATGGAAAAATTGGACCATGAGACCTATACCAATGCGCTCGAATGATCTCGTGAATCGAACCATGTCTTTAGAGTTCATTTATATTATGTATGCTGGTTTTGATTTTAGCGTCGAAGAAAGGCCGACGCAAGCTTTTGAAATTTCAAACGAAGACGATGAATTGGCGCGAGCTCGTGGCAATGAGAAAGCGACGCGTGTTGTAATCCACACCCGCTTCCAAACATGCTTGCACACTGGCTCATTGGTTATGCTGATGGATGTGCTCACATGTCTCTTCGAACCATGCCAGACCATTTGGTTTTCTCTTTCACAAAACTCATATTTTCATATTTTTATTTTATTTAATATTTAGCATATCATTTTAATTCTTTTCATATTTTTATTTATGCATTAAAAAATCATCAAAATATTTTTCCTTTTGCATTTATTTTCGAAAATACTTATTTAATTTATAAAATTTAAAAATACAATTTTGCATGCATATTTATTTTTATTCATAATTTAGCATTTAAATCAATTTTAATTAGTTTTAAATTATTAAATTGCATTCAAAAAAATCCCAAAAAATTATTGTAGCATATTTATGTTATTTCCAAATGTCATATTTTTCTCATTCAAAAACTTGCATTTTTCTAACATTTTTCTCTTATTCGATTCTATCTCGTATTTTCCGATTTCTCATTCTTTTCAAAGTTATTCCGCTTCAGACATTTTCTTTACCGTTTTCATTTTTCCAATAATGTAACTGTTTATGGGATGTAATAGTTTAAATTAGGTTTTTATTTTCCGCAAAGTTTAAATTATGTATCTGCCCCAAAGCCATGTAATAGCGTAGGACATTTATCTTTCCGCATCTTTACATTCCGCATTTTAATTTCCGCACCCTATAAATTGCTAGTAACTAGGCGTGTATGGCAAGATAATAATCAACATAGCTCACTAATTTTCAAAAGATAAAAATATCTGAATCAACACACTCTTTTCACACATGCACCCCTTAGGGTAATTCTCTCTCGTTGCCTTACGAATTCAAAATGGTCATGTCCCTCGAACGTAGAGGTATTCTAGCACCGTTGCCTTCAAAACAAATCATCATAGTCCCTTCGATACAAAGATCATAAGACCCACGATGTCGCCTCCGAATACATGATCTTGACCCTTGATTGTCGCCTACGAAAAATCATGATAGTCCCTTCAAATGTGCTAGGATACTTCCTACAAGTTGCTTTCGATGACCATCCGATGTCCCTTCGAATGTCCCTCTTACATCCAACGAATGGAGTTACCTACCAACTAATGGTATGGATGACGCTATTCTAAAGGAACGTAACAATACAAAAACGACCAATTCTGAGTAGGTAATAAGACTTTTAGTTGCTTGCTCTATCAAAATGCTTTTCACACCTCACACTTTTTTCAAAGTTCAAATTCTTTTCAAAACGAAACATTTCCGAACACTTTGTATACATTCCTACATGAGTCATTACAAAGTCAAAGCGAAAATCCTTTTCAAAACATTTTTTCGAACACACAGAAAGCAATTTTTAAAGTGATCTAAGAGCAACTAAGAGCCCGTAGAATAAACTACGGATGAAAAGGGTGCTAATACCTTCCCTTTTCATAACCTTCTCCTTACTCGTAATCTAACGAAGGTCTTTTTCTGTACTTTTACCTTCCCTTAATTGGATAAAAATAAAAGTCGGTGGCGACTCTTGCTATCCGCACATTTGCGATACAAAAACACAAAAAAGTCAGTTCACCATATCACAGAACTGGCGACTCTGCCGGGGAGACACCCTAAAAGAGAGAATGCCTTAGGGATTTCTAGATCACCTTTACCGCTTTTTGTTTGACTTTCTTGCTTTATCTTTAAGGGTTGCTTGGGTATTATATTGTTGGGGGATCCTATACCCGGATCCGGGTTTCCTTTTAGGTAAGTAGCAATAAATCGTCATGACCGTTAGACGTATATCAAAACGGTCAACATGATGGCTACGTTAGTGTGACACTTTGGATGTCCTGATACTCTTCATTTCCAAGTTGAGGATAGTATTTGGCTTATGCGTGGTGTCATCAAGCACTAACTAAACTTTTAGAACCTTAATTGACCCATCTTGGCCATTAGAAGGTAGTGGATGGCCGACTTTGGTGCACTAAGGTTGGTATACTGATGCTACGCCATTGAGATCCGACTTTGGGATATTTTCGATCGACCACTTGGTAGTCGTATTGAAATAAACGCCTCAGAAAGATCAATGATGTGAGATTCCTAGAACCCAACTATTATAGGACAGATGAACCAACTCAAACTTTTGGTGGGTAGTCACCTATACCTCATGCAAGCCTTAAACCTAGGCTCATTGTGTGAATTGCTTGTGTGTGCCAAACATGACATCATGACATCATTTGCATTGCATATCATTTCTAACTATTTTAAGGACCTAGGGATTTATCTTTGCTCTGCTTTGTAGGGATTATGGCTTCTAGAAAGACTATCCGAATCAACTTCACGGGCATACCTTCTCACTCAAAGAATTGGTTTTAGATTCCCACCATGCTCGGCTCATCAAAAGACATGGTTATCTACTTGATTTGGTTATCTCCGGTTTTGAAGAAGATATGATGCATGTCCTATTCCGCTTTTTGATCCGAAACACCATTGCTTTACATTCCCAGATTATCATTGGTTCCTACCTTGAAGAGTTCTCAAAGCTACTGGGTACCTATTCTTGACCAAATGCCATTCACCGCTTAGAAAAGGTTCCTAAGTACGAAGACATTGCATCAGCCTTGCATCTTAAGCGCTCAGACATTGAAGCCAATTGGGAAACTAGAAGCGGAGTTAAGGGTTTACTTTCCAAGTTCTTAATTAAGAAAGCCCGAGAATTCCTCAAAGTTATGAGTTTCCATGCATTTGAAGATATTGTGGCCTTGCTAATCTATGGTTTGGTTCTATTTCCTAACTCGAATCAATTCATAGATATTAATGCCATCAAGTTGTTTCTTACCCGCAATCCAGTGCCTACTTTACTTGGAGACATCCTACATTCTCTCCACACTCGTACTACTAAGAGACAAGGAACTCTCATGTGTTGTATACCGCTACTTTCCGTGTGGTTTATTTCGCACCTTCCTCCATCGTTTTGAAGAACAAAAAGTTGAGATTGTCTCAAAGACTAATGTCACTCTCATTCGGATATCCGTTGGAGTCTTTTCTCTCAAAAGGATTTCACCTTCATTGAGCTATGGAGAATTCTAATGTACCACTACTTGGTATAAGGGAGGTATTACTTACAACCCTTCTCTAGCTCTACGTCTTTGGTTTTGCCCAAGAGATGGTCCACATGATATGCTTCTCCAAGATATTGTGTTCGACTACAACCACGATCTCCGTAATTACCGAGGAAGGTTCATACACGCGGGCATGGTAAAGAAGATCGATACCAAGACTTTGGGGCACCAAAACTCCATTCCTTGGGAACCTTACCTCAAATGGGCGAGCTCGAGCTCAAAACCTCATGATGCCATTTACACCGTGTTACCAGAATTATGGAACCTGCTATAGGTGACGACCTATAATTCTCATCCCGACATGCCTACCGATTTTGAAGACTTGAAGAGATCCCGGATTCAATTCAAGGAAGAGAGGATACCTTTGAAGCTCAAGTTACAAGTGAGAAGAAAGTTCTAGAGTTGACCAAGCTACTTCACGAGGAGCGAAGCATCAACGCCTACATCGGCACCAAGAGGAAGCATGGGAGACTTAGAGCTTTGATTTTTATGCTTTTCTTTTGTTCTTGTCTTGAACCTTTTGTACTTAAAAAGAAAAAGAATAATAAAGAGTACTAATAAATGTTTGTTCTTGCTTGTTTAACAAATTTAAATCTCTAAGGTCCTTGAAAACATTGCATTGCATTCGATAAACATTGCATATCATAGCATAACATTGCATCACAGTACATTGAGATTGATTTTCTCATTTTCTCGCTATTTATTTTAGCGTAAATGGCTCTTGAACATGCACAAAGATCTTCAAGCCTGAATGCTCAATTTCAAAGAGATGTTCACCACTTGGTCCAAGGCCAAGAGGATCCAAGAAGCTCATCAACAAGAAGAAGAAGGTTGTTGGTCTTCTCAACATGGGCACGCTACAAAGGAGGTCCTAGAGTGGTTAGTCGGATTGAGCTCTCAAGGAAGTGTCAAGAAGGAGGATGAGCAAAGTAACAAGGGTGATGGTGAAGGCATCACCGAGCTTGAGAAGAACTATGATGATGGCCAATACTCACGAGGATGACAAGTATAAGCAACTTGAAGACCGTCTCAATGTGGAAAACTCAAGATGTCCGGTTGAATTTTGATGATCCGAGTCTTGTTCGTGTTGATCCTCCCAAGTTCAAAGTTCCTACTTTTGCTAAGTATGACGGCATGTCTTGCCCTAAGTGCATTTGAAGTCTTATGTTCGAAGATCAATCCCACACCGATGATGTAAAGTCAGGATGCATTATTTTCAAGAGAGTTTGTCCTAACTCAATTGGAGTGGTATTATCGCAGAGAATGACCGATCCGTACTTGGAATGACTTGGTGATGCTTTCACCGACAATATGAGTACAATGTCAATCGACACCCACTCGCATGCAACTACAAAGCATGTCTATGGGTCGTGACGAGAAGTTCAAAGAGTATGCTCAAAATGGAGAGATCTAGCAGCGAGTTCAACCACCCTTGTCCAATAGGGAGTTGGTTGATATGTTCATGGAACACCGACAGCCCATTCTTCAATCATCCGATTGGAAACTCTTCACCGGATTCACCGAAATGATACTAACAAAGCAGCGAAGCCGGTATCAAGAGTGGAAAGATTCATGTAGAGACATCTTCAAATGTCGAAGAGATCTTTGGTGGTAAGAAAGAAGCTAATGTGTATGGTCGAAAAGCCGAGCCAAGACCGACCGCTACTAACTGTGGGAAGTTGGATCTCCAATCCTACACCAAAGACAACCTCAACAGACAACGCTGTGAGCTTAACGCCACGAAGACGGTTTACGAAGATCAATATGCCATTGTCGCAAGCCTTGCAACACATGTTGAAAGCAGAGTGATTACCTTGAGGGATCCTCCTCAAATGTCAATACTTCCTCTCCGAGATACAATCCTAATGCTAAGTGTGCTTACCATTCCAATGCCAGGGCATAACACCGATGATTGTTGGGCTCAAGAACAAAATTCAAGATATGATCAAGCTAAGCATTGAATTCGACCCTCCCGCTGAGACCGAATGTGATCAACGCCCTATGCCTAACCATGACAAGAGTTCCAATGTCACATGGCGATGATACTTATGTTTTCAACATAGATGACTTGCCATTCCTCGATGATAAGAAGAATTTGCTACAAGCTGTCAATCCAGATGCCCAGAGAATTGTTGGTGCCCATCCGCACTGATGGTTGTGCTTGGTTGAGAAGACGTGTTCAGGCATGATGGACAACCGTGAGATACTATTTCTGAAACCACCTGTGCAGAAGTTGTGTGAAGATATGTCTAAGTTGAAGATCGACGATGTGATTGAAACTACACCACCTGTATGGGATACCTTGGGGCAGCCAAGTGGAAAATATGATTACATGGTGAAGTACACTCTTCCTGAGAGTTACAAGATTCCTATTGAAGATGTTAAGGCGACTGGATGGGGTGACGACTTCCCAGAAGACTATGCTGATGTTAACACAATAAGGATCTCCTCTGCTGATTCTGTGCCTAGAGTGGCACCTCTCATCATTACTTCTCCTGCACTGGCCCATATTCCTCCGACAAGGCCATCCCTTGGAATTATGGAGTGATGTTTACTATCATGGCGCAAGCAAGACCCTCCGACCATTGAAGATCTTACTGAAGCTACCATTCCCGACATTGATAACATCACCGGATCAAGTAAGGTGACCGTAACCGAAGGGTTTTCTCTCCAAATCTCTCCTCCAAAGGACATCGCGACTCCACTGCACCGCTTATTCAATCCATTCCCCAAGCTAGAGGGAAAGAACCAATGACTCATCCTGCTCAAACAGAAGTGCCAAAGGAAGTTACTGAGGACACCTCCAAACAAGAAATGGAGGAAATTCTGAAGATTATCAAGAAGAGTGACTACAATATTGTGGAATATTGGGACAGACTCATCCAAGATCTCCATGCTTGCTCGCTCTTGTGCTCCGAGGCTCATGCTAACGCCTTGGTGAAGTTTTTGAAGAATGCCCATGTACCTCAAGACACTACCACTGACCAGTTTGAAGTTTGTATTGCTAGCCTGGTTGCCAACAACGGCCTAGGCTTCTCGATGTCGATTTGACTCAAAGAAACAAAACAAAGCCTTGCACATCTCGTTGAATGCAAGGGCATTACATTATCTCATGTTTTGGTTGATATGTTCGCTTTGAATATCCTATCAAGACCGCTTTTGATCAACTTGATGTCAAGGGTTGGTTCGAGACCCAGTGACATTATTGTGAGAGCTTTTGATGGTTCTAAGCGAACAGGGAGAGCTCATTCGCGCTTAAAGTCGGTTCCGCACTTTTGATTCCACTTTTTTGTCATGGACATCCGTCCACTTACTCTGCCTACTTGACGCCTTGATACATGGGCATATTTCTACCTTACATCGAAATCAAGTACCCAGTGAAAGGAAGGTTGTTACAGTGTGTGGTGAAGAGGAGTATATGGTCAGTCATCTACAGTCATTCCGATACCTTGAGATGGAAGGAGAATTCTTCGAGACTCCCTGTCAAGCTTTTGAAACCATCCCCAGAGTCATACCTGTTGACTCTCCTGTCACTCCTGAAGTTACGCAAGTTCCGCCTAGAATGGCATCACTGAAAGATGCTCAAGCTGCTGTTGAACAAAGAGGTAGTACTGTTTGGGGTCAGCTCCCCGACCTTCCTTTCAAATCCGACAAGACTGGTTTAGGCTTCACCGTCAAGGGTTAGAAGATGATACGCCGCGAACGTGTCGGCCAACTTCCTTTCCACGTCAGCTAGAGTGGAATCCATGCCATAGAGGACGACGACAACGACTTCGACATCAGCAAGTGGATCTTCCAACTCCGCATAATGGGCTCAAAGAATTGGAAGATCAAGACGCCATACCAATCTCCTTTAGCCGAGTAATTGCTCTTGTTTTGTTTTGCTTTTCGATTATTATGTTTCAACAATAAACTCTAAAGCCTAGTGCCTTGCCCGGCATCATGGCTCGCTTCAGGTTATTATCTCGTTGTTTGCTTTTCATTCAATAAATTCGCTGGACTTTGCATTCAATTGTTTGTTTTCTTTCTTTACTTTATCACCCCTTCAAAAGCTATGTGTTCTTACACACACCCGTGATACACCGCAATCACTCCGAATCTCGTTAATAATATGCTATTGCTAAATATGACTTCGTAATCCGATCTACCAAGTCAAGACGAAAGTGAGGAAGATTGTGAAGGGCCGTGGAGAACTTGCCGATCATACAAGAAGAGCGAGTTATACCACACGAAGAACAAGTCGAGGTTGTGAATTGGGTATCATGAAGATGTAAGAGAGATCAAGATAGGAGCGGTCTTGATAATGTTGTCAAGGAAAGATTGATTCGATGCTATGAGACTATATTGAGGTTTTTGCTTGGTCATACGAAGACATGCCGTTTAGACATTGATATTGTGGTACACCAATTGCCGACAAAAGAGGGTTTTCTTCCAAGGAAATGTAAGGTTCACCGCATGCGCCCCGAGATGTCGAGAAAATCAAAGCCGGGTTATGAAACAGTTCAACGCCGGTTTTCTAGTTACTTCTTATCCGCAATGGGTTGCAAATGTGGTGCCCGCACCGAAGGATGGTAAGGTACGAATGTGTGTGGATTACGAGATCCGAACAAAGCGAGTCCGAAAGACGATTTTCCACTCCCTCATATTGATGTTCGTTGACAACACCGCCAAGATAAGGTTTTCCTTCATGGATGGTTTCTCCGATTACAATCGATCAAAATGGCTCCTAAAGACATGGAGAAGACTACTTTTGTTACATGGGGCACTTTCGCTACAAGGTTATGCTGCTCGGAGAAGAACGCAGCGCCACTTATCGTTACGGTGACATTATTTCATGACATGATTCATCACGAGATAGAGGTCTACGCCGACGACATGATAGCTCGATCACATCAAGAAGAACATCTTGATCATTTGCGTAAACTTGATGATTAAAAAGCTGTGTGAGACTTAATCCTA
Source organism: Vicia sativa (assembly GCA_021764765.1). Taxonomy (NCBI): domain Eukaryota; kingdom Viridiplantae; phylum Streptophyta; class Magnoliopsida; order Fabales; family Fabaceae; genus Vicia; species Vicia sativa. The sequence goes on from CM038794.1 coordinate 61,489,169, forward strand.
ACAAGTGCACCTTTGGAGTCGATCCGAAAACTCCTAGGGTTTGTTGTCGCGGTAAAGGTATTGAGGTTGACCGCCAAGGTTAAAGCTAATCAAGAGATGCCACTCCCCGCACCGAGAAGGAAGTCGAGGTTTCGGGCCGATCAACTACATTGCCGTGTTCATTGCACATCTAATCGCTACTTGTGAGCCAATCTTCAAGTTACTTAAGAAAGATCAGTAGTAGAATGGAACGACGATTGCGATCGCTTTTGAAAAATCAAGGAGTACCCATGTAATCCTCCTATCCTAATGCCGTCAAGGAAGACCTCTCATCATGTACTTGATGTTGTTAGAGAATTCAATGGGTGTGTGTTGGGCAACATGACGAGTCCGGTCGAAAAGAGCATGCAATATACTACCTTAGCAAAAGTTTACCGATCGTGAAACGAGATACTCATAGCTCGAGAAAACTTGCAACGCTTGGTTGGGCTGCCGACTACAAGATATGTTGACCCACACTACCTTGTTGATTTCAAGATGGATCCGATAAAATACATATTTGAGAAACCATCTCTCTCCTAAGAATAGCAAGATGGCAAATGATCTTGACCGAATACGACATCCAAGACACTTCTCGAAAGCGATCAAAGGAAGTGTAGTAGCCGATCATTTCGCTCATCAAGCCGTAGATGACTACCATGAAGTTTGAATTTCAGATGAAGATGTTTTACTAGTTACAGATTATAAGAACTTGTCGGACGAAGGACCCGAACAAGGATCCCGATGGACCATGGTTTTTGATGGAGCTCAAACGCACTTGGCAATGGCATTGGCGCCATCATTACATCCCTGCAGCGGACATACTCCTTTCACCGCCAGATTATGTTTCAATTGCACCAACAACATGGCCGAATACTAAGCATCATGGGTATTAAAGTCGCTATTGACTTAAGAATCAAGTTCTTGAAAGTGTATGGAGACTCACTTTAGTGATCACCGACATGGCGAGTGGATACTGAAACATCCGAATCTCATTCCATATCGAGAGCATGTTCGAGTTTGATCCCCTCAAGAGATTACTTTCAAACACATTCCGTGAGAAGAGAATCACCATGCACGCATTGGCTACTATGTCATCTATGTTCAAGGTTAGATGGGACAACGAGGCTCCCCGTGATCATCATGAGAAGTTTGACGAACCAAAGATATTGTTATGAGCTTGATACGTAAGAGAAACCTTGGTACTATGACGTGAAGAGGTATCTTGAGACTCGTGAATATCCCGCAGGGCATCCGTAATGATAAGAAGTTCATGAGAAAATTTGCATCCAAATTCTTCCTCAAGAACGACATCTTATACAAGCGCAACCACGACTGCTTATCTACCGTGTAGACCGTAAGACAGAATACGCATCATGGAAGAGTTACACGCATTTGGTACCCACTCCAAGGGACATACAATGGCTAAGAAGATTCGAACAAAGTTACTATTGGTCCACCATGGAAGTCGATTGTCACCGCTACGCTCGATCTTGTCACAAATGCCGGATGCAGACAAAGTACACGCATCTCCAAGACCTCTAATGTTTTAACTTCTCCTTCGCCTTTTGCAATGTGGGGCATTGACATGATCGGAGAAATCAAGCCCACAGCTTCCAATGGACATCATTTCATCCTTGTGGCAATTGATTACTTGACCAAGTGGGTAGAGGCACTTGCTCGATCTGTTACTGTGAATGTTGTGGCTCGATTCATCAAGCATAATCTTATCTCGCTTGTATGGCACTCCAAAGGATTATCACAGATAACGGTTCCAATCTCAATAACAAGATGATCACCGAACTCTGCACGCAGTTTAATATCAAGCATCACAACTCTTCTCCTTATCGGCCAAAGATGAATGGCGCAGTGGAAGCCGCCAACAAGAACATTAAGAAGATTATACAAAAAATGACAGTGACTTACAAGGATTGGCATGAGATGTTACCATTCGCTTCATGGTTATCGACCACAAAGACGAACATCAAGGGCAACCCCTCTCTCAGATACGGTATGGAAGCCGCCCCACCGATCGAGGTTCAGATACCCTCAACCGTAGTCCTCCAGACGCAGAGTTAAGCGAAGACGATGGGTCCGCTCGCCTTGACCGATTAATTTGATTGATGAGAACGACTCGCCCATCCGCCATGGATGATCTATCAAGCGAATGATCGAGCATTTAACAAGAAGGTCAAGCACCGAGTCTACCAAGTCGGTGATCTAGTAGTCAAGCGCATCATTCTTCCACAAGGTGATCCTGGGGCAAATCCCACCCATGAGGGACCATTTGTAGTCAAGACGATTTTCAAGGAGCTATGATACTTAGCACCATGGATGGTGAAGACTTCCCACACCCCGTGAACGCAGACATAGTCAAAAAATACTACGCATGAAGAGACCCGCTAGGTCGACTGACCTAGGCAAAAATAAGGGCATCCTGGCAAACCAAAAAGGTTCGGGCAAAAGTTAAGGATATATGCAAAACATGTACACCCGGCAAGTCGAAAACCTAAAAAGGCGGCTTGGGCAAAAAAGGGTATCCCGGTAGACTCAAAACCTGAAAGGGCAGTCTAGGCAAAAGTTAGGGATTTAAGCGTACGACTATGTCTCTTCCAGATCATCTGCTTCTAGACTACTATTAACATTCAAGATTCAAATGGCGAAGATCAATCTACTCACTTTCTACTGACAGCAAGGAGATGAGATAGTTGAAATATATGAGTACTAGCATAGTTGGAACTTAACGAGATTGCTTCCGCGTAGCTTTTTTTTTACTTTCTTGTATGTAAACTACTTGGCCATACGCCACCTTCCAAATAAATACAAATTCTTTCTTTACAATTTTCACTATTGTCGTTTGCAATAAGTCCAACGTTTGTTTTGAATGATTATACGCATTTGACAATAAGAATCTAATCGCAAACATACGAAAAGTGAACATACAGGTAATTGCTACAGGCTCCAGGACTTGAGATGACGACGAAAGTCACCAATACAGTTCCCCACAGAGCGCAATTCCCACAAAAGGTGTCACTCACTATAAACCTCCCCCCAGCGGAGTATATGTTAATCCACGAGCAGTGATTCCACTCAACCGAGCAATGTTACATCAGTCTCCAAGCAGTAACACTTCACCCCCGGCCGAGGTATTTATCACCAGCAGAATATCTCTCGACAATTCCCCTTTTCTCCAGCAGTAGTATCCAGATTTAAAACTTGGTCAGATAATGCATCGGAGGAAATCTACATCTTCTATTCCCCAACCAGAGATTACAACGGGCTCCAGATCCTTCTAACCCGGTCTCCCAGCAACCATCAAACGCTCTCCAGCGAGATCTACACTCAAAATCCCCAGGAGAGCGCCTCCTAACTTTTTTACATGCAAGATCCCCAACGGATTTCCCCCCAGACTCTCCCCAGCAGGGTTTATGTATGAGATCTCCAACAACGAGTTTCTCAATTTCTACCTTCCTAAACGGTATCTAGGCCCAAGACTTGGTCAGATAGTGCACCGGAGGAATCAAAGTTTCCTCTTCTCGTGGTTGCCATCCCAAACAAGTCGAATCTCCAAGGTAACATCCGCATCTTCTTCAAGATGGATATGTTTTGAAATACCACAACATCTATCATTCATACATTTCTCATAAAGTCATAATTCATGCATATGTCATTCATATACACTGTCATGCATCATACGTTGCATAAAACTAACAAATATTCTATCAAAGTTCTCTTGTTTTTTTTTCTCAAAACAGTGAAAGTCACTGACGCAAACAGTCCAGGATTAAGCCCGAATCGACGGAAAACTATCTCGAAAGACCGCCTAGTTGTCCTCCGACACTGGTCCAGATTAAGCCCCGAATCGACGGAAAACTATCTCAAAGACCGCCCTAGTTGTCCTCCGACACCGGTCCAGATTAAGCCCAAACGACGGAAAACTATCCGAAGACCGCCGGTTATCCTCCGATGTGCAATGGATCAACACCCGATGCCCAACAGGGAAGATATCCACATTTTGCCAACTACTATTCCCCTCAGAGTAATCAGCACGAAGATCTATTCTGACCCTCTCTTATTATCAACAACAACTAGTAGTCTAGCGACGACTCACCGCCGGATGGCATCTTAAGCCCATCTCCGACTACTTGTCAACATTTCTCCGCCTTCAGAATGCTGCATATTTGGTTAAAAGTCAATACAAACCAATAACTTCATTCAAAGGTAAGCACGAAGTCTAGCGTACGACTCCCCCTTGGATGGCATCTTAAGCCCATGCTCCTTCCAGAAACATCTACAAAGCCTAGCGTACGGCTCACTCCCCAGCATCGACCTTTCCAGATGGCATCTTAAGCCCGTCTCCGAAAATTATCCTCCTATCAACATTCTCGAGTCTAGTGTATGACTCATCCCCCAGCGAAGTCTCCACTTTCTCCAAATGGCATCTGTAAGCCCATTCCCGCATCATCCACCAACAGTGAGTGCAAATTTTCGGTGTATTGAGTGTTCAATCATCTTCACCTCTAGGTCACGAAAGGCACGCATGCCAATCTAACCCTTCCAGTACAAGAAGATTGAACAGGGGCAGCTGTCATACCCCAAAATTTTCCCTCCATCTTCTCAAGATATTTCATACATCCATACTCAAGCATTCCTCAAGAGTTGATCGACAAACTCTCTCCTAGACAATCAACCCAAACTAGGGTTTGGCAATTCTCAGGTCAAGATGGACTTCCAACATCTCCAATGGTCTTCATGCCTCCTCATATGCTTCAAAGATTCTCCATGTCAAGTTTCAAGCCTTACAAGCCATGTTTCCTCGCATAATTGCTCGATGGTTGAAAATCACCAGATTGGTCAAAAGTCAACTCGGGTCAACATACATCAAACTTCATAATTTTTGGTCAACATCCTCATTTTGAAGTTACATTCATCATTTGATCAAGGGTTGATCATGATTCATCAAGAAAACTCAAGATTTGCTCAAAAGTCAAACTTTCTAAATTAGGGTTTCTAGTGAAAAGTCAACGAACTTTGATCGATCATAACTTTCTCATACTTTCTCGTAAATTTTTCCACCACCTCTTGTTTTGAAGGAAATTCAATTTCTACAACTTCATGTCTCACAAGAATGTCCAAAAATGCTTCATTTGAGAGGTATGGCTCAAAACATTACAGGTCATTTTCAAAGTCAACAAAAAGTCAACATTTTGTTTTGAAGATATATTGAGCATGGAAACTCCAATTGAGATGAGACCAAAAAGGTTGGTTAGAGGACTATTAGAGATTTCCAAAAAGTCCAAGAACACTCAAAAATGTGGAAAATTGAGCAAGATACACCATTCACAAGTTGGGCAATTTTGAAGAAGTGCACAAAGAGAAATACTTAAAAATCAAAACTTTGCAAATGGGCCTACTTTTTCTTCATCCAAACTTATTCCTCACACCATTAGGAATATCCAAGCCCAATGCCACGAATTTTTATTTTATTTTTCTATTTAATTTGGAATTTATTCATTTAAATACAAATTAAATTTAAAAATAGAGTATAAAATCAAACTTAATTGCAAACTTGATTTTTATTTTTTCCTTGGGATCCAATCAACTCATTAAAAGCCAGCAATTTTCAAATTTGATGGATATGGCAAGATTGGATTGAAATTTGATCAATTGAAGATTTGATTTTGTACAAAATCAAATTTGATTGGCATTGATCATTGATTAAATCTTTCCCAAAACAAAATCCTTCTACTATATATACATGATACATACCACCTAATTAGGGTAGAAAGTTTGACTCAAGAACCCTATTCCAAGCTCAAAAAAACCGTGGCAAACAAGCAAAGTGCAATCCTATTTCCAGCCGATTTCAATCGATTTTGAGGTGTCCAACACATTCCTTGATACCTCTTGAGTCGATCCAGACCTTTACTTTGATCAAGACCATCCAGAAACAAGAAATTCGAATTTGGTTTGTTCTTGAAAATTTCAAAATCGTATTCTGTTATTCATGCATTATTAACATGTTTTGTGTTTGTTTTTGTGATTAGTGATGAGTTTGCAAGCATTCTGGACACTTTGATTGCATTTCCATGGCCTGAAACACGATATGCCATGATTAGGGTTTCCCATGCCGTTTTAGGGTTTCTCTTAAATGGAAAAATTGGACCATGAGACCTATACCAATGCGTTCGGAATGATCTCAGGAATCGAACCATGTCTTTAGAATTCATTTATATTATGTATGCTGGGTTTTTGATTTTGCCAGGGCCTGTAGCGTCGAAGAAAGGCCGACGCAAGCTTTTGAAATTTCAAAACGAAGAAGACGATGAATTGGCGCGAGCTCGTGGCAATGAGAAAGCGACGCGTGTTGTAATCCACTCACTCTGTTTCCAAACATGCTTGCACACTTGGCTCAGTTGGTTAAGGCGTTTCCTGATGGATGCTCTCACATGTCTCCACTTCGAACCATGCCAGGACCATTTGGTTTTTCTCTTTCACAAAACTCATATTTTCATATTTTTATTTTATTTAATATTTAGCATATCATTTTAATTCTTTTCATATTTTTATTTATGCATTAAAAAATCATCAAAATATTTTTTGCTTTTGCATTTATTTCTAAAATACTTATTTAATTTATAAAATTAAAAATACAATTTTGCATGCATATTTATTTTTATTCATAATTTAGCATTTAAATCAATTTTAATTAGTTTTAAATTATTAAATTGCATTCATAAAAATCCCAAAAAATTATTGTAGCATATTTATGTTATTTCCAAGATGTCATATTTTTCTCATTCAAAACTTGCATTTTTCTAACATTTTTCTCTTATTCGATTCATCTCGATTTTCCGATTTCATCTTTTTTACAAGTTATTCCGCTTTATATTTTCTTTACCGTTTTCATTTTTCCAATAATGTAACTGTTTATGGGATGTAATAGTTTAAATTAGGTTTTTATTTTCCGCAAAGTTTAAATTATGTATCTGCCCCAAAGCCATGTAATAGCGAGACATTTATCTTCCGCATCTTTACATTCCGCATTTTAATTTCCGCACCCTATAAATTGCTAGTAACTAGGCGTGTATGGCAAGATAATAATCAACATAGCTCACTAATTTTCAAAAGATAAAAATATCTGAATCAACACACTCTTTTCACACATGCACCCCTTAGGGTAATTCTCTCTCGTTGCCTTACGAATTCAAAATGGTCATGTCCCTCGAACGTAGAGGTATTCTAGCACCGCTGTTTTCAAAACAAATCATCATAGTCCTTCGATACAAAGATCATAAGACCCACGATGTCGCCTCCGAATACATGATCTTGACCCTCGATTGTCGCCTACGAAAAATGATGGGACCCATCGTACTCGATGGGTCCCATTTAGTTCTAAGCGTTTGTGTGTGTGTTTATTTATTATTATTTTGAGTTTGGCACGGTTTCAAACTGCAGCCTACGTATTCCTTGTGCAATGGAAAAGTCAAAACCCGTAGTTCCTCTAAAAATGTTTTAAGTTGGTTGTATTGATTTTATAAGAAAATCGTGCATTAGTCATTTCAAATGCTTGAATTTGGACTTGTTTAGTTTATTTGAAAAGCTTAAGTCCTCATTCGTGTTTGAAATGGCTATTGCACTCTCTTTGTCAGAAAAGAGTTTGATAATCGCATATGAGCGAAAAAGAGTTGAGTGAGTTGAATTGATTTTACGTGGGTGAAAAGTACCGAACAATAGGACTAGCATCCTACAATTCAAATACTAGAACAAGATGAGCTCAATGCCCAACGAGTCGTCTATCATCCCAAAAAGTTTTCTTATGAAAGAGTGAAGTGAAACAAAGTTCACATTATTAAGAATCTTTAAACAATTGGACTAGCATCCAACGATTTAAAGATTCGAAGTTCATTTTTTACAAGTGTTTAAACAATTGGTCTAGCAACCAACGATTGAAATACTTGGGTTTTTATTATGAAAAAAGAATTTTGAAAATGCACTCGACATTGGATCGAGGTTTGTAAGTTAATTGTGAAAGTGTTTTAGATGGTAACGGACCGAAGGAGAAGGAATGATTCGGTTATGATTAACCAAGTATGTGGACTTGATTAATCTCGTGAGGATAGGTGCTCCTATCCCCAACCATGAGACTCTGGTGCATGGAAAATTGGTATATGGACCAATGTTATTTTCGGGTTATGATTAACTAAAGCAACAAGGACTTTAATTAACCTTGTGAGGATGGCCATGCCCATCCCCAACCATGAGACCCTTTAAGAAATCGGCTTATGAGCCAATCAAAGGAAAATCGATTAATTTTAATGTTGGTTGTGCAACGTGTACAATGGTGAATAAATACCGAATGAGCTTAATAAATACCAATTATCACACAATACAATCGGAAATTTAAATAATTATTAGAAATGATTTTTTCTGTTTGATGAAAAATCAACTAATAGTTTAATCGATAAATCATCAAATAAAACTATCATAACTAATTATTATTTAGTACATCGCACAAAAATTAAATCAATTATAAAATAAAATAATTTAAAAGATGAGAGTTTAGAAATGGGCCCGATATTGCAAAGAACTGGGGTGTCGAAGCGAGAATAGCCCGAGTCCGTGGAGAAACCCATCTCGATCTTGCGGGTCGTCAAAGTTCATCACGTGTTGGCATTTCTGATGCATCAGATCTCTCTTCTTGGACAATCCAATGGTCATAATGAAGGATTTTTCTTTTGTATCAAATATTAAGGGATAAATGACTAAAGGAAATCAGAAAAAACTAGGTGGTGACACTTGTCACCACCACACCAAGACATTTAGCTTAGGATAAATTAAATGAATAATAAAAAAAACTAATTAAAAAAGGATAAATCCAATCAAAAAAACAAGGTGGTGACACTTGTCACCACCCAAAATAAAACACTTAACCTAATATTATAAAATAAAAAACACTAATTATGTTAAAAGAAAAAAATAAAAAAAGACTTAATCAGAACAAACTCTATCTCGTTCCTCACATCTCTCTCTTGTGACCCTCACCGGAAATCGTCACCGATGGCGGCCCACGGCGGCGCCTAACTCCGATTACCTATTTTCTTCCATTAATCTTCTCGTCCTCTCCTCCTAATCATTATTCTGACTCTCGATTTTGCAGATGTTGGCTTGTTTTAAGAGGATCTTGAAAGGAACATTTGAAAACCCTAGCTCCCGACCGCTTCCTAAGCAATGCAGTCGCGTAAATGTGTTCTTCTTCGATGATTCTTGGTGAGATTTCTCCTTTAACTCTTTATTCCCTTCTTCTTTCTCATGTCAGAACTTGATTTTCTGGAAAAAAACTACTCTGAAGGGTTTGGGTTTTGGAACATGATGAGAAACATGTTGTGGTTTAAGTTATGTTATCTGCTTGGCTTGGTTTGGTTTATGATGTTTCGGGTTGGTTCTTTTGGATTTTGGTTGTGTTGCCTCGTTTGGAACCACTTCATGCTTATTGTTGCCTCGGTTTCTTTGTTTTGAATGGGTTGTGGTTATTTTGATTTGGAATCGAGGGTTTTCGCTCGGTTTTTGAACAAAATTGCTAGTCGGTTTTGGTTCTCCTTTGGAATGATATTATGCTAGGTTTTTGATTGAGATTGGTTTCTTTCTGCTTGGAACTCGATGGTTTGGAATGGTTTTCATTGCTTAGAATAGAACTCGCTTTGGTTTTGAACTGCTTTTTTGCTTAGAAATGCACTCTGCCTAGGTGTTTTTCGCTATGGTTTTTGAAACTGGTTGTTGAATAATACTCTTTTCTCTCGGTTTTCTTGGCTTTCTTGGTCTGTTCTCTTGAACCGAGAGCTCTCTCTTTAACTAAGTCGGTTGTCGTTGCTTTTACTCTTTTGGTGAAAACCGTCTTTGGAACTATCAATTTCTTTTTCGATATCGCCTGTATGTTGCTTATTTTGATTGCCTTGCCTCTTTAGTTATAACCCTGCTGCTTGTACTTGGCATTTTTGGCTTTGTTCCTCGTTGATAACCATGTTGGCTCGCTTTCGCTACAGGCCGCTCGCCGCCATCGATAACCATGTCATTAACCATGCTATTTCTTGTGATAATCTGCTTTCCTTTACCGCATTGTAATGTTGATGTCTTTTCCGAGTTACCCTCCTTTGTGAACCAAAGGTAACTTTGTGATTTGCAAAATGAGTTTTTGGCCAATGATTGCATTCTCGCTGAGGCTTGTTGGATGGTTGAACTATGACCGAAAACCCTTTAAACTTGATTCCAAACGCGAACCCTAATGATGAGTTTGAAAAAGTTCTCTTGATTTTCTAATGTTTATGTTTATGTTTCGATGCTAATCAATTCTTCTTTTCTTGTTTTTCATGAATGATGGCAATGGTCGAATGGCACGATATGGAGGTGAAGTATTCGTTGGCTCGATATAAAGAATGATGCACGAGGATGAAGAAATGCTTGGACATATTAGACTTTAGGACCTCTTTGATGTAAATTTGAACTCGGTATTGTAAACGTTATGAGCATGTAAATCACTTGTAGCATAGATAATATAACTTGAAAAGTAAGCCATGGGAATTTACATTTCTTTGTATCTTGTAATAGTCTTTCCGAAGTTGTTTTCTTCCTTTATCAAATTAAATTCAAATTCTCTTTAAGATTTATAAATTAAGAATTTTTCTAATTAAAAATCTTGTAGAGTTTGGACTACATTTGAATGAAACTTAACACTGAACGATTATTGATTCAAATTTATCAATACTTTATAAAAAGTATGTAAGATCCTCTCAAAAACTTGTGAATTTGTAGACCATCGCTCAAATTAGAATTTGCAAATCCAACTCCTTTTACTAATGATTTAAAACTTGAACAAATGGCTAATCCAACTTTCTTATTAATTAAACTTGGTGATGATATAGGCCTTGAACCTTGAATGAATTGAAAGAAATCCGAATGAGATAATTGAAATGGTATAAACGATTTAATGCCATAAACTATGAATTTAAGAATCTCGACGCAATTAATTCATTCTTGAATTACCAAACTTTGAATCCCGAACAAATCGTTGTTTCAATTTCTTGAATCACTTTTGCATTTAGTAAATCTGCATTGACACAAACTAAATTCTTCCAATTTCACCAAGTCTCGGGATCAACAAGAAATCCGCATTTCTGAACTCATGCCTTGGCAAGGACATCCAAGAAAATTTATGATAAGAAGGGTAAATTTTGGGGTGCGACACAATGCCTCTTTTGTATGATGGAAGAAAATATCGTCAGTTTCAACCTCAAGCCACATATCTTGCCATTTTTCATGTACTTTATCTCTCTTCCATTTAATACTGACCATTTAACAATTTTCTCCTTAAATTCATCTAGAGATACAAACTCCAAACACACTTTGAACTTGTAGTTCTTGTAAAACTCTTTCATTTAGATACATAATCAAGACCGCAACAACTCATTCATTTAGATACATAACACATACAAGGATAAACATGATATAGTCTTAAATTAAACAAATTTATTGAAATAGCGGAAATAATTCAAATCCAACAAAATAATTTCAAACCAAATATTCTGGAGTTCATAATACTCCATGCAGAATCAACAACAGGAAACAAAACTCATTAAGTAAACAAGCGTTTATCCCCAATCCCAAGTGTTACGTAATAGATCATAACGACGACTCGAACTAAAAAGAAGATTAACCTCTTCAACTTCTGCTACTCGAACTACTCCTGAGTATCTGCACGTTACCCACGTAGAGGCAACATAAAAACAGAAGGGGTGAGATACCACAATAATATAAAGAACAATATAATTATAGATATACGAAGTTATCATGCATAATTATTAATGTCCAAGTATCTCATCATTACAACATAATTATTATTGATTAAATAATTAGAATCCACAATCAACTATTACATCACAAGTCAACGATAAAGTATGCAGTGCAACTCAACATCGATATTATGCATGTGTGTCATACCCCAAAATTTGCCCTCCATCTTCTCAAGATATTTCATACATCCATACTCAAGGATTCCTCAAGAGTTGATCAGACAAACTCTCTCCTAGACAATCAACCCAAACTAGGGTTTGGCAATTCTCAGGTCAAGATGGACTTCCAACATCCCCAATGGTCTTCATGCCTCCTCATATGCTTCAAAGATTCTCCATGTCAAGTTTCAAGCCTTACAAGCCAAGTTTCCTCAGACAATTGCTCAGATGGTTGAAAATCAATTGTATTGGACAAAAAGTCAACTGTGGTCAACATACAGTCAAACTTCATAATTTTTGGTCAACATCCTCATTTTGAAGTTACATTCATCATTTGATCAAGGGTTGATCATGATTCATCAAGAAAACTCAAGATTTGATCAAAAGTCAAACTTTCTAAATTAGGGTTTCTAGGTGAAAAGTCAACTGAACTTTGACTGATCATAACTTTCTCATACTTTCTCAAAATTTTTTCCACCACCTCTTGTTTTGAAGGAAATTCAATTCTCTACAACTTCATGTCTCACAAGAATGTCCAAAAAATGCTTCATTTGAGAGGTATGGCTCAAAACATTACAGGTCATTTTCAAAGTCAACAAAAAGTCAACATTTTGTTTTGAAGATATATTGAGCATGGAAACTCCAATTGAGATGAGACCAAAAAGGTTGGTTAGAGGACTATTAGAGATTTCCAAAAAGTCCAAGAACACTCAAAAATGTGGAAAATTGAGCAAGATACACCATTCACAAGTTGGGCAATTTTGAAGAAGTGCACAAAGAGAAATACTTCTAAAAATCAAAAACTTTGCAAATGAGCCTACTTTTTCTTCATCCAAACTTATTCCACACACCATTAGGAATATCCAAGCCCAATGCCACGAATTTTTATTTTATTTTTCTATTTAATTTGGAATTTATTCATTTAAATACAAATTAAATTTAAAAATAGAGTATAAAATCAAACTTAATTGCAAACTTGATTTTTATTTTTTCCTTGGGATCCAATCAACTCATTAAAAGCCAGCAATTTTCGAAATTTGATGGATATGGCAAGATTGGATTGAAATTTGATCAAAATTGGAAGATTTGATTTTGTACAAAAATCAAATTTGATTGGCATTGATCATTGATTAAATCTTTCCCAAAACAGCTCTGAATCCTTCTACTATATATACATGATACATACCACACGAATTAGGGTAGAAAATTTGACTCAAGAACCCTATTCCAAGCTCAAAAAAACCGTGGCAAACAAGCAAAGTGCAATCCTATTTCCAGCCGATTTCAATCGATTTTGAGGTGTCCAACACATTCCTTGATACCTCTTGAGTCGATCCAGACCTTTACTTTGATCAAGACCATCCAGAAACAAGAAATTCGAATTTGGTTTGTTCTTGAAAATTTCAAAATCGTATTCTGTTATTCATGCATTATTAACATGTTTTGTGTTTGTTTTTGTGATTAGTGATGAGTTTGCAAGCATTCTGGACACTTTGATTGCATTTCCATGGCCTGAAACACGATATGCCATGATTATGGTTTCCCATGCCGTTTTAGGGTTTCTCTTAAATGGAAAATTGGACCATGAGACCTATACCAATGCGTTCGAATGATCTCGTGAATCGAACCATGTCTTTAGAATTCATTTATATTATGTATGCTGGTTTTTGATTTTGCTGTATCAGAGTCAAGAAAGGCCGACGCAAGCTTTTGAAATTTCAAACAAGAAGACGATGAATTGGCGCGAGCTCGTGGCAATGAGAAAGCGACGCTGTTGTAATCCACTCACTGCTTCCAAACATGCGCACACTGGCTCACTGGTTAAGGCTTCGTTGATGGATGCTCTCACATGTCTCCGCCGAACCATGCCAGGACCATTTGGTTTTTCTCTTTCACAAAACTCATATTTTCATATTTTTATTTTATTTAATATTTAGCATATCATTTTAATTCTTTTCATATTTTTATTTATGCATTAAAAAATCATCAAAATATTTTTTGCTTTTGCATTTATTTTCAGAAAATACTTATTTAATTTATAAAATTAAAAAATACAATTTTGCATGCATATTTATTTTTATTCATAATTTAGCATTTAAATCAATTTTAATTAGTTTTAAATTATTAAATTGCATTCATAAAAATCCCAAAAAATTATTGTAGCATATTTATGTTATTTCCAGCATGTCATATTTTTCTCATTCAAAAACTTGCATTTTTCTAACATTTTTTCTCTTATTCGATTCATCTCGTATTTTCCGATTTCTCATTCTTTTACAGGTTATTCCGTTTCAGACATTTTCTTTACCGTTTTCATTTTTCCAATAATGTAACTGTTTATGGGATGTAATAGTTTAAATTAGGTTTTTATTTTCCGCAAAGTTTAAATTATGTATCTGCCCCAAAGCCATGTAATAGCGTAGGACATTTATCTTTCCGCATCTTTACATTCCGCATTTTAATTTCCGCACCCTATCAATTGCTAGTAACTAGGCGTGTATGGAAAGATAATAATCAACATAGCTCACTAATTTTCAAAAGATAAAAATATCTAAATCAACACACTCTTTTCACACAAGCACCCCTTAGGGTAATTCTCTCTCGTTGCCTTACGAATTCAAAATGGTCATGTCCCTCGAACGTAGAGGTATTCTAGCACCGTTGCCTTCAAAACAAATCATCATAGTCCCTTCGATACAAAGATCATAAGACCCACGATGTCCCCTCCGAATACATGATCTTGACCCTCGATTGTCGCCTACGAAAATGATGATAGTCCCTTCAAATGTGCTAGGATACTTCCTACAAGTTGCTTTCGATGACCATCCGATGTCCCTTCGAATGTCCCTCTTACATCCAACGAATGGAGTTACCTACCAACTAATGGTATGGATGACGCTATTCTAAAGGAACGAATAATACAAAACAACCAATTCGAGTAGGTAATAAGACTTTTAGTTGCTTGCTCTATCAAAATGCTTTTCACACCTCACACTTTTTTCAAAGTTCAAATTCTTTTCAAAACGAAACATTTCCGAACACTTTGTATACATTCCTACATGAGTCATTACAAAGTCAAAGCGAAATGCCTTTTCAAAACATTTTTTCAACACACGTAAAGCAATTTTAAAGTGATCTAAGAGCAACTAAGAGCCTAGAATAACTACGGATGAAAAGGGTGCTAATACCTTCCCTTTCATAACCTTCTCCCTACTTTAATCTAACGAAGGTCTTTTTCGTACTTTTACCTTCCCTTAATTGGATAAAAATAAAAGTCGGTGGAGACTCTTGCTATCCGCACATTTGCGATACAAAAATCTACAAAGTCAGTTCACCGTGTCACAATGTGGTACCAAGATTACCACCGAGTCCACTCCATCTAGGATCGGGGTCATCATTTTCGTGAACAATTGGTTCACCTAACTACTAATCCACTCCATCTAGGATTAGAGCCATCAACAAAAGGGAATAAACGTATTCACCTCACTCATATCCACTCCATCTAGGATTTGAGCCAACAACAACAACAATGCAATATGAATGCATGCGACTTAATCATGCAACTCAACAACATAATACATTAATTTCAATCATCGTAAATGTCTTACCGTTTCCATCCACAGAAACCGATAATAACAATACAACGCAATACAAACATCGATTTTCACACCATCATTCATAAACGCATAAACATACATCACCAAAGAGGAACATAAACCCCAAATTATCAAGTTACTGATTTTAAAGTATTTTTATAAGAAAGATAGTGATTTTAACTTTCTGACAATTTGAACGGCACAAGCAAACACCCGAAAGCGTCATGAATTTTCAAAGTTTACAAAATTTTCGCTTTTCATGGTAACCGCCACTCTGTGAACCGGTTCCTCAAGTGCAAAACATTTTGCCAACGATTTGGGAACCCAGAGGAACCTACCTTCACAAATTTGCCCAAAATTAGATTTTACATGCGTAACCTTACCTCTGTGGGAACTTACCATCGCTATTTTCATAAAATTTCAGACTTGTAGGCTACGATGTACCTTCACCAAAACCCCAAAATCGAATTTCTTCACACAAAATAGCAATGTTAACAGTACCAAACATATCCACTTCATAGACATCAATTGGAATGAATTTGTAACATTAAGCCTCAAAATATTTACACCAATTCATCAATAATTGCACACCATAATAAGTATGAAATCAGCATCAAGGTTTTCATCATACACAAACACTTAATCAACACATACACAAAAAAAAAATCATACAATCAAACCCCACATACCTATGATTATACTATCCCTTAGAAAGTTGGAACGCCACCCTTACCTTGGATTGAAGGTTGCTCCTACGTTCTTGGTATGTCTCTATCAATGGAGTTTCCTCTCTTCTTTCCCTAATGCTCTTGCCTCTTCTCTTTCTCTTCTTCTACTTTTCCTTATTTTTACGATGAAACTAATGAGCACTAAAACCTCAACTCTTCCTTATAGTCATATTTTCCCTTAGGACCCTTTTTTATTGGCTTTCCTTTTCTATTCTTACTTATGCTATCAAAGTTCCTACCTTGCCCTTGTCATATCTCTCTACACTACTTTATTTTAATTATTTAAATAAAATCAATTAGTTAGTAACAACCTCTATTTTCTAATATGTTTATTAGTAATAATAATAATTCTAAACTTAATAATTTATTATCAAATTAATAATTCTAAAAGAACCCTTCACATTCCTTAAATCTTACACTACCCCACACAAAGAAGTGTCAAAACACACAATTCAACACACCATTTATCAGATAATTTATAACTACACAATTAAATAAATACATGATTAATCCGGGCGTTACAAATCTCCCCCAATTAGAATATTTTTGTAATTGAAAATCAAAAGATGAAAAAATATTTAAATATTAAAAAATATTTTAATATTAAAAAATATTTAAATATCACCCGATGCAAACATCTTTGGATACGACTCTCACATCTTACTCTCTAATTGCCATGTCGCATTTTCACCTGTAACTCCCCTCCAAACCACTTTAACCAGAGAAATCTCTTTGCCCCCTAAGTTTCTTGATCTCACGACTTTCGATCCTCACAGGTGCAGCTTCAACAGTAAGATCGTCCCGCACTTGTACATCGTCCATTGGAATCTCATGAGATGGATATGGATTATACTTTCGGAGTTGCGACACATGAAACACATCATGTAAATTGGACATATTAGGTGGAAATGTCACTATGTATGCAACGCTCCCTACTTTCTTTGAGATCTGATACAGACCAATAAATCGAGGAGTCAACTTCCTAGATTTCAAAGCACGACCTACACTAGTTATCAGAGATACTCTTAAGAATACATGGTATCCTTCTTGGAACTCAAGTTCCTTTATCCTTTTGTCATGATACCTCTTATGCCTACTTTGAGAAGTCTTCATCCTTTCTCGAATCCATTTCACTTTCTCGGTAGTTTCCCGCACCATTTCCAGTCCGAGCACTACACTTTCACCAGATTCATACCAACACAAAGGCGTCATGCACCTCTAACCATAAAATCCTTCAAAAGGTGCCATACCAATACTAGAGTGAAAACTGTTGTTATAAGTGAACCCAGTTAATAGAAGATGACTATCCCATGCACCTCCTTGATCAAGAACACATTCTCTCAACAAATCCTCCAATGATTGAATAGTTCTCTCTGTTTGACCATCTGTCAGTGGATGATATGCCAAACTTAATTTCAACTTCGATCCCAACGAATCTTGCAAAATTTTCCAAAAATCAGAAGTTAACCTCGGATCTCTATCCGACACAACACTTGACAGAACACCGGGAAACTTCACAATTACTCGAAGATAAATCTCCGCCAACTTCGGAACAGGAAAATTGATACTAATCGAAATGAAATGAGTTGATTTCGTCAGTCTATCCACAATCACCCAAATAGTATCATGTCTTATCTTATTAGTGGGTAATCCCATCACAAAGTCCATCGATATGCTATTCCACTTCCATTCTAGAATTTCCAATGGTTGCAACAACCCTGCCGGCTTCTAGTGTTCAACTTTCGATTTCTGACAAGTCAAACATGAATACACGAACTGAGCTACATCCCGTTTCAATATGGACCACCAAAATAACTTCTTCAAATCACTATACATCTTAGTAGCTCCTAGATGAATACTCAAACCGCTTTTATGACCTTCTTCCAAAATCATCTATTTCATCTCTACATCGTCAGGAATATAAATTCTACCTCAAAATCTCAACACACCTTGGCTATCTATTTTAAAGTCACCATCTTCCGATTGATCATTCCCAACCATCAAATTGATAACCCGAAAATGTATCGATTATTTGGATCAATTTACATGAATTTTATCCGCATTTTAATTAATTAAATTACTCTTTATTCGTATTATGCCGATATTTTCTATGTTTTCAGGAATTTGATGATTACAAGGCATGTGCGAAAAAAATCGAGAAAAGTCGGGCAAATCATACTCAAAATCCACAAAAGAGGAGCGATTATGCAATTGTGGGGTGTATGGCAAAATATGGGTGCATTACAAGTAAAGAGGCCTTGCAAATAAAATAAAATAAAAGGAGCAGGCCCAACCCAACGCGCAAAGCCAACCCAAGAGTCCAAGGGTAATGACTATTACCACCTGCCACGCTTGCCCTAACGGTCGCGACAGAGCAGGAGACTTCCTCAAGAAGGAATGCATGATGACCTTCACGCCTAGATCAACGGTCCGTAGAGATCTCTACGGAGGAGAAAATGGAGGCGAGAAAATCTCAACAGCCCAATTTCCTCAACACGCCCCCAAGTCTATAAATAGGACTCTAAATCCTCATTTTTCACACGCTTTCTTTTCCGCTTCCTTTACTGTTACTCTGCCGATTTTCTAGTATTTATTTTCCTTGCCTTTTACCGATTCCGGTTTATTAGTTTTAGTATCTGCTTTCATTTTCTCGTAGCAATTTCCACATCGGGGATTGTTGCGAACCTTTGCAGATTCTAACCTTACGTTAGAATCATGCCTTTTTATTTCCTTCATCGCATTTAATTTTTGGAGCAACAAAAGGTAGATGTCACCGACCTGTGGGAGACACCTGAAGTTAGCCAAATATTCTGCATTTCTATTTTCAGGTTTAATTTAATTATTTATTTATTTTATGCCAAAATTGTCTGAAATGCGTGGTTTATTTGAATTGTCTGATATTGTTTATTTCTATTGCGCTATAATTGAATTATACAACATGCTAGGCTGAATTTAGTTATTGGTATGTAAGGTCATATAGCCGACGGGGTTTAGCAATGCCATTCAATTCATTCCATTTTAAAAAGAATAATTTTTGGTTTCAATTACTAGTTCTAAATACCAATTGTTTTGTTACGAGAGTAAAATACAGATTATAAGTTAGGATCAATAAAACGAGAGTTTGAGATAATAACTAGACAGTAGTAATTGAGCATCAACTTAAAATATAGTGAGAGCGCTTTTAAGTTGATTAGGGTTTATTTGTTTTCAAAAACTATTTTTAAACTCTAATTGAAACAACGAGAACACTCACTTAGGTTTGATTGTAGGATCTGAATCAATAAACACGAGAGTGTGAGAAGAGGGTTTTCAAACAAATATTTCCTACTGAAACTGTTTTGAAAATTTAAGTCCAAGTCGATGAGTTACTAAATCCGCAAAATCCGACCATTACATACCGATATTCCCCATTTGAATCTAAACTAGATTATAATCAGTTAGGTTCTCTAAACCCAATTATTTACATTATTAGCCTTAGATTTACGTAGTAACCTTAGATAATGATAGGTCGACATTTAGTCTCTTGGGATTCGATAATCTTTAAAGCTACACACGATAGGACTGTATACTTGCAGTCTAGATTCTTTAAGACACATAAAGTCGCGATCAACTTTTTGACGCCATTGTTGGGGACTAACAAGTCGATATCGTAACTCTTTTATTTACGTTGTAGAGACTAAGACACCTTTCCCAAGTGCATGCCCAGTAATCACTCTAGAGGCGAAGACTTAGTGCTACCAATTCCCGAACCTGAGCGCTCTATTATTAGAAGACGCCACGTACGAGTACCTGGTACGAATCAACCCCTTTCTCAATCTTTTATTTCTTCCGAACCAGTTGAAGGGCCAGACATGGGTGATCATCCACGTCCGCTCAAATCATATGCCATTTCTTCGCAAGAAGAACCGCACAACAACATTGCTGCTCCTTCCATCGAGGCAAATAACTTTGAACTCAAAGCATATTTGTTGTCCGCTGTACAATAGAACCAGTTTTCTGGTGGTTCGATGGATGACCCTAATCTACATCTATCAATGTTTCTGCAATACGCAAATACAGTCAAAGCTAATGGGTTCAATCAAGAAGCGATACGACTACGACTTTTCCTTTTTTCATTAAGAGATAAAGCCCAAGCTTGGCTCCAGTCTCTACCTTCTAACTCAGTTACGTCTTGGAAAGAGTTGAAGAAAGTCTTTCTTGCGCGATATTTCCTACCAAGTAAGACAACTATGCTAAGATCCCAAATAAGTGATTTTCGATTAAAAGACAACGAGTCTCTTTTCGACGCTTGGGAAAGATACAAAGACATGTTGAGGCTCTGTCCGCATCATGGCCTAGAAGAATGGTTAATTATCCATACCTTCTATAATGGTCTCATTTACAACACGAGATTAACAATAGACGCCGCCGCAGGTAGCGTGCTTATGGATAAATCCTACGATGCAGCCTATGCACTTATCGAAAGTATGGATCAAAACCACTATCAGTGGGGGAGTGAAAGAGGTCAAGTAGACAAAGCTCCTGGAGAGAAAGCACTAATAATAGGCGGTATGTACGAGATCAGCAGTGTTAACAGCGTCCATGCTAAAGTAGACGCTCTCGCCCAGAAGATAGAAAGCCTAACCGCAATACTTCCAGCCACCGTGGCTGCCATAACTCCAAACTGCGAGATATGCAGAGTACCTGGACACGCTGCTGCTCAAAGAATTCAAAAGAAAAACACTCATGAGAAATGCATTCGATTCGTGCAAGTGCGAGTAGACATGTGCATGCATGTGCGTGTGTGCTTGTGCATACATGTGCTAAGTGTCAAATGATGTTGGGATCAGAGATGATATGTGATGGAAAGTTACTCAAGTTATGCATTATCAAGTCATAAGATGCTCCAAATTATGCACTTACAACATTTACACACGAACTAGTTAAAAACTTAACCTAGAATGCAACTAAAGATGGAATGATGCATGGTTGATGCATGAATGCAAAAGGATGAAACTCATAGCATAAGGGGACATGGATGGAAGTAGCTAGCATGGTAAGGATGCATGATCATCATATGCATGTTCATCATTTACAATACACAAACAAAAACAACTAGGAAAAGTTTAAACATGCATCTAGAAGTGTGTGGTGAAATGTGCTTGGATGAATGTGTCCTAACATGTTTGTGTCAAGTGTTGTGGACAAATGAGATGGATGACTAGAACATGAACATGATACTCACACAAACAAAAAGGAATTACCAAATATCATGCTTCATTTACTCATGGTGCAAAGATTAGTAGTGGAAGGGGAGTGATTCTAAACCCTAGAGTTAGTTATAAGTAAGCAAACAAGTTAATGAGTCAATCACGATGGAGAGGAAAGATGAGAGGGTAATGTAACACACAAGGTTAGTAGCTTAATACCTAAGTAAACTATAAAAAAAAAGCAATTAAAACAAAGTAAAAAGCTCACACTCACAAGTTCATTGTTTGAAAGCATCTAAACTAGTTAAACATGACATTTGAGAAAGATTTAAACAAAGTGGTTTTAATTTGTAAATTGAAACCAATGTGTGACTTGTGTCATAAGTTTAACTCAAATATGATTCATGATCAACCAAATGTAGGAGATGAAGCCTCCATACACAAACAAGTCACCTATTTAATGAACAAAATCATCCAAAGCAAGATACCACCTATCTTAGATCAAACAAGATTGATTAAGATTTGTAGGAAGGGAAAAATGTCTTGTATGTCATAGGGCGATGATAGAATAATCACAAGATGCTTGTCATGAGCTCAAGGTAATGCCAATTAAAGTGACATGCCTCAAAAATCATGAACCTATAATCCTTCAAGGTATGTTTCAACCAAACAATAGAAGAAGAAAAGAGAGAATCTAGCTCTTCTAGGTCATCATGATGACATTACAATTGAGTGCAAGTCAATGAATCAAAGAGCATTGAGTTATTGATTACATAATGTACAAGGTCAAAAGTAAAAATCAAAGATCCAATTGGAATTCAATTTCTAGAACCATGCATGATGCATACAATACAAGTGGTACAACCATAAGCATAAGTTGGTAACATTCTAATCAACAAAAGTTGCATGGGCTTGAGCAAATTAGGGGCTTAAATGAATCAAAAAAACTGGAATCAAGGCCCTAAATATGCTATAAGTATGAAGTAAGGGAGTGAGAGGTAGATTCTTATAAGACTATCCTTGAGGTTATCATACCTTCTAAACATCAATTAGAAACATAAACTATACAAGGAAAAGGCTTAAGAACCAAGACATCAACAAAGTAAGGTTTTAGGAACCACACAAAACTTTATGCTCAAGGTAGAAACTTAATGATCAACATATAATTTCCAATGAATGAAAACATGTTACACATCACTAGAGCACTCAAATGATTATCACATACCCAAAGCTTGGCCTTAAATCATGTCCACAAGCTTCACAATTGAAGCTACACTCAATTGCACTAGGCAAAGGTATGTTCACTTTTGAAATTCCATAAAAATAAGAAAATGGAAGATAAAATCCAAGTAAAAATGTAGTAAGGAGCTCAAATCCCTTACAAGTCAGGGGCATATCCTTTCCCAAGTTAAAAATCCATGGAAAGGTCAAAACAAAATTCAAAAGGTCAATACTATTAAAACTTATGCTCACATGACCAATAAAATAAGAAAAATTAGTATAAAATGTAAAAGTTAGAAGTAAAAATCTATAAAAATTAGAAACAGTGACCTAACACCCTAAAGATGGTTAAAATTATTTTTGGCATTTTTTACTTTCAAGAAAAATGGTGAAAAACAAATAAAATGCAAAATGGATAATGGATAATTGTGTATTTAATGCTAAAATTGATTTAAAAATGCAAAAATGACAAAATCATAAAATAAAAATCAGAAATGTATGAGGTATGATATGAATGAGATAGAATATTTTTTATTCATTTTTTATATGCATGAAAATATTTTTTAATAATTTAAATATGCATGAAATGCAATATAATGCATGAAATTGTTTAAAAATGGAAAAAATGCAAGGATGATGAAATAAAATTCAGAAATGCATGGTGCATGATTTAAATGGGCTAAGATATTTTTTGTATATTTTTTGTATGCATGAAAGTATTTTTTAATGATTTAAATATGCATGAAATGCAATATAATGCATGAAATTATTTAAATATGGAAAAAATGCAATAATGATGAAATAAAATTCAGAAACTCAAAATTAATCCTCTGGAGGATCCAAAATATTTTTTGTGGAATTTTTTAACATTGGAAAGTATTTTTTTAAGAATATTTCAATTAAAATGCATTTAATTAAAGTCATAATTTATTTAATTGGTCAAAACGTTTTAAAAAAATTAGAAAAAATTCCACAAAATATTTAAAGTCATTTTGAGCCTATGGTATTTGTTTTGTAATTTTTGGATGATTTTTGAATACAAAATTAATTGATGCAAGATGCTAATTATGAAATAATAAAATGAAAATTTAAAAATTGCATGGACCAATCAGATGACGCCAACACATCATCTTCAACCTCTAGCCATGCCGTAACACACGTATTTTTCCAGTTTCATGCAAGCAACTTCTAGCAATCGTATCTCACTTAATTCTTAACCAAATTAAACGATTCAAAGCTCAAAATAAAGATCACATGGCAAGCTACAACACACAACTTGTAAAACATCAAATGATCCATCATACATCAAGAAATCTGAGCAAGAAAATCATCCAAAATCTGGATTTCTAGAAATTCATGCTATGCAATATGCTTCACAAACAGATGAAATTATACATCAAACCTAGTGTTTGGCCAGCTAACCACGCATACATAAGCTCAAGTTCATCAATTGCAAGCTAGAAATTCAGATTTGAAGTTTGAATGTTACCTCTTGATTTGGAAAATAAATCCAAATATGCCTCTGGATTTGAAGAGAAAATACCACAATCTTGCTCTTAGATCTTCAATGGAGCTTGAATGATGAAGAAAATCCACTTCAAAACCGATTTGCAACAACTTCCATGTATGAGAAAAAGTGAGAAAATGCAGAGAGATTTGGATCCGAAAACGAGAGAGGGAAGCCCTTTGCTCAAGTGTGACCTCTAATTTATAATGTGTGAGTGAAGCAAGGGTAGCTTGGTCCTTTTCACTCACAAATCCGTTAGTGCAAAAAAAAAACATAAAAATGGTATCTTTGGCATGGCTTATTATTTTTTCTGCTTTCGCTTCCATCGCGCTTTGGTGAGCCGCCGTGGTGAGAGTTTATCACGTGGTTTATTCCTCAAACTTGCTAAAATGATACAAAAAATCAAAATGTGCATGAAAAGAGTGTGAGCAAAATATGCTCAAAAATGTTTGGCTTTTTATGGCAAAGGATGCGTGCTGGCTTGCTTGCTTCGAGTCCTGGCCATGTTTGCTTGAAACAAACTTGTAAAACAACTTAAAAAATGCACAAAACAAACTCTGCTCAAGAACAGCCTTACACCACCTTTTCCCCCTTCAATTTTCTCATAAATGGCTCGTGCATTTCTTGGCCTTTTGATACACATCAATAGCTCTTAGCATGAGGATTAAAACAAGCTTTGGTTCACTGAAAATGGAGCAAAAATGAGTGAGATATGACCATTTGAAGTTGTGCAAAAGCAAGGCAGAAATCTGGGCACACACGCACATTCTAGCTTGCATGGTTGTGCATGGATTCAGCTTCATGACCTCAACTTGTGAGCCTTGTATCTTTATCAATTTTGAACCAAATGATATGATTCAAAGTTCCATTTAAAGCTCTCATGGCATACTTCAAAATGCACGAAGTGGTTTTCAAAAATTCCATTTAAATCAAAAGATATAAGCCTCAACATTATGCCCACCACCTGTTTGTGAAAATTACTCAAAGAAATGCCCAGAAAATGCATGCTTGCCCAGCCTTGGTCAAAACTTGTGCATGAAACTTCTAACTCAAATATCTCTCAAATGGTGCATTTTTGAGAAATTTTACACATTGGCAATCTTGTAGGATTGTTTCCAAGCTTTCCAGAAATGTATGGTATGAAACCATTGGATAAAAATTGAGAAAGTTATGATGTGTCAAAGTTCTACAGGGTAGACACTTAGAAAAATTTCAAACTTCAAATAACTTCAAGAACAAGTTAACTCCAATTTCTTCAACTTTCTTGATTCAATGATGAATTTGGTCATGAAAAATGAAAATTTGATATTTGAATTGATGGTTGACCAAAAGTCCACTTGGTCAACTCCTGACTTTGACTGATTTTGACCAAAATGACCATTTTGCCCCTTGTGATCAATTGACTTGCTTCTACTCAAAATTGAGCCTCAATATTTCACTCATAGATGTCCAACAACATATAGAAACAAGTGAAATCAAGTTTGGGTGAAAAATCTGAAGAAATCCTGATTTTCCTCAAAACCCTAATTTTGCTCCATGTGTTAGGAGGTAACCAATCAAGCTTCAAAACCTCAAATCTTGTGAATGTAATGAGAAATTCTTTGAACCATGATAACTCAAATGATAATAAGAAGGTAATACTTCAAGAAATTGACTCATCCAAGCTTCATACTCCACAGAGGACCAAAACCCTAATTTCATCAGATGAGTGCCATAAATGAATTTCTCACCAAATCTCTTCAAAACTTCAACTCCTAAGGGATCAATGAGACAAATGGAATGTCTTGAGGCATAATACACCATTTTGGCTTGAAAGATTCACAGATATGGAAACTTGGGATTCCTTTAGAAGGGTATGCTAGTCCAATCAACCTCCTTAGCTTGTAGAAGTCTTGAGAACCCAAAGAGCTTGGATCCTAGCATGAGATATACATGCAATGCAATATGATGTTTATGATGAAACATAAGCCTAAATCAAGAGGGTAAATTTTGGGGTGCAACAGCGTAAAGCCAACCCAAGAGTCCAAGGGTAATGATCGTTACCACCTGCAACGCATGCCCTAACGGTCGTGACGAAGTAGGAGAGTTCCTCAAGATGGAACGTGTGACGACTGTCACACCCTAGCTCAACTGTCCGTAGCGATCTCTACGGAGGAGAAAACGGAGGGGAGAAAATCTCAACAGCCCAGTTTCCTCAACGCGCCTCCAAGTCTATAAATAGGACTCTAAATCCTCATTTTCACACGCTTTCTTTTCCACTTCCTTTACTATTACTCTGCCAATTTTTCCAGTATTTATTTTCCTCGCCTTTTACCGTTTCTAGTTTATTAGTTTTAGTATCTTCTTTCATTTTCTCATAGAAATTTCTACATCGGGGATGACTGCGAACCTTTGCTAATTCTAACCTTACGTTAGAATCGTGCCTTTTTATTTCCTTCATCGCATTAAATTTTCAGAGCAACAAAGGTCAGATCTCACCAACCTGTGGGAGACACCTGAAGTTAGCCAAATATTCTGCATTTCTATTTTCAGGTTTAATTTAATTATTTATTTATTTTATGCCAAAATTGTCTAAAATGCGTGGTTTATTTGAATTGTCTGATATTGTTTATTTCTGTTGCGCTATAACTGAATTATACAACATGCTAGGCTAAATTTAGTTATCAGTATATAAAGTCATATAGCCGACGGGGTTTAGCAACGCCATTCGATTCATTCTGTTTTAAAAAGAATAATTTTTTGGTTTCAATTACTAGTTCTAAATACCAATTGTTTTGTTACGAGAGTAAAATACTGATTAGAAGTTAGGATCAATAAAACAAGAGTTTGAGATAATAATTGGACAGTAGTAACTGTGCATCAACTTAAAATACAGCGAGAGCTCTTTTAAGTTGATTAGGTTTTATTTGTTTTCATAAACTATTTTTAAACTCTAATTGAAACAGCGAGAGCACTCACTTAGGTTTGATTGTAGGATCTGAATCAATAAACGCGGGAGTGTGAGAAAAGGGTTTTCAAACAAATATTTCCTGCTGAAACTGTTTTGATAATTCGAGTCCAAGTAGATGAGTTGCTAAATCCCCGAAGTCTGACCATTACATTTTGATATCCCCCATTTGAATCTAAACTAGATTATAATCAGTTAGGTTCCCTAAACCCAATTATTTACATTATTAGCCTTAGATTTACGTAGTAATCTTAGATAACGATTAGTCGATATTTATTCTCTTGGGATTCGATAATATTTAAAGCTACACGCGATAGGACTGTATACTTGTGGTCTAGATTCTTTAAGACACTTAAAGTCGCGATCACAAATCTACCAACTTCACATCTAACTTTTGAGCTTCCTTAATTTTATCCAAGAAATAATTGTGAACCTTTAACATTCCTAATTTCACACTTTGCGGTGTCGTTTCATATACTAAACTCGTGTCTCTAAATTGTTCGATCGATTCCAATTCCCGAACCATCATAGCAGACATATGTGTCATTTTCCTACTCAAGGCATCCGCTACAACATTAGCTTTACCCGGATGGTAATTCAAGCCAAAGTCGTAGTCCTTTAACAGTTTTAACTATCTTCTTTGCATCATATTCAATTCTTTCTGATCAAATAAGTACCTCAAGCTCTTATGATCACTAAACACTTCAAAATCGAGAACCATAGAGATAATGCCTCCAAATCTTTAACACAAAAACCACTATGGCAAGTTCTAGATCATGAGTAGCGTAATTCCTTTCATGAGTTCTCAATTATCTCGACACATAAGCTACCACCTTCTCATTCTGCATAGTTACACCACCCAAACCCAATTTAGAAGCATCATAATACACAACAAACGGTTCACCAGGCTTAGGCAATATCAAGATCGGAGCCATTGTCAATCTCTTCTTCAGCTCGACAAAAATTTCTTTGCATTGAACGTCCCACACAAATGCCTTTCCTGTACAAGTTAATTGAGTCAGCGGGAGTGCTAACTTAGAAAAACCTTCAATAAATCTTTTATAGTAACCGGACAAACCTAGAAAACTTCTAATCTCTATAACTGTCTTCGGAGCTCCCCATTGCAACAATTCATCTAATTTGGATGGATCTACATCAATTCCATCACCCGAAGTAACGTGACCAAGGAAACTAACCTCCGTTAACCATAAATCACATTTTGATAGCTTCGCATACAACTTCTTCTCTTTCAACATTTGCAATACAATCCACAAATGCTCAGTGTAACACCCTGACTTCCCCATAGCATATTTATATAAAAATCAGAGTGAATTTAAAATTTCAAGCAACATAAATCAGGATGTCACATGCTTCAAAAACCATAACAGCTCATTCAAAAGATACTAACACATAATTAGAATAAACATAGCATAGTCTGAATCAAAAACTTCATTGAAATAGCAGAAATATTTCAAATCTAACAAAACAACTTAAAATAATTATCCCGGAGTTTAAAATGCTCCTATTGGAATCAACAAAAGAAAAACCAAACCAAATTAAAAAAATTCAAACGTTTATCCCTAACCCGAGTGTTACATATCAGAGCATAACGTCGACTCGAACTAAAAAGAAGAGAAACCTCTTCGACTCCTGCTACTCGAACTACTCCTGAGTATCTGCACGTTACCCACGTAGAGGAAACATAACAACATAAGGGGTGACATATCACAACAATATAAAGAACAATATAATCAAAGATATACATAATTATCATGCATAATTATCAGTGTTCAAGTATCTCATCTCCACAACATAATTGTGATACGATAAACCATCAGAATTCACAATCAACATAAACAACAACTATGAAATGTAATTCAACATTGACACAATGTATGCGGTACCGAGATTTCCACCGAATCCACTCCAAACTACTAATTCACTCCATCTTGGATTAGAGCTGATAACACTAAAACGTATCAATTATTTAGATCAATTTATATGATTTTTTATCCGCATTTTAATTAATTATATTATTCTTTATTCGTATTATGCCAGTATAATCTATGTTTTCAAGTTTTCCCAATTATAAGACATGTGTGAAGAAATTTGAGATAAGACGGATAAATCATACTCAAAGTTCACAAAATAGAAGTATTTATTGAAGCAAATGGGTGTATGACAAGAAGTAGAGGTGTAAAAGAAGCAAAGCTGAGAAATGAAACAAAGAAGCAGGCCCAACCCACTTCCAATGCGCGCAGCAAAGCAAGGCCACTACGCATGCAAGGGTGTAACGACCATTACACGTAAGCCCTAAGGCTGTAGCGGCCGTTACAAACCAGGGAGCGAAGCTTCCTCACTAAGGCAAGTTGTGGCGACCGTTACTCAACCCTAACAGCTCCGTAGCGATCTCTACGGAGGAGAATCCAGAGGCGAAAAGTTTTCAACCAACCCAGCTACCCAGCGTGCCACTACCTCTATAAATACCTACTCTATTTCAGTTTCAAAGACACTTTTTTTCTCTGCAATTTTGTACCATTACTCTGCCAGTTTTATTTCCGATTTCAATTTTATTTCCTATTTCGATTTATTAGTTATCTGCTTTCTTTTCTCGTAGAAATTTCCATATCGGGGATTTTTGTGAACCTTTGCCAATTCTAACCTTACATTAGAGTTGCGGCTTTTTATTTCCTTCATCACTTTTGAATTTTCGGACAACGAAGGGCACATCTCACCGACTTGTGGGAGACTCCTGGAACTTGCCAAATATTTTGCCTTTTATTTTCAGGTTTATTTTAATTAAGTTATTTATTGGTTTATTTAATTGTTCATTTATTTATTTATTGGCTAAATTAATTGTTTATCTATTATATGCCTGATTTATCCGCAATGCATGTTTTATCTGAACTGTCTGTTTATCACTGTTGCGCTATAACTTAATCGTTTAACATGCTAGGGTAAATTTATTTATTGGTATGTAGGGTCACATAGCCAACGGGGTTTAGCAATGCCATTCAATTTATTCCGTTTTAAAAAAAGATTAATTTTCTGGTTTCAATTATTAGTTCTTAATGCAACTGTTTTGTTACGAGAGTAAAGTATAGATTAGAAGTTAGGATCAATAAAGCGAGAGTTTGAGATTTTAATCGACATTAGTAATTGAGCATCAACTTAAAATACAGCGAGAGCGCTTTTAAGTTGATTAGGTTTTATTTATTTTCAAAAACTATTTTTAAACTCTAATTGAAACAGCGAGAGCACTCACTTAGGTTTGATTATAGGATCTGAATCAATAAACACGAGAGTGTGAGAATAGGATTTTAAACAAGTATTTCCTACTGAAACACGTTTTGATAATACAACTTAAGTCAATGAGTTGCTAAATCCCTAAGCCCGACCATTACATACCGATACTTTCATTCTGAAGCTAAACTAGATCCTAATTAGTTAGGTTCCCTAAAACCAAACATTATTTATATTATTAGCCTTAGATTTACGTAGTAACCTAAGATAACGGTAGATTAACATTTAGTCCCTTAGGATTCTATAATCTTTAAAACTACACGCAGTAGGACTGTCTACTTGCGGTCTAGATTCTATAAGACGTATAAAGTCACGACCAAGTTTTTGGCACCATTGTCGGGCACTAACAAGTTGATATCGTAATTCTTAAAGTTACACTGTAGAGACTAAGGCACCAATTCCCGAACCCGAGCTCTAGAAGCGAAGACTTAGTGCTACCAATTCCCGAACCCGAGCTCTCTATGATTAAAAGACTCCACGTATGAGTACCTCGTACCAATCAACTCTCTTCTCAATCGACAATTTCTACCAAACCAGTTGGAGAACCAGACATGGGTGATCAACCGAGTCTGCTCAAATCTTATGCTATTCCTTCTCAGGAAGAACCACACAATAGCATTGTTGCTCCATCTATAGAGGCTAACAACTTCGAACTCAAACCATCTATGTTGTTCACCGTATAACCGAACCGTCATGGACCAATGGACGATCCTAATCTACATCTATCCATGTTTCTGCAATACGCAGATACAGTTAAAGCAAACGGGGTCAGTCAAAAGGCGATAAGACTTCGTCTTTTCCCTTTTTCATTAAGAGACAGAGCCCGAGCTTGGCTCTAATCTTTACCAGCCAACTCAGTTACCTCTTGGAATAAGTTGAAGAAGGTCTTCCTTGCATGATATTTCCCACCAAGTAAGAAAACTATGCTGATAACCCAAATAATATATTTTTGACAAAAAAACAACGAGTCTCTTTTTGACGCTTGGGAAAGATATAAAGACATGTTGAGGCTTTGTCCACATCATGGGTTAGAAGAATGGTTAATTATCCATACCTTTTATAATGGTCTCCTATATAACACGAGATTAACGATAGATGCCGCCGCGGGTGGCACGCTTATGGATAAATCCTATGCCGCAGCTTATGCACTCATAGAGAGTATGGCCCAAAACCACTACCAAGGGGAAGTGAAAGAAGTCAAGAGAAAGCCCAAGAGAAAGCACCGACGAAGGGTGGTATGTACGAGATCGAGTCTTGATAGTGTCCATGCCAAAGTAGACGCCTCCCCGTAAGATAGAAAGCCAACCACGCATCTCCATCCATCGTGGTTACCATAACTCCTAACTACGAGATATGTGGAGTACCTGGACATGTTGCTGCTGAATGTCAACTCTTAGCACGAATTCCCACTGACCAAGTGCATTACGTTCAAGAAAACCCTTACTTGAACACATACAACCCAGGATGGAACAATCATCCAAATTTATCATATAAGAATACCAATGCATTGTATGCGCCTGGACAAGCACCAGTTGTACCACCTTATTAAAGTGATTTTAGGGATTTGGAAGCTCAAGTGTCGTAACTCAAGTTCCAAGCTTGTGATTGTCTTGTTATCAAGGAGCCCTATTTATACCATTCCTTCCTGAAGCTAAATCTTTCCTTCCGAAAATTGTCATTAATCATGGCCTTGAAGGCAAGGAGTTTATGTACTTGTAATCATTCACTAGTAACGCCTCATAAAGACTCTGGAACTCTTCATCTTCAAAACGTCTATTCAATCGTTCACTGGAGTACCGAGCTACACTCGGACCTAGGTCGCCCTCGTGTCTTTCCCCGAGATCCAAGCTGATACATAGATCTCCTCTTTGATGGTCGAGACCTATCTCGATCCTTCCATCCGTGCATCCATCTCGGCCGAGGATTTTGTGCATGATCATAGCCCCTTGGTCGCTTTGGCTTTAAGCTTCTTGAACTGTAGGTTTACCAAATAGCTTGAACCCTTAATCCTTTAGCGAGATGTGTTACATTTTCAAACTTTTCCAAAGTGTGACACACGGACACCATTCAACGGTCACTTGTATATTTTGCATGATTGCCCTATAATAGGGAAACCCGATTTCACGCCACCCTTCCTCCTACTCATTATATTTCACTTAATTGCTCTGTGAAATCTTTCTACAAATCTCCAAATCCCATCATCTTTTGCCGCCACATTTCAAAACACATCCTTTCACCGATCGATCATCAAACCAGTATCCTCTTTCCTACATTGCTTTTTGTTTCATTCTAAACATGGTCATCATTAGAATGCGATTTTGGTCGCAAAATCCACTTAGGAAACAAGAACCAAAAGACCTGTTTTGAGGAATGCATGCCGTAGATGAGCAATGCTCAAAGAATAATCACCCAAAGAGAGTCACAGATAGGGTTGTGACCAAGTCTTACTTATGATAGTTGATTCCGACCGACTTCGTGTTCGGTGGAGCTTATAATGGAAACCAATCGTCCGATCAAAGGAGAAGTCAGAGGCTTTTAAACCAGCCTAATACAAGATGAAGAAACCGCCCACGCCTTTAAGGAGTGTCTCTGCCCATGTGAGACCTAAGATGACTGATTCTCGAGTCTGTGAGTCCGGGAAAGTGTCTGCATGATCCGCCCTCGTGAGGTCAAACTAGAGTGGTTTTACTTTATACCGGGTGATCGAGGAGTTTGACATTCAACCCCTTCTCCGGACTTTGAGACCGATATCCTTCGTACATTAACCTGCTCCTCCCAACTGGCTCCCAATAGTGGGGCTTCATCCGGCCTTCAAATAATGCCGAGCCCTATCTATAACCCCCACCATTGGTCTGTTTTTTCCTTCTTCAAATAAAAGCACGGAGTTCGAAACTGGGCCGCCATCACGATATCCCAAAAGAAGTTTCCAAGCCTACACCTCCAATTTCAAGGGCTACAAGAACGCTTCTCCGAGTTAGATGGGTCCCGTGTTCTTATATTATTTATGGCATGATGGGCATCATAAGTTCCCTTTATTGGACTTTCAGGATCCGCTTTATTTCTCGGTTTTGACTATGATAGCCTCGAGCGATTCCGAGATCCTTTCCTAGAAATTTCGACTCCTTCCACCGATCCGGTCAAGGATCTACTTGCTTTACCTTCCGAGGAAGTCCTCGACTTCCTAGGTAAGCTTTTTTCATTTAGTTTTATTCCATTTTTTCTTTATTTGTATGCTTATCCTTGTTTCATTTTCCATGCATAAAATGACCGATATGTCAATGAAAGAACAAGAAGTCGATGGTATTGCTCACTACCGCCGGATGGATGCCGGACCCTCCGAGTCCAAATCCAATTTGGCTGACCGGCGAATCAAGAAAAGAAAACGCCACCACCCGTGACCCCGCCTCCAAACAATCATTCTCTCTGCCTCCCACCGCGCCTGTAACTGTAACCACCCGAGCCTATCCCAAAAAGTCAAGACCGCTATGAGGAATGAGACCAACTCGGCAGATCGGGCCATCTCCAATTTGCTAAAGGATCTGAGGTAGCCATGATGCCTCTTCGTAAAATCTAATGGGCTACCCATTTTGACGCCTCAAGTTCAGATGATCATCCATACCACAACCGATGTGAACAAATCGACTAGTCTAGGCTCGCAGCAGATCACTAAACAACCGAGCTCATACCATGAGGTGTGCTGATCACCAAGTTTGTTCGAGTCCGTGACCGTGTGGAGAAGAAAAGACCGATCCGAGGTAGAGGTCAAAGGTTTGACAACCAGCAGCCTTCTTAATGCCAACAATGCATTCAAGAACAAACTCTCGGAGGCTGCCATGACATCACAAACTTGAAGAAAGAATCTTGGCCAAGAAACGGATAAAGACCTGAAGATGAGTCGCCTGTGATGTCCATCAAGTTCCAGATTCCAAAATCATGCCCGAAATGAAGGAAGCATCAAGAAATCCTGCATGGTATGCCGATGTCAGGACTTAGCTTTGATCGTGCCAAAGCTCAAGTCACCTGCTTATACCCTCGACAGATATCTCTGAGGTTGATTACCAAGACCATTGTAGATGGAAGTCGGTGGAGGTTGATGAAGATGATAGCGAGACCACTATTAGCGAAGAAAACGCTAAGGTGGATGCCATCCCCACCCAATCCCGACTTCTTCTTTTGTTTCCATAGTTAGTCATCCCTCATGGATGCATTTTGTATTTTGAATATTCGCCTCACGGCTTATGCAATTTGTACTTTGAATATTCGCCCATCTGGCTACTTTAAGCTTTCTCTCGAATTTTCGCATTAACTCTCAGTTTTTTTCTAGTTGCGAACTTTATGTGGTATTTATGGCCCCCAAGCCACGTGGATGCAACAAGCAATCCTAGTGGTTTTGAGAAAAACACATAACATTTGTTCGTAGAACCCCACATGCATCTCTCATCCATCCCGACTTGCCGAACCGAGAAAGTGTTATGGGAACGCTAGATGCAACTTCAATAAAACGCTTTATTGAAGATTGCTCACAACGGTTCGTAGCCTCATGCCGAGGTTCGAGCCCTATAGATGATCCGAGACTCGATCTGTAGCCCAACCGAGTTTGACCTAAGGCCTGCCCATGAGAATGAGCCTTCC
The DNA here is from genome assembly GCA_021764765.1 of Vicia sativa. Classification (NCBI taxonomy): domain Eukaryota; kingdom Viridiplantae; phylum Streptophyta; class Magnoliopsida; order Fabales; family Fabaceae; genus Vicia; species Vicia sativa. Next base: position 61,524,315 of record CM038794.1, read on the forward strand.
GTGATGAAAGACATCATAGACCGAGCCTTAGCAAGACGCCGCCAATGGGTTCGTAGAGCCCTCAAGCGAGGTCGACCAAGGAGTATTCCGAGGGAACAGAGCCTTCCGTGATCGAAGACGATCATGTACCGAGCTTAGCAGACGCCGCCATGGGTCTGTGAGCCCTGCGAGGTTGACCAAGGAGTATTCCACAGAGGAACAGATCCTTTCCGGATCAAAGACGATCATAGACCGAGCTTAGCGTGACGCCGCTAATGGGTTCAGAGCCCTGCGAGGCCGACCAAGGAGTATTCGCAGAGGAAATGAGCCTCCTTCCGGATCGAAAGACGATCATAGACCGAGCTTAGAAACGTCGCCATAGGGTTCAGAGCCTCAAGCGAGTTGACCAAGGAGTATTCCGCTAGAACAGAGCCTTCCTGACCGAAAGACGATCCTTAGATCGCTAGCCAGAAGCCGCCATTCACGCCATGCATCGGCGTCGCAATATAATTTCATTAGATAGATGCCTCATTAAAACCCCGGCCTCGCTTAGGAAAGAGTACACCAATTATTTTATATAAATATATTTAACTAAAATAAAACTTAAGACTTGCAACATTCCAAGTCCCCTGGTACTCTGATCCGTCCAACGCTCCAATTTATAGGCCCGCTTTGCAATTCTTCCAGACCCCGAATGGTCCTCCCATTGGGATCTATTTTACCCTTCGGGTAGACTCTAATCATTTTAAGTACCAAATTCCAACTCGAACCCTCGCTGTTTCACCCGCAAGTTGAAACGTCCCGTCATTCTCTGCTTATTGCCACTTCTCGATACGGGCCGTGGTCCTTTATCTCGCCCAAGAACCGCCTTCATTCAAAGCTTGGTTGTGCTGGCCTTCAAAATTTTCTCGACGCCAAGAGGGTAAAACCACTTCTACCGGAACTATGGCATCACTCCAAAACCATCCCAGAGGAGTCTCGCTGTGGAATGATCAGGTGGTACGCCCATAAGACTGTAGGCATTGCGCCCACAACCCTTTGGCTTCAATCCAAATTCTTCTTTATTGCATTAAGTATGACCTTGTTTGTCACACCCACTTGCCCATTTGCCTGTGATGCTCTACGGATATAAACTTATTTTGAACCGAGCTCCTCGCAACTCCACTACCGAGGTACTCTGCAAATCGCGGCCTGTCCGAGACAATGACTCGAGGTAGTCCAACCGGCAAATGATACTTCAATAAAAACGCCGAACCCGGTCCCACGAGATCCGGACACACCGCTTCCACCCACTTAGTAAAATAATCCACCACGATCAGAACTTCAACTGCCCCAGCCACCGGAACGGCCCCGTGATGTCACCCCCATCGAGAAAAGGCCACTACGGCACTTAATGCAAGAACTCGATGGTGTGATGGTTGGAGCGAACGCTCATATTTCGGCATCAGTGCCACATATTCTCGGCAATCTTTGTTAACGTGAGGCCAGAATACCTGCCCTTAAGATCCGACTAGCCAAAGCCCTTCCTCCTCCATGATTTCCACAAGTCCTCATGAACCTCTTTCATCATCGTTGACATATCCTCCTCTCGACACAAACAAGTAATGGAGCCGCATCGCCCCAACCTAAGATAGCTTCCTGACTCCATTACAAACCGGATGAAATCTTCGATCTGCTCACTTCTCTATCTTCGTGTAACCTCTTGTTGTAGATAACGGGACGATCGCTCATCCACCCGCCTCCCTCACGAATTGCCAGGATTCTCCTTTTCAACACCGGGCACCGGAAGCACCTCACGGATGACCGATTTGTTCATCCTGTAATCCTTAGAACTAGCCATAACCGCTGATAGACATCGGCTCGAGTATTTTCTTCCCGCCATACATATTTCAAAACCTTAAACCCGCCGACTAATGAAACGGCTTGTCGCAAATATTTCTCCAAAATGGGGTCCTTTACCTAAACGACCTGTCCACTGTCCTACCACCAATCAGGAATCGGACGAACCAAAGGTGCGCCACCCCTACTTCCAAAGCTAACCTCAGACCGCCAAGAAAGCTCAGATTCTCGCCTGTCATATCAGAGAAAATCCAAACGCAGAAGAGTATTCAAGCACCATCTCCTGACCTCCAACTACCTCGCCACTACTCCTTCGAGATTAGAGGAGCCACCGATGCATGTAATCCACCGAGTAAAGTCCTCTCCCTACGATAGCATAAGTTCCACCATGAAATCGCCTAGAGATTGGGATTTGACATCGGGCACGAGGACTAAACCGATCTCATACTCCGATAGTTCCACGCTCAGATACCATTCTTCCGGCCAGTCCGTTTAAACACCCGCCTAAAGGAAAATTAGTCTTCACCGGACGGCAGTCCGAGGAAGTAATGTCCGAGCTGCAGTTG
>CM038794.1:61526798-61660063 GCA_021764765.1 Vicia sativa
GATCAAGAAAGAAAAAATTATTAAAAAACTCAATCTTCACTCCACACCCCATCTGTCTCTCTTCATAACACAACCGTCGAACCTCAACCTCACTGCAACTTCCGTTTCTTCTCACCTCCGTGTTTCCTCTGTTCACACTGTTTCCTCCTTCAGCCCTTATACCTCTTCATAGCCTCCGTTCAATCCTTCCCTCACTCTCTAATCCACCGCTGTGTCCTTTACCCCATACACCGTCACCGTAAGCTCTCTCTTCACACCTTGTTCTCCTTCAACAAACCTCCATGTTCTTTCCTCTGTTCTCACATTCTCACCTTCTTCCCTGTTTACCTCTGCTACAGCCACCGTAAACCTCACTCACAACCAGTTCCTCACACCCATCGCCGTAACTTCATCCATTCCCTTCGTCCCTGCCATCACCGTAAACCCTCTATTACTTCATCTCCGGCCAAACCCACCTTCTTCAATCGCCGGAAATCTTCATCCGCTAACCGTCTCGCTGTTCCATCCATCCAAACCCCCATCGTTCCACCTTCTCACGGCCATCGTTAACTCCCTCCACACTCACTACAATACACCCTTCAAACCCTCGCCGTGACCTCCGTTCTTTTTCCTCACCCTAGTTTTCAACTCTGCTGCTAATCCCTGTTGCGCCGCTCCCCTTCAACCGCAGCGTTTCCAGCCACCGTCCCTCTGCTCTTCAACAACAGCAGTAGCAACAACCAGAAAACTACAATCTGCAGCTCTTCGTAGCTTCAACATGGTCCCTCTGTCATTCTGTTCAGCGGTTTCTAGCATCAACATCGCAACTTCCTGAAGGTTCAGCAGTAAATACCAGCTCCTATTCCGGTAATTCTCATCACTATCTTATAATTGGGATGCCATTTTATGCCATGATGTAGAAATTCCTGTGATAAGTACTGTAGGAATATGTGTTTTGACAACTATGAGCTATTGTTCTGGAGATTTGTTTCAATCTAAGGAATCCTGTGGATATGTTGTATGTGTGCATTCAAATTTGATGTCGATACCATTTGAGTTAGTTGTAAAAATTGGTTTTCGGTTATGATATTTTGTTTATACCAAATTTGAATTGATTGTCAATGTTTAATGTTGTTTTGTTTGAGATAATTTTGAGCAACATTCTGATATCACTATATGAGTACCAATAGGTCGTTATGTTGGTTGCTAGATGCTAATGAATTGTTTGAAACTTTCTTGAACTTGTTTTAGTGTGAAGGCTGAAATCGTTAGGTTTGTGTCTATTTGTGTTAAAATTGAATATTGAAGCTGATTTTAGTGTGTTGATTGGATACAATATGAGTGGATTTAAATGAGAAATTTCAATCATGCCACAGATGCTTCCCGTTTGCGTTAAATATTCGTCGGAGATGTTTGTATTAGACATGTTTAGATGTAAGAAGCTGCTGCCCGGATTTAATGTTGCTAATTATTGCTGGTTTCTAATTCATTTTTCTATGTTTCGATTTTGTTCTAAATTATAGCATGAATTTCCAACTATTTGTTTCGTTTGTGAATCAATAATCATGATAATTGTTTGACAATTTGATGTTCATGTTACATTCATGTAATTTATTTCGATTTTATATTTTGCTTACTAATCACATTCTAATTTATATTGCAATTTTCCTTTCATTTCAATTTTTATACCCCTCATGTTACTAACGAGTTTATTATTTGTGTAGACATCCGAGGATTGATTGAAACATTCAATTTCTTTTAGCACATCTACACTTTATCATTAGCATTTTAATATTCATATTATTATTGTTTATTTAATATTTAATAATGTACATACAATATATTTAGTATTTTTATTTTTTATATTTAATACTGTAAATATAATTATATATATTTGAAATTCCTGGCAGCAGATACGTGATGTCACAGAGAATGTTATGACACACTATCTGACACTCTCACAATTTACGGTAAAATATAAATAGCGATAAAGAACACAATAAGTTGTTTACCAGTTCGATGTCTAACTACACCTACATGCGGGGCTACCAAGCCGGGAGGAAATTCACTATTAGTAGAATTAATTAGGAATAAACCAACAGTTTATCTCCTTCACTTAAGACCTACCAATGCAACTTCAACCTAAGTCCTACTTAGATCGTAGTACCTACTCCCCCTCAATCACAGGTGATATCAACCTATTGAATAATTGAATTGTGAAGACACACTTCAATAAACTATCTTGATCTCGCTTCAAAGCTTTCAATCAAGAGACAAACACTCGTGCTTTAAAGCTTTGGTGATAAACTACCCTTACAAACAAATCCTAGTCCAATTCACTTATCAATTGATATTTGCTTGGCTCACAAGAGAAACTAGAATTACAAATACCAATGTTATAAATCCTAACGGTACAAATAACAAAACGCTAAATCTTCAATACATTCCAAGGCAAACCACAGGTTGTAAGGGTTGAATTCCTTTTATAGGCGATCCACGAAACTTCAGTTTGGGCTTCCATAAAGATAGCTAGGGTTCACTTAATTTAATCCTAAAACATGGTCTTTTCAACAACCAATTTAGGTTTAATTAAGATTGACCTAACAACCACGTGACATGCTTTCTAATAACGAGAAAAACATAAAATAGCACTCAACAAACTACGAAAAATCTCAAAAAAAAGCAGTTACGAGCAGAATGTCACTGCGATGTCATAACATACATTATGACATCGGTATTCTAATTTCAACCTGACTTTAGCTTCGATTCTGAGCTATCTTTTAACATCCTTAGCGGTGGGATTTATCTTGATCTCGAATGTCATGACATTTATCATGACATTGCTAAAGCCTAGTTTTACAAAATTAATGCCAACTTAAACACTAACAAACTCCCCTTTGGCATTTTTGGCTAAAACTACTTAACCTATCGAGTACATATACAGCGAAGACAAACTAGTTCTAAGCTTAAATAAACTAGAACCTAGAGATAAGATAAATTATACCCATACAGAGATCCCACAATTCCCACAATTGCCCACATACAAAATTTTAAACAGGCCATACAGGTTCCCAAAGTCCCGCCATTTGTCACACTGTTGCTCATAGTTTCCACACAATGATTCTTCTCCCCTTTTTAGCCATAAAGGGCCAAAACAATACAATTTCCCAAACTTTCAATCATAAAGAACCGGCACATAAAGTTATACCTCGATTAAGGATTACAAGTCATCAACACAAATGATTACAATCATTCAAAACAAAATACGAACAAGAAAACAAGAACAAATTAACGAGAATAAAAATCGAGGCAACATGGAAACAACTCAGTGCTTTCTTCTCCGAAGAAGCGTGAAAGGACACATCTTGAGCCTTCTTTACAAGCGCTAGTCACATCATCATCTTCCTCCATATGAGCGGCGGTATCACCATCGAGCCTTTCTTCCTCGACCTCTGTGTCCTTTTCCTTTTCAAGTAGAGATCGATTGCTTCAATGGGTCTGTAGCTTCCTGGTGTCTTTTAGGATCTGGAATTCCACAAAGAATATTGCCTTAATAGCATTCCATAGGATCGATAAAAATTTTGCTTTTGTTCCAACAAAAGATGAACCTTCAGACCAATGGAGATGGTTGACTTGTGATTTGTGGGAACCCGATTGGGCACCTATCTTGTGCGAATAGCAAATTGACACTAATTTGCTATGACTTTCCTTCAAGGCCAATGTTTTGCTTGGCGATGGTATCGACACACGGTTGTCGGTTTCTTCAAGCTGAGTTGAGCCTCATCGATCTCCCAAATACTTGTTGATTACACTTGGGAAAACTTCATTTTCTTCCTCGACAAACACGGTCTTGAAATCTGGCGATCTTCCATCAGCACAACCATAACAGGTTCACAATAAACTCCTTCACTAGACCTTCATAGCAATTGGAGAACTTCACCATAGTTCTCATCAACCCGCTTCCTTGATCGGTCAATCACATCTTTGCATTCAAGAGCATCTTTGTTGATTCCTTTCAAGTGCAAGTCTCTTCAAACTCACATATTTCCACCTATTAGCATTTTCGAGGTGGTGAAAGGAAATGTTGTCAATTGGCACCGGGAACTATGGGCATTTTCCAAGAGACAACCTTCTTTTTGAATGAATGTCGAGACATTTTACGTTAACATCAAAGTCGAAATCATCACGATGCGAGGGCTCGGTACTTTCCTTTTCCTTACAATTGAAGTGCTCTTTGCTTTAGGGTATCACCAACATTCTTTACTTTATCCTTCCTTTGGAAGTTCCAACCTTGTTGCCCTTACCGATTTTCTCTGCCTTCCTCTCGTAGGAGTCTTGCAACCAACTTGACATTCTTCTCATGAGCAGCTTGGAACAACACTTTTCTTCCCTTTCTATTCATTACCCTCCTAGCAATCTGGGATTAACCTTAGCTATGAGATCATTATCATAAAACTCCTCATCTAGATTGATGATATGAGAAACCATATTCGATTGGTGTTCTTCTCGGGGTATCTTCAAGAATGCTATCGGATATGTTATCGGCGAGAGCGGGGAGGTTTATCGGAGGTACTATGATTTGGAGATTTCTCAAGAATCTCATCAATCTCATTCACATTTGCAGAGGGATTCAATTACATTATCATCGTTACATCCTTGAGGCTGGAGCGAAGGATTTACATCACTTTCACGGGGGAATCAACATCATCACGGATGTCTTGACATTCGCATTGACATCGGATCAGCTGCTAAGCTAGGGCTAGGACTTATGATTCGAGGGCGAAATCCAGTAGACTTATTCTCATTTAGGATATCGGTCACTATCCTAGCTATGGCCTCGTACGACCTAGATCCTTCTCATTTACTAGTTACGGGGAACAAGGATGATGGTCTTGAAGTCTTACAGGGAGATACTTGTGCCCTTCTTGCATTTCTTGTGCGTAGCTTCTTGACCTTTTGGGTGGGTTGCCATTGCCTTGATGGTGTCACCGTAGAACTTGACTTGCATGGCTCCGTGTTTGCTCTAACTTCACCATGGAGGAGACAAGGATCCGATTCTTGAGATGAAGAGGATGATGAAGACATATTTGATGGTTTTGAGAGAGAGCGAAAATAGAAAAGAGTTTGGGGTTTCTTTTGAATGAAGAAAGTGTGATACTACTTTCAAGCGAGAAAACTATTATATGAGGGTATCTCTTCCTATTCTTGGATCTTTTAAAATAAGGATGAAAATACCTAAATAACCCTCTTATAAATAATTGAAGTAAACAATCCCTTCCACCGCTTGTTGTAGGCACGGTTAATTGCTACTGACTCCTCAAATTGACAAATATCAATTTGTCCCTTAAAGTCTTAAATTGATCACTCTCGAGCTTTAGTAGCAATGTCATGGTACAATGTCATGACATTGACATTGTCGATCATCACTTTATCCGGATCATCCTAAAGCGGTTTCTCCTTTCTATATATTTAACATAATATAAAGCTACAGTTTTCTTCTTCTTGATCCAGAGATAAGATTGCTTCTTGAGAAGACATCCATCAGCAGGACTTTTACACAAGCTTTGATCAACACTTTCTCCACTTGTTTTCTTGGACAACTTCAAATGTGGAGGGTAAGGGTCTAGTGTGGCTGCCATTACTCGATCAAGCTTCTTGACACAATTCCTTGCATACTGCTCGTGAGAAGTGTTGAGCCTTCCATCAATGTGACATTCCTCCGGATACTATGTTATTAACATAGATGGAAGCCACCATGATCTTTTCTCCTCGACAAAGGGTTTCATTCAAGACTCTCTCTGTATCCTTTGTGATAAGATACTTGGTTATCCTTTCATGCGGATCCTAGTACTTTGCTTTAGTACTTTAGGAGCGGTCGGATGTCTAGACATTGAGTGTGACATTACGATTTCTGTCCAACCTTATACTTTCCAGATTCTCCCTTTGTCTATGAAAGATCTTGGTATCCTTGACTCCCTCTATGGAACTTATCTTTCTCATTCCTTTGAGATGTGGATGACCGATACTTGCTGCCACAACTTTACTTTCTCTTCACTGTATCATTGAACTCAAAGAGGACAGTGGTTTTCTCGATTCCCATGTAGCGGTTGTCCTTTGATCGACTCCTCTCATAATCACTACTGTTCATCGTTGATTACAAGACATTCAACCTTAGTGAAGTTGTTGTGAATCCCATATCACATAGTGACTTATGCTAATGAGATTTGCATTCGACCTTTTACTAGCGACACTTCGTTTAGGTTTGGAACTCGAGGCCGGTTTGAGTTTCCAACACCTTTGATTTCTCCTTTAGCTCCATCTCCAAAGTAACAAAGTGGTAGAATGATGCTTAACATCATTGAGAAGATTCTTGTCTCCGGTCATGTGCTTGGAACAACCATCAAAGTACCAATCTTTCTTGGTAGACACACTAAGAGAAGTGTTAACTACGAACAGCATCTTCTTCTTCCTTTGGGAGTATGATACCACTGTTGGTTTTAGGTTTCACATAAGACCCTTGATTAGGATATCCATGTAACTTTAGCAAAAGATTTTATGTGACCAAACCTTCCACAATAATGACACCTCCATCTTTGAAACTTTTGTTCATGTTTCTATGATTTTGATGTTGCACCCAATGTTGTGACACTGTTTTGACATTGGTTTATTAGGTCATTCTTCCTTTTGTTATTGACAAACTTCTTAGTCTCCACATATCACGAGGACCTATTCCTGTTTTGTGGTATGACATCTTCTTTGCCATAGACTTGCGGGTTTGTTCCTTTCACAGTTATTAACGGATCTCTTTGCGACCACACAGCTAGATACATTTCTGTTTTGTGTTGTGCTTATTTGTTTTGACATTGGTTTCCCATGTCTCTTCTTCTTAATGTCACCATGAGTTCTTTTCGACCACATATCCTAGACCATGCTTATTTCACGCATTTTGTCCAAGTGAAGAATTTCTTCCAACTTATACGTACGGATGTCAACATTTTGATGATTTAGACATCGATCAAGTTTGAGTTGACATTACAATATCACTATTGAGGTGATTTATAGTGGGTGTTTTCCTTTTCTCGACCTCGACTTCACATTCGACTTCGACTTCTCAATCGACTTTTACATTCCTCGTTCTGTGACAAACTTCACCATTTTTACACAACTTCTGTAGGTTTCAAGCTCTTCAAATGTCACTTCCTCATCACTAGAATCCATATCGAGTTGTACACTCCGAGAGAGCGGTGACAAGTTTGGCACCTTCTTCCTCAGATTCACTTCTTGAATCACCATCGGACAGTGGCGACCATTCCTTTCTTTTGTTTCTTTAGAAAGGTGGGACATTCAGCTCTAATATGTCCAAATCCTTCACATTCATGACATTGGATTTCTTGCCTTGACTTCCTTTTCCTCGACTTGGATCTTCTTTGAGTCATAAGATCATTGATGTCGGATGCAATGTCCTTGACATTTGACCTTGACTTTGGATCAATCCTCTGATGAGTTTGTTGAGCTGTCTTCCAAGCATAGCTATAGCTTGGATATCTTCTCTTCATCTTCCACATTGCATCCTTCTTCAGTATTAGATACAAGTGCCATGCTCTTGTTCTTTTTGTCAACAGTTTCACTGATTCCCATCTCAAAAGTCATAAGAGATCCTATAAGTTCTTCAACCTTCAAGGTGCTGATGTCCTGAGCCTCCTCTATTGCAGTTACTTTCATTGCAAACCTTTTAGGCAGGGATCTGAGAATCTTTCTCACCAGCTTTTCTTCTAACATTCAATTTCTTTTAGCACATCTACACTTTATCATTAGCATTTTAATATTCATATTATTATTGTTTATTTAATATTTAATAATGTACATACAATATATTTAGTATTTTTATTTTTTATATTTAATACTGTAAATATAATTATATATATTTGAAATTCCTGGCAGCAGATACGTGATGTCACAGAGAATGTTATGACACATGTATTCGATTATAATACATACATCTACCAAGTAAATTCACTATTAGTAGAATTAATTGGGAATAAACCAACGTTTATCTCCTTCACTAAGACCTACCAATGCAACTTCAACCTAAGTCCTACTTAGATCGAGTACCTACTCACTCCCCTCGATCACGTGATATCAACCTATTGAATAATTGAATTGTGAAGACACTTCAATAAACTATCTTGATCTCGCTTCAAAGCTTTCAATCAAGAGACAAACACTCGTGCTTTAAAGCTTTGGTGATAAACTACCACAAACAAATCCTAGTCCAATGCACTTATCAATTGATAGTTGCTTGGCGAACAAGAAAACTAAATTACAAATACCAACATTATAAATCCTAACGATTACACAAATAACAAAAGTTTAAATCTTCAATACATTCAAAGGCGTAACACGGTTGTAAGGTTGAATTCCTTTTATAGAAGCGATCCACGAAACTTGGTTTTGGGCTTCCATAAAGATAGCTAGGGTTCACTTAATTTAATCCTAAAAACATGGTCTTTTCAACAACCAATTTAGGTTTAATTAAGATTGACCTAACAACCACGTGACATGCTTTCTAATAACAGAAAAACATAAATAGCGACTCAACAAACTTCGAAAAATCTCGGGAAAAAAAGCAGTTGAGCAGAATGTCTGCTGAATGTCATAACATCATTATGACATCGTTTATTTGGAATTTCCAACGACTTTAGCTTCCATTCGAGTTGTCTTTTAACATCCTTAGCGGGTGGATTTATCTTCAATCTACGAATGTCATGACATTTATCATGACATTACTAAAACTAGTTTACCAAAATTAATGCCAACTTAAAACACTAACAATATTATTTTTATTTCTTATATTTAGTATTGTAAATATATATATTATATACATATTATTTTTATTATTATACTTTATTTATTCATTCATAATAAGTTTGAATTACATTTATTTCTTAGAATTAATTTCTATAGTTTATTCTAATTAATAAAATACAATCATTAATATTTAAGTTGCTCTGCATTTAATTTCTGTTTGTATGCCTTTAACATAATTAATTTATCGTTTCCTCTTTAATTTATTTTCATCCCCATTAGAAAATGTATCCCAATCCCTTGATCGTTGTAAATAATTTGCTGTTTAATCCCCAATTATAATTGATGTATCCTCTCCCAAGAACAATTCTTATAATAATCTAGTTTGCATTTATCTTATTTCAATTTAGTCCTTACACAAAACCAAAAATATCATTTTAAACTAATAATTGTAAATCATTTTTAAACCCGTAAGTCGACAAAGCTACGAAGCATCGCGATGACCACACATTGCACGACCATGCTAGTACGTATCTTAGGTTGGCCACCTTGTATGGGCTTTGTCGATTTTATTTGTTGTTTACAATTATTTCGATCCTCTTCTCATCTCCATAAGGGTTCAATGGTAGGGAATAGTCTTGGCTATTCTCTCGAGATTGATCAAGTCTTTTGGCTTGATTGATCATAACCTAATTCTTTCTCCATTCTCCAAGCATTTAAAACACTTTTAATAAAACTCGATCCAACGTCGAGTCTTCTTCTCAAACCTCGATCCAACGTCGAGATGTTTTTTTAAAAATGTTTTTCATAAGAAACTTGGATGAAATTTGTTTAAATCGTTAGATGGTAGCCTAATGTTTTAAACAAATTTGAAGTCTTTAGATTGTTGGATGATAGCCCAATAAGATAAAACTTCTATCCATGTCAAAAAAACTAGAGCGGTATTCAAATAAATTTTCGAATGATAGCTCGACGATTTAATTGAATCGGAAGTCTTTAGGTTGTTGGATGATATCCCAATAGACTAAATACTTCTATCCGCATTAAAATAATATAGTGAAATTCGTTTAAATTGTTGGATGATAGCCCGGCGATTTAATCGAATTTAAAGTCTTTAGATTGTTGGATGATAGCCCAATAATTTAAATATTTTATCTCACTCAAAACACCAATTTCATAATAAATTTTTTTGGGATGAGAGATTATTGGTTGAGCTCACTCGCCAATTTCTAGTATTCGAATCATTAGATGATAGCCTAATGTTTCGATACTTGTCATCCACAATTTAAAATCAATCTTAACACATTCAATATCTTTTGTGCGCTCCAAACACCTTTTAACTTTAAACCCTTTTCAAGATTAGACGTGATTCATTTATAATTGAGATGCTTCTTCCTCTATTCCCAAGGTTTTCGACTTCTCCACTTGAGTACTAGAGGCGTTCTCAAACCCTCCCTCATATTGGTGCGTAGTCCTTTATTCTTTATCACACCTTGTGGACGTTAGACGAGTCTTCTCCTTTAAAAATGACGACTTGTCTTTTCATTTAAAATCAATCAACAAACAATTATTTTCTAGTCGAACTACGGTGCTCTGACTTTCCCATTGCACGAGGGAGTACGTAGGCACTAAGTCTTACGACCAAAGGCGAGCAAAAAATAATAAAAACATTTCTTCTCCCTTTCTTTCTCATTTCAACCTTAGAAGATTATAAAATTTCACACTAACACACAACCACACTTTGAACTAAATGGGTACCATCGAGTACGATGGATGTGAGAGGTGCTAATACCTTCCCCTTGCATAACCAACTCCCGAACCTACATCTCTTAATTTCGTAAACCGTCTTATCCTTATCTCTCGTGGGTTTTATCTATATTTTCCCGTTCTTCTTTTAGAACAAATAAAATTAGGTGGCGATTTCACTTTTTTTTGAAAATTCAAATGATTTTTGAAAAATCAAGTTGCTTCACTTCCTCAGCTGGGATACATGGAAAACATCATGCAAATTTGCAAGTGACGGCGGTAAAGAAATCTGATACGCCACCTTCCCAACTCTCTTGGTAATCTGAAACGGACCAATAAAGCGTGGAGTCAACTTCTTTGACTTCAAGGCTCGAACGATACCAATCATCGGAGTAACTCGCATAAACACATGTTCTCCTTCGCTAAACTCAAGATCTTTCCTCCTCTTATCGTGATATCTCTTCTGACGACTCTGAGAAGCTCTCATCTTCTCCTGAATCATTTTAATCTTTTCTGAAGTCTGTTGGACAATTTCCGGCCCAATCACAACACTCTCTCCAGATTCATACCAACACAACGGTGTCCGACACCTCCTACCATACAATGCCTCAAACGGAGCCATACCAATACTCGAATGAAAGCTATTGTTGTAGGTAAACTCAATCAAGGGTAGATAACTATCCCAAGCTCCACCTTTTTCCAACACACAAGCCCTTAACAAATCCTCTAACGACTGAATCGTTCTCTTCGTCTGACCATCTGTCTGTGGATGATAAGCCAGAACTCAATCGCAACTTAGTACCCAAAGCTTCATGCAATCCCGTCCAGAACTTAGATGTAAACCTCGGATCTCTATCCGACACAATACTAGAAGGAATACCGTGCAAACTTACGATCTTCTCGACATACAATTCTACCAACCTCTCCATCGAATAATCCATTCTTATCGGAATGAAGTGAGCAGATTTTGTCAACCGATCAACAATAACCCAGATAGAATCACAATTCTTCGCTGTCCTCGACAAACCAGACACAAAATCCATAGAAATGCCATCCCATTTCCATTCCGGAACAAACAACGGTTCCATCAATCCCGACGGTTTCTGATGTTCGATTTTCGACTTCTGACAAACCAAATAAGCATACACAAACTCAGCAATTTCCTTTTTCATTCCAGGCCACCAAAACAACTTCTTCAAATCATGATACATTTAGTAGCACCAGGATGAATACTCAACCCGCGCTACAATGTCCTTCTTCCAAAATACTCTTTCTAATATCGGCAACATCTGGAACACACACCCTATCACCAAATCTCATAACACCATTCTCGTCACTTCGGAACTGTAACACGGTGAACTAACTTTGTAGGATTTTGTATCGCAAATGTGTGGATAGCAAGAGTCGCCACCGACTTTTCTTTTATCCAATTAAGGGAAGGTGAAAAGAACAGGAAAAGACCTTCGTTAGATTCTGAGTATGGGAGAAGGTTATGAAAAGGGGAAGGTATTAGCACCCCTTTTCATTCGTAGTTATCTACGGGCTCTTAGTTGCTCTTAGATCATTTTAAAATTGTGCTTTCTGTGTGTTTGACAAAAATGTTTTGAAAAAGGCATTTCGATTTGACTTTGTAATGATTCATGTAGGAATGTATACAAAGTGTTAGGAAATGTTCGTTTTGAAAAGAGTTTGAACTTTGACAAAGTGTGTGGTGTGAAAAGTATTTTGATAGAGCAAGCAACTAAAAGTCTTATTACCTACTCGAGTTGGTCGTTTCGTGTTATTTCGTTCCTTTAGAATAGCGCTATCCATACCATTAGTTGGTAGGTAACTCCATCCGTTGGATGTAGCGGGACATTCGAGGACATCGGATGGTCATAGAAGGCAACTTGTAGGAAGTATCCTAGCACATTCGGGGACTATCATCATTTTCGTGGCGACAATCGAGGTCAAGATCATGTATTCGGGCGACATCGTGGGTCTTATGATCTTTGTATCGAAGGGACTATGATGATTTGTTTTGAAAACAGCGGTGCTAGGATACCTCTCGTTCGAGGACATGACCATATTTGGATTCGTAAAGGCGCGAGAGAATTACCGGGGTGCATGTGTGAAAAAGTGTGTTGAATTCATATTCATGTTATCTTGAAAATTAGTGGGCTATGTTCAATTTTATCTTGCCATACACGCCTAATTACTAGCAGTTTATAGGGTGCGGAAATTAAAATGCGGAAATGTAAAGTGCGGAAAGATAAATCCTACGCTATTACATGGCTTTGGGGCAGATACATAATTTAAACTTGTGGAAAATAAAACCCTAATTAAAACTATTACATCCCATGAGCAATTACATTATTTGAAAAAAGAAACGATAAAGAAAAATCGCCCGAAACGGGATAACCGGTAAAAAGATGAGAAATCGGAAAATACGAGAGAAATCGAATAAGAGGAAAATGTTAGTAAAAATGCAAATTTTTGAATGAGAAAAATATTTCATGCTGGAAATAACATTAATATGCTAAAATAATTTTTTGGAGATGATTTAATAATTAAAAACTAATTAAAAGTGATTAAAATGCAAAATTAGCAATTAAATTAAATATGCATGCAAAATAATATTTTTTAATTTTATAAATTAAATAAACATTTTATGAAAATAATGCAAAAAGAAAAATATTTTTTGGTGTTTTTTAAATGCATGATAAAAATTATTGAAATTAATTAAAATACATGAAAAATATTGAATAAAAAGAAAATATGGAAATAATTAGAAAATATGAGAGTTTGTAAAAAGAAATCAAAACCGGTCTTGGCATGGTTTGAACAGGGGACCTGGAGGAGCATCTTGGAACAGGCAGCATGTAACCACTAGGCCATCTTGCATTGGATGTCAAGGTTGAAAGCGATGTGATCATGGCGTACGTGTCGTTGCTTGGTGAAGTCAAGACACAGTCAGCTGGTGGACCCCGGGTGGCATGAATGAACGAATCGGAATGCACGAAATTGACACGCACGCTTCGCCGATCCTCGCCTTAGTCAACGACACCGGAGCCCTAGCTCCGGTCGTCTTCTCGGCTGGCTGAAACATAAAATCTGAAGAATAAATGGGAAAGGAACCTACCCCTAATTCGACCCCTACGAGTTCGATGGTGGCATTAGTTTCGACAAAAACACTTGTATAAGGCGATTCGATTCAAACAGCTCGGAATGCCTAATCATCAAGCACTATGGTTTCCGGACGTCCAAGCTTGCATGTAAGGGTTCAATCATGTCCTAAACATCACCACAATCGATACAAACACCAAACAACATTAATAATGCATGAAAAGCGAAATTGAATTTTGCAAATTTACCAAATCGGAGCAATGGATTGGGCACGATTCTGGATGGTTTGGCTTCAAGTAAAGGTTGATTTTGCTTGCTGGGATGTTAATGAAAAAGATAGAATGCTCAAAACACCTTGAAACTGGCTGGAGAACAAAATTCAAAATTTGACAAATCTTGAAAATTTTTGGCAAAGTGAGGGTTGTGTATGGGGCTAGGCTAGGGTTTCGTGTCCTTGGCTGTGTGTATTGCTGGCTATTTATAGAGGGATTTGAGAGAGAAAAAACAAGGCAAAAAGATTTGATTTGGAATGCATTCAATGATTTTCAAATAAAATCAAATTTTGAAAGAAATTTGATTTTCTCTTTAATGTATGATCATGCACGAAATTGGCAAGTTGTTTGGGCTTCCTTGGACCTCAAGTATGATCAAAATCCAATCCTCTTGAAAAAATATCTTATTTTCATATTTTATATAATTTAATTTTGAATTAAATGGTTTAAAATTCAAAAATAAATTAATAAAATAGAAAATTGCCATGGCCAAGCATTTATGGGTCACAAATAATGTCATGAACAAGTTTGGATCAAAAGATTATAGGCCCATTTGGAAAATTTTGCATTTTGACCAAAATATCCTTTTGTGCAATTGTCCAAAATTTCCCAACTTCTGAATAGTGCATCTTGCTCAATTTCCATATTTTTGAGTGTTCTTGGACTTTTTGGAGAGCTCTAAGAGTCCTCTAACCAACCTCTTTGGTTTCATCTCAATTGGAGTTTCCATGCTCAATATATCTTCAAAACAAAAAGTTGAATTTTTGTTGACTTTGAAAAGGACCTGTAATATTTTGATCCATACCTTCCAAATGAAGAATTTTTTGAACATTCTTGTGAGACATGAAGTTGTAGAGAATTGAATTTCCTTCCAAACAAGAGGTGGTGGAAAAATTTCTGAGAAAGTATGAAGAAGTTATGATCAGTCAAAGTTTGGTTGACTTTTCACTGAGAAACCCTAATTTAGAAAGTTGACTTTTGAGCAAATCTTGAGTTTTCTTGATGAATCATGATCAACCCTTGATCAAATGATGATTGTGACTTCAAAATGAGGATGTTGACCAAAAATCATGAAGTTTGTTGTATGTTGATCACGATTGACTTTTTGTCCAATATGTGATTTTCAACCTTGAGCAATTGTTTGAGGAAACTTGACTTGTGAGGCTTGAAACTTGACATGGAGAATCTTTGAAGCATGAGGAGGCTGATGAACATTGGAGATGTTGGAAGTCCATCGGAGTGAGAATCACCAAACCCTAGTTTGGGTTGATTGTCTAGGAGAGTTTGTCGATCAACCTTTGAGGAATCCTTGAGTATGGATGTATGGAATGTCTTGAGAAGATGGAGGGCAAATTTTGGGGTAAGACAGTGCCCCTGTTCAATCTTCTTGTCTTGGAAGGTTAGATTGGCATGCGTGCCTTCGTGACTGGAGGTAGAAGATGATTGAACACTCGGCTCACACAATTTTTCGGCGGTGACACGGGAATGGGCTTCTGAGATGCCATTTGGGAAGTTAGAGACTTATTTGGGAATGGGTCGTATGCTAGACTCGAGAATATAGATGCGAATAGGAAAATTGATGGGGATGGGCTTAAGATGCCATCGGAAGATCGATCTTTGGGGAGTGAGCGTCGCTAGCTCTATAGATGTTCTTGATAGTGGAAGGAGCATGGAGATGGGCTTAAGATGCCATCCGGAGAGTCGTATGTTAGACTTAGTGCTCATCTTTGAATGAAGTTGTTGGTTTGTATTGGTTTTTAACCAAATATGCAGCATTCTAAAGGTGGTGAAATGTTGATCAATAGTCGGAGATGGGCTTAAGATGCCATCCAAGGCAGGCGAGTCGTCGCTAGACTACTGTAGTTCTTTGTTGATAATAAGAAGGAATCGAGAATAGATCTTGTCTTGATTACTCGAGGGAGGTAGTAGTTGGCAAAAATGTGGATATCTTCCTGTTGTGCATCGGTGTTGATCCTTTGCACATTATCGGAGGATAACTTGTGATCGTTAGATAAGGTTTCCGTGCGGCTTGGTATTAATCACGGATCATTGTCGGAGGACAACGAGGCGATCGTCAGGATAGTTTTCCGTCTGGATTGGTCTTAATCTGGACCGGTTGTCGGAGGACAACTAGGGCGGTCTTTCGAGATAGTTTTCCGTGCGGATTCGGGTCTTAATCACGGACTGTTCGCGTCGAGCGATTTTCACCTATTTTGGAGAAACAAGAGAAACTTTGATAGAATATTTGTTAGTCTTATGCAAGTATGATGCATGACGATGTGTATGAATGACATATGCATATATTGTGACTTTATGAAATGCATGAATGAGAGATGTCGTGGTATTTCAAAACATGTTCATCTTGAAGAAGATGCGGATGTTACCCTTTCGAGGATTCGACTTGACTTACATGCGGGACGGAGCGGATGGAGATCACGAGAAGAAAGAAAACTTTGATTCCTCCGTTGCTATCGACCAAGTCTTGAAGCTAGATATTGTTGAGAATTTCATAAATAAACCTTCTGGGAGTGGGAGGTACGGGGATTTTGAGTGTAGATCACGGAGCACTTGGTGGTTCTTGAGAGACAGGGTTAGAAGAATGCGGGCCGTTGGAATCTCGGCGGGGAATAAGAGGTGTAGGCTTCCTCCGGTGCACTATCGACCAAGTTACGGGTTTGGACCTTCTGCTTTGGAGAAAGGGAATAGTGAGAGACACCGTCGAGATAAATACCTCGTAGGGATGTGGCCCGATTAAGTTGAGTGGAATCACTGCTTGGGGATCCTCCTCTTCTTTGTTGGGGAAGATTTTGTGGTGAGTGACATTTTTGTGGGGATCACGCTCTGTGGGGGAAATGCGTTGGTGACTTTCGTCGTCATCTCAATTCACGAAGCTGTAGTAATTACTTTGTATGTTCTTCGCATGTTTGTAAATAGATTCTTATTGTTAGATGCATATAATCATTCAAAGCAAACGTTGGACTTTATGCAAACAACAACAGTGAAAATTATAAAGAGAAAGAAATTTGTATTTATTTGAAAGGTGGCATATGGACAAGTAGTCTGCACACAAAGTAAGTAAAAATCTGTCTTGGAAACAATCTCGTTAAGTTCCAACTATGCTAGTACTCATATATTTCAACTATCTCATCTCCTTGTCGGTGAAAGTGAGTAGGTGATCGTCGCCATTTGAATCTTGAATCTTGATAGTAGTTTGGAGGAAAGTGATGCGGGCGAGACACGATCGTGCGCTTAAATCTAACTTTTCCTAGACCGTCCTTTCGGGTTTTCGGTCTAGGGATACCCTTTTTGCCGCCTTTTAGGTTTTCGACTTGCCGGTGTACATGTTTTGCATATATCCTTAACTTTTGCCCGAACCCTTTTGGTTACGGGATATATTTTTTGCCTAGGCGATCGACCTAGCGGGTCTCTTTGTCGTAGTATTTTTGACTATATCTGCGTTCACGAGTGTGGGAAGTCTTCACCATCCATGGTGCTAAGTATCATAGCTCAGCGGAAAATCATCTTGACTACAACGGTACCTCGTGGGTGGGAGTCCATTTACCCACAGGATCACCTTGTGGGAGAATGATGCGCTTGACTACTAGATCACCGACTTGGTAAACTCGGTGCTTGACCCTCTTGTTAAATGCTCTAATCATTCGCTTCTGGTAGATCTATCCATGGCAAATGGATGCGAGTCGTTTCTCATCAACTAAATTAATTTGGTCAAGGCGGGTCTGGACCCAATCGTCTTCGCCTAACTCTGCGTCCTGGAGGACTACGGTTGAGGTGTCTGAACCTCGATTGGTAGGATGCTTCCATACCGTATCGAGAGAAGGGGTTGCCCTTGATGTTGTGTGTAGTGCGGTAACCATGAAGAGCAAATGGTAACATCTCGTGCCAATCTTTGTAAGTCTTTGTCATCTTACGTATAATCTTCTTAATATTCTTGTTGGCGGCTTCCGCTGCGCCATTCATCTTAGGCCGATAAGGAGAAGAGTTGTGATGCTTGATCTTGAGCTGCGTGCGAGTTCGGTGATCATCTTATTGTTGAGATTGGAACCGTTATCGTGATAATCCTTTCGGGTACCATCTTGACGGATAAGATTATGCTTGATGAAGCGAGCCACAACATTCTTGGTAGCGATGCGACGAGGCTTCTACCCACTTGGTAAAATAGTCTATTTCCACAAGGATGAAGCGATGTCCGTTGGAAGCCGTGGGCTTGATTTCTCGATCACGTCAATGCACATTGCAAAAGGCCGCGGGCCGTTAGAACATTCGAGAGATGCGTGCACTGTCTGCGCATAAATCGGCATTTGTGACAAGATCGGCGTAGCGGTGACAATCGACTTCCATGGTGGACCAATAGTAACTGTTCTCAAAATCTTCTTAGCCATCGTATGTCCCTTTGGGTGAGTACCAATCGCCGTGTAACTCTTCCATGATACGTATTCTTTCGGCCTACGGTAGATGGCACAAATCATGGTTGCGCTTGTATAAAATGCCGTTCTTTGAGGAAGAATTTGGATGCAAATCTTCTCATGAACTTCTTATCATTGTGAGATGCCCTGCGGGATATTCACGAGTCTCAAGATACCTCTTCCGTCATAGTACCAAGGTTTCTCTTACGTATCAAGCTCATAACAATCTGTTGGTTAGTCAAACTTCTCAATGATGATGCAGGGAGCCTCGTTGTCCCATCTAACCTTGAACATAGATGACATAGTAGCTAATCGTCGCCCTGATTCTCTTCTCGTAGAATGTGGTTGAAAGTAATCTCTTGATAAGGAATCAAACTCGAACATGCTCTCGATCGGAATGAGATTCGGATGCTTCGTATCCCTCGCATAATCGGTGATCACTAAAGCGAGTCTCCATACACTTGTAAGAACTTGATTCTTAAGTCAATAGCACTTTATACCCATAATGCTGCCGTATTCGGCCATGTTGTTAGTGGTGAAACATAATCTGGCGGTGAAAGGCGTATGTGCGCTGCGGGGATGTAATGATGGCACCAATTCCATTGCCAAGGCGTTTGAGGCTCCATCAAAGACCATGGTCCATCGGGATCCTTGTTCGGGTCCTTCGTCGGGACACAGTTCTTCTGATCGATAACTAGTAAAACATCTTCATCTGAAATTCGAGCGCATAGGCGATAGTCATCTGACTTGATGAGCCAAATGATCGGCTACTACACTTCCTTTGATCGCTTTACGAAAGTGTCTTGGATGTCATATTCGGAGAAATGGTTTCTCAAATATGTATTTTATCGGATCCATCTTGAAATCAACAAAGTAGTGTGAGTCAACATATCTTGTCTTAGTAGGTGAGCAGCCCAAATAAGCGTTGCAAGTTTTCTCGGTTGTGGTATCTTGTTTCACGATCGGTAAACTTTTTAAGGTAGTATATTGCATACTCTTTCGACCGGACTCGTCATGTTGCCCCACACACCCCATTGAGTTCTCTAACACTCAAGTACATGATAAGAGGTCTTCCTTTGGTGGGCGGCATCGGGATGGGAGGATTACGAGGGTACTCCTTGATTTTGTCAAAGCGATCGCAATCGTCATTCCATTCCACTACTTGATCTTTCTTCAGTAACTTTAATATTGGCTCACAAGTAGCAGTTAAATGTGCAATGAATCTGGAAATGTAATTCAATCGGCCCAAGAAACCTCTGACTTCCTTCTCGGTGCGGGGAGCTGGCATCTCTTGAATGGCTTTAACCTTGGCGGGGTCAACTTCAATACCTTTACTACTGACAACAAACCCTAGGAGTTTACCGGATCTGACTCCAAAGGTGCACTTGTTAGGGTTGAGTCTTAGTCTGTACTTCTTCAACTTGTCAAACAATTTATGTAGATGATCAAGATGTTCTTCTTCAGTCTGTGATCGAGCTATCATGTCGTCGGCGTAGACCTCTATCTCGTGATGAATCATGTCATGAAATAATGTCACCATGCTACGCGATAAGTGGCGCTGCGTTTTCGATCCGAGCGGCATAACCTTGTAGCGAAAGTGCCTTGTGTAACAAAAGTAGTCTTTTCCATGTCTTGAGGAGCCATTTGATCGATTGTAACGAGAAACCATCCATGAAGAAAACCTTATCTTGCGGTGTTGTCTACGAACATCAATATGAGGAAGTGGAAAATCGTCTTTCGGACTCGCTTTGTTCGGATCTACGTAATCCACACATTCGAACTTTACCATCCTTCTTAGGTACAGGTACCACATTCACAACCCACTATGGATATGAGTATGACTAAGAAACCGGTGTTGAGCTGTTTCATAACCGGCTTTGATTTTCTCGACATCTCGGGAAGCATGTCGGCAGACCTACATTTCCTTTGGGAAAACCTTCTTTGTTGGCAACGGTGTACCACAATATCAATGTCTAAACACGGCATGTCTTCATATGACCAAGCAAAAACCTCAATATAGTCTCGTAGCATACGGATAAATCTTCCTTTAACAACGTTCTCAAGACTGCTCCTATCTTGATCTCTTTTACATCTTCATCGATGCAAATTCACAACCTCGACTGCTCTTCGTGTGGTGTATAACTCGCTCTTCTTGCTGTGCAGATCGACAAGTTCTCCTGGAACTTCACAATCTTCCTCACCTTCATCTTGACTTGGTAGATCGGATTATCGAAGTCATATTTAGCAATAGCATATTTATCATCGAGATTGAGTGATTACGCGATGTATCACGTGGGTGTGTGTAAACACATAGCTTTTGAAGGGTGATAAAGTAAAAGAAAACAAACAACAATTGAATGCAAAGTCCAACGATTTTATTGAATGAAAATATGCAAATGACGGATAATAACCCTCACAAGCGAGCCATGATGCCCGGGCAAGGCACTAGGCTTTAGGTTTATTGTTCAAAACATAGAAAATCAAAAAAAACAAAACAAGAGCAATTACTCTGTCTAAAGGAGATTGGTATGGCGTCTTGATCTTCAATTCTTTGAGCCCTTAAATGGAGTTGGGAAGATCCACTTGCTGATGTCGAAATCGTTGTCGTCTTCTATAGCATGGATTCCACTACGATGCGAAAAGGAAGTTGGCGGCGTTCGCGGCGTATCATCTTGACCCTTGATGGTGAAGCCTAAACCGGTCTTGTGAGTTGAAAGGAAGATCGGGAGCTGTCCCCAAATGGTACTACCTTCTTCAGCGGCAGGCATCTTTCGGCAAAGGCCATCCTAAGCGGACTGCGTTGCCGGGGGTGGCGGGAGAGTCGTGAGGCTTGACTCACGGGATTGTTTCAAAAGCTTGAGGGTCTCGAAGAACTCTCCCTTCCATCTCGAGTATCGGAATGGCATAGATGGTGACCATATATTCTTCTTCACCACATCTGTAACAACCTTCCCTTTCACGGATATTTGACACGATGCAAGGTAGAGTAACGCCCCATGTATCAAGGCGTCCAGTAAGCAAGAATAAAATTGGACGGATGTCATGACATGAAAAAGTCAAAGAGACCGACTTTGACTAGCGAATGAGCTCTCCAAGCCTTTAAGCTTAGAACCATCAAAAGCTCTCACAATTATATCACTGGGTCTCGGAACCAACCCTTGATATCAAGTCGATCAAAGCGGTCTTGGTGGGATGTTGAGGAGCGGTATCCACCAAAACATGAGGCGATTGTAGCGCCCGCATTCAACGAGATGTGCAAGGCTTTGTTGTGTTTCTTTCAGGAAGAGTCAAATCGACATAAGAAGCCTAGGCGTTGTTGGCAGCCTAGCAATACAAACTTCAAGTTGGTAGTGTCTTGCGATGCGTGAGCATACTTGAAACTTCACAAGGCATTAGCATGAGCCTCGAGCACAAGAGCGAGCAAGCATGGATATCTTGGAAGTCATCCCATTATTCCACAACATTGTAATCACTCTTCTTGATGATCTTGAATTTCCTTCATTTCTTGTTTGGAGGTATCTTGATAACTTCCTTTGGTACTTGATTTGGCGGGGATGAGTCCTTTGGTTCTTTCCCTCTAGCTTGGGAATGGGTTGAATGGTGGAATCTTTGGAGTCATGATGTCTTTGGAGGAGAGATATGGGAGAATACCCTTCTGGTTACCTTGCTTGCGGTGATGTGATGTCGATGTCGGGAATGGTAGCTTCAGTAAGATCTTTAATGGTCGAGGTCTCGCTTGGCGCCATGATAGTAAACCTCGACTCCATAATTCCAAGGAATAGCTTTATCGGAGGAATATGGGCCAGTGCAGGAGAAATAATGATGAGAGGTGCCACTCTAGGCATGGGATCGGAGAATCCTATTGTGTTAACATCGGCATAGTCTCTGAAATCGTCACCCCATCCGGTCGCTTTAACATCTTCAATAGGAATCTTGTAGCTTTCGAGAAGCGATGTACTTCACCATGTAATCATACTTTCCTTGGCTGCCCCAAGGTATCCCATGCGAGACAGTGCGACTTCATTCGCATTGTCAATCTTCAACTTAGACATTTCTTCACGGCCACGCACGGTGGTTTGGAAATAGTATCTCACGGTTATCCATCATGCCTTTGGACACGTCTTCTCAACCAAGCACAACCATCGGTAGCGGATGGGCACCAGACAATTCTCTAGGCATCTGGATTGACACCGGCTTGCAAATTCTTCTTAGGTCATGGAGGAATGGTCAAGTCATCTATGTTGCAAACATAAGTATCGTCCTGTGACATTGGAACTCTTGCTATGGTTAGGCATAGGAGCGTTGATCACATTGGTCTCAGCGGAGGGTCAAACTCAATGCAGCTTCAATCATGTCTTGAATTTTGTTCTTCAAAGCCCACGATTGTCGATGTACTTAGGCTATTTGGTGGTAAGCACACTTAGCATTAGGATTGTATCTCGGAGAGAAGTGTTGACATTACGAGGAGGATCCTCAAGTGTCGGCTCTGCTTTCAACATGTGTTGCAAGGCTTGCGACAATGGCATGTTGATCTTAAATGCTTGTCTTCGTGGCGTTTTGGCTCTGCGTTGTCTCGTGAGGTTGTCTTGATGTAGGATTGGAGATCCAGCTGCCCCACAGTTAGTAGCGGTCGGTCTTGGCTCGGCTTTTCGACCATACACATTAGCTTCTTTCTTACCACCAAAAGATCTTTTGCGACATTTGAAGATGTCTCTACAGAATCTTCCACTTTTGATACCGGCTTAATCGCTGCTTTGTTAGTATCATTTCGGTGAATCCGGTTGAAGAGTTTCAATCGGATGATTGAAGAATGGGCTGTCGGTGTTCCATAAACATATCAACCAACTCCTATTGGACAAGGGTGGGTGAACTACGCACTGCTAGATCTCTCCATGAGCATACTCCTTGAACTTCTCATCACGACCCATAGACATGCTTTGTAGTTGCATGCGGTGGGTGTCAATTCGACATTATACTCATCTTGCTTGTAGAAGCATCGCTAAGTTACTCCAAATGCGGATCGGTCATTCTCTGGTGATAATACCACTCAAGCGAGTTAGGACAAACTCTCTTGAAAATAGTGCATCCATAACTTTATCATCGATGTGGGGATTGATCTTACGGACATAGGATTTCAAATGCAGCTTAGGGCAAGACATGCCATCATACTTAGCAAAAGTTGGAACTTTGAACTTGAGAGGAATCACAACACGGGGACAAGACTCGGATCATCAAAATTCAGCCCGGACATCTTGAGGTTTTCCACAGCATTGACGGTCTTCAAGTTGCTTGTACTTGTCATCTTCATCAGATCTTGGCCATTATCATAGTCTTTGGGCTCATCTGACTACCTTCGCCATCACCCTTGTCACTTTGCTCATCCTCCTTCTTGACACTTCCTTGAGAGAGCTCTATTCGACTAACCACTTAGGACCACCTTTGTAGCGTCGCCCATGTTGAGAAGACCAACAACCTTCTTCTTCACATTGATGAGCTTCTTGGATCTTCTTGCCCTTGGACCAAGTGGTGAACATCTCGACGAGGATTCGAGCTTGAAGATCTTTGATAGTCGTTCAAGAGCCATTTACGCTAAAATAAATAGCGAGAGAATGAGAAAACCAATCTTGATGTACAGTGATGCAATGTTATGTTATGCTATGCAATGTTTATGCGAATGCAATGCAATGTTTTCAAGGACCTTAGAGATTTAAATTTGTTTAAACAAGCAATGAACAAACATTTATTAGTACTCCTTTTATTCTTTTTCTTTTTAAGTACAAGAGATAGTTCGAAACAATAAAAGAAACATAAAAATTTAAAGCTCTAAGTCTCCATGGGCTTCCTCTTGGTGCCGGTAGGGGTTGATGCTTCGCTCCTCGTGAAGTAACTTGGTCAACTCTAGCACTTTCTTCTCACTTGCATAGAGCTTCAAAGTATCCCTTTCTTCTTTTAGTTGAATCAGGATCTCTTCAGTCTTCAAAATCGGTAGGCATGTCGGGATGGAGAGCGGTATAGGTGCGTCACCTATAGCAGGTTCCATAATTACTAGTAAAGCAGTGAATGGCATCATGAGGTTTTGAGCTCGAGCTCGCACCCATTTGAGGTAAGGTTCCCAAGGAATGGAGTTTTGGTGTCCCAAAGTCTTGGTATCGATCTTCTTTACAATGCCCCAGTGTGTATAAACCTTCGTCGGTAATTACGGAGATCGTGGTTGTGTCGAACACAATATCTTGGAGAAGCATATCATGGGACCATCTCTTGAGCAAAACCAAGCGGCGTAGAGCTAGAAGGGTTGTAAGTAATACCTCCCTTATACCAAGTAGTGAGTACGTTGGAATTCTCCTGGCGCTCAATGAAGGTGAAATCCTTTTGAGAGAAAAGATTCCAGCGGATATCGAATGAGAGAGTGACATTAGTCTTTGAGACCATCTCAACCTTTGTTCGTTCTTCAAAGCGATGGAGGAAGGTCGAAATAAACCACACAAAAAATGTATACAACACATGAGAGTTTCTTGTCTTTTGATGATGCAGTGTGGAAGAATGTAGAATATCTCTAAGTAAAGTAGGCACTAGATTACGGGTGAAAACAACTTGATGGCGTTGACATCTATGAATTGATCGAGTTAGGGAATAGAACCAAACCATAGATTAGCAAGGCCTGATGTCTTGAATGCATGGAAACTCATAACTTTGAGGAATTCTCGGGCTTTCTTAATCGAAACTTGGCAAGTAAACCCTTAACTCCACTTCTTGTTTCCCAATTGGCTTGATGTACGGCGCTTAAGATGTAAAGGCGGATCGATGTCTTCTACCTAGGAACTTTTCTAAACC
The DNA here is from genome assembly GCA_021764765.1 of Vicia sativa. Classification (NCBI taxonomy): domain Eukaryota; kingdom Viridiplantae; phylum Streptophyta; class Magnoliopsida; order Fabales; family Fabaceae; genus Vicia; species Vicia sativa. The sequence goes on from CM038794.1 coordinate 61,551,961, forward strand.
GGTGAAGGCATTTGGTCAGGATAGGTATCCCAGTAGCAGAGAACTCCTCAAGGTAGGAACAAGCGATAATCTGGGAATGTAAAGCAATGGTGTTTGGATCGAAGAACTGGAATAGGACATGCATCATATCTTCTTCAAAACCGGAGATAACCAAGTCAAGTAGATAACCATGTCTTTTGACAAACTGAGCATGGTTTGGAATTTACGAAACCAATTCTTTGGTGAGAAGGTATGCCCATGAAGTTGATTCGGATAGTCTTTCTAGAAGCCATAATCCTACAAAACAAAGCAAAGATAAATCCCTAGGTCCTTGAAATAGTTAGAAATGATATGCAATGCAAATGATGTCATGATGTCATGTTTAGCGCACACAAACAAATCACACAATGAGCCTAGGTTTAAGGCTTGCATGAGGTATAGGTGATTACCCACCAAAAGTTTGAGTTGGTTCATCTGTCCTATAATAATAGCGGGTTCTAGGAATCTCACATCATTGATCTTTCGTAGGCGTTGATTTCAATCGACTACCAAGTGGTCGACGAAAATATCCCAAAGTCAGATCTCGATGAGCGTAGCATCGGTGTCGACCAACCTCGGTCTACACCAAAGCCGCCATCTCACTACCTTCTAATGCCAAGATGGGTCAATTAAGGTTCTAAAAGTTTAGTTAGTGCTTGATGACACCACGAGAAGCCAAATACTATCCTCAACTTGGAAATGAAGAGTATCGGGACATCAAAGTGTCACACTAACGTAGCCATCATGTTGACCATTTCGATATCGTCTAGCATGTGACGATTTATTGCTACTTACCTAAGGAAACCGGATCCGGTGTAGGATCCCCACAAATATAATACCAAGCAACCCTTAAAGATAAAGCAAGCAAGTCAAGCGAAAAGCAATAAAGATGATCTAGAAATCTTTAAGGCATTCTCTCTTTTAGGGTGTTTCCCAGTGTGCATGAGTTACGTAACACGGTGAAGCCCGACTTTGTAGGATTTTGTATATAAATGTGCGGATAGCAAGAGTCGCCACCGACTTTTCTTTTATCAATTAAGGGAAGGTGAAAAGAACGAGGAAAAGACCTTCGTTAGATTACGAGTAAGGAGAAGGTTATGAAAAGGGAAGGTATTAGCACCCTTTTCATCCGTATTATCTGAGCTCTTAGTTGCTCTTAGATCATTTTAAAATTGTGCTTTCTGTGTGTTTGACAAAAATGTTTTGAAAAGGCATTTCGCTTTGACTTTGTAATGATTCATGTAGGAATGTATATAAAGTGTTCGGAAATGTTTCGTTTTGAAAAGAGTTTGAACTTTGACAAAAGTGTGTGGTGTGAAAAGTATTTTGATAGAGCAAGCAACTAAAAGTCTTATTACCTACTCAGAGTTGGTCGTTTTCGTTTTATTTTACGTTCCTTTAGAATAGCGCTATCCATACCATTAGTTGGTAGGTAACTCCATCCGTTGGATGTAAGCGGGACATTCGAAGGGACATCGGATGGTCATAGAAGGCAACTTGTAGGAAGTATCCTAGCACATTCGAAGGGACTATCATCATTTTTCGTAGGCGACAATCGAGGTCAAGATCATGTATTCGGGGCGACATCGTGGGTCTTATGATCTTTGTATCGAAGGGACTATGATGATTTGTTTTGAAAACAGCGGTGCTAGGATACCTCTACGTTCGAGGACATGACCATATTTGGATTCGTAAAGGCAACGAGAGATTACCTAAGGGTGCATGTGTGAAAGAGTGTGTTGAATTCATATTCATGTTATCTTGAAAATTAGTGGGTTATGTTCAATTTTATCTTGCCATACACGCCTAATTACTAGCAGTTTATAGGGTGCGGAAATTAAAATGCAGAAATGTAAAGTGCGGAAAGATAAATCCTACGCTATTACATGGCTTTGGGGCAGATACATAATTTAAACTTGGAAAATAAAACCCTAATTAAAACTATTACATCCATGAGCAATTGCATTATTTGAAAAAAGCGATAAAGAAAAATCGCCGAAGCAGGATAACTGTAAAAGGCGAGAAAATATGAGAGAAATCGAATAAGAGGAAAATGTTAGTAAAAATGCAAATTTTTGAATGAGAAAAATATTTCATGCTGGAAATAACATTAATATGCTAAAATAATTTTTTGGGATTTTTTGGAGATGATTTAATAATTAAAAACTAATTAAAAGTGATTAAAATGCAAAATTAGCAATTAAATTAAATATGCATGCAAAATAATATTTTTTAATTTTATAAATTAAATAAACATTTTCTGAAAATAATGCAAAAAGAAAAATATTTTTTGGTGTTTTTTAAATACATGATAAAAATTATTGAAATTAATTAAAATGCATGAAAAATATTGAATAAAAAGAAAATATGGAAATAATTAGAAAATATGAGAGTTTGTAAAAAGAAATCAAAACCGGTCTTGGCATGGTTCGAACAGGGGACCTGGAGGAGCATCTTGGAACAGGCAACGCCTTAACCACTAGGCCATCTTGCATTGGATGTCAAGGATTGAAAACATGTGATCATGAGCGTACACGCGTCGTTGCTTGGTGAAGTCAAGACACAGTCAGCTGGTGGACCCCGGGTGGCATGAATGAACGAATCGTAACGCACGAAATTGACACGCACGCTTCGCCGGTCCTCGCCTTGGTCAACGACGCCGGAGCCCTAGCTCCGGTCGTCTTCTCCGGCTTGCCTGAAACTAAAACACGCAAAATACGAAGAATAAATGGGAAAAGGGAACCCTACAACCCTAATTCGACCCCTCTGAGTTCAGTGGTGGCATTAGTTTCGACTAAAAACACTTGTATAAGGCAATTCGATTCAAACAGCTCGGAATGCCCTAATCATGGCACTATGGTTTCCAGACGTCCAAGCTTGCATGTAAGGGTTCAATCATGTCCTAAACATCACCCTGAATCGATACAAACACACAAACAACATTAATAATGCATGAAAAACGAAATTCGAATTTTGCAAATTTACCAAATCGGAGCAATGGATTGGGCACGATTCTGGATGGTTTGGCTTCAAGTAAAGGTTGATTTTGCTTGCTGGGATGTTAATGAACAAGATAGAATGCTCAAAACACCTTGAAACTGGCTAGAGAACAAAATTCGAAATTTGACAAATCTTGAAAAATTTTGGCAAAGTGAGGGCTGTGTATGGGGCTAGGGTTTCGTGTCCTTAGCTGTGTGTATTGCTGGCTATTTATAGAGGGATTTGAGAGAGAAAAAACAAGGCAAAAAGATTTGATTTGGAATGCATTCAATGATTTTAAAATAAAATCAAATTTTGAAAGAAATTTGATTTTCTCTTTAATGTATGATCATGCACGAAATTGGCAAGTTGTTTGGGCTTCCTTGGACCTCAAGTATGATCAAAATCCAATCCTCTTGAAAAAATATTTTATTTTCATATTTTATATAATTTAATTTTGAATTAAATGGTTTAAAATTCAAAAATAAATTAATAAAATAGAAAATTGCCATGGCCAAGCATTTATGGGTCACAAATAATGTCATGAACAAGTTTGGATCAAAAGATTCTAGGCCCATTTGGAAAATTTTGCATTTTGACCAAAATATCCTTTTGTGCAATTGTCCAAAATTTCCCAACTTCTGAATAGTGCATCTTGCTCAATTTACATATTTTTGAGTGTTCTTGGACTTTTTGGAGAGCTCTAAGAGTCCTCTAACCAACCTCTTTGGTTTCATCTCAATTGGAGTTTCCATGCTCAATATATCTTCAAAACAAAAAGTTGACTTTTTGTTGTATTTGAAAAGGACCTGTAATGTTTTGATCCATACCTTCCAAATGAAGCATTTTTTGAACATTCTTGTGAGACATGAAGTTGTAGAGAATTGAATTTCCTTCCAAACAAGAGGTGGTGGAAAAATTTCTGAGAAAGTATGAAGAAGTTATGATCAGTCAAAGTTTGGTTGACTTTTCATTGAGAAACCCTAATTTAGAAAGTTGACTTTTGAGCAAATCTTGAGTTTTCTTGATGAATCATGATCAACCCTTGATCAAATGATGAATGTGACTTAAAAATGAGGATGTTGACCAAAAATCATGAAGTTTGACTGTAGGTTGATCACAGTTGAGTTTTTGTCCAATACAATTGATTTTCAACCATCTGAGCAATTGTTTGAGGAAACTTGACTTGTGAGGCTTGAAACTTGACATGGAGAATCTTTGAAGCATATGAGGAGGCATGATGAACATTGGAGATGTTGGAAGTCCATCTGGATCTGAGAATCACCAAACCCTAGCTTGGGTTGATTGTCTAGGAGAGGATTTGTTTGATCAACCTTTGAGGAATCCTTGAGTATGGATGTATGGAATGTCTTGAGAAGATGGAGGGCAAATTTTGGGGTATGACAGGAACTCACCTCCTTGACCTTGGTTGATCAATGTCAATTTATCAACTAAACCAACATCGGATTTCTTTCCATTTCGAATTTCTTTCAGAATACCACTAGTTAGCTTCAACATTCCCAATTTCACGCTATTAGAAGTAGTCTCACACACTAAACTCAGATCTCTGAATTGTTCAACTAATTCCAATTCACGAACCATTAACATAGACATCTGCAAGGACTTTCTACTCAAGGAATCCGCAACAACATTTGCCTTACCAGAATGGTAATTCAAACCGAAATCGTAATCCTTTAGAAATTCTAACCACCTCCTCTGCCTCATGTTGAGCTCTTTCTGATCAAAGAGATATTTCAGACTCTTGTGATCTCCGAATACCTCAAATCGAGAACCATATAAATAATGCCTCCATAACTTCAAAACAAATACAACTGCTGCCAACTCTAAATTATGAGTCAGATAATTCCTTTCATGAACCTTCAATTGTCTTGAAGCATAGGCCACAACCTGCTTATCTTGCATCAACACACCACCTAATCCCATCAATGATGCATCACAATACACAACAAAAGACTTAGCCGGATTCAGCAAAATCAAGATCGGAGCAGTAGCCAACCTCTTCTTCAACTCTTGGAATCCTTTCTCACATTCAGCATCCCAAACAAACACCTGGCCCTTTCTGGTCAACTTAGTCAATGGCAACAACGCTAATTTGGAAAATCCTTCAATAAACTTCCTATAATAACCTGCAAGACCAAGAAAACTACGGATCTCAGAAGCATTCTTCAGCGCTTCCCACTGAGATATCGCTTCTACCTTCGTAGGATCAACAGCAATTCCATTCTTGGAAATTACATGGCCAAGAAAACTCACTTCACTTAACCAGAATTCACATTTGGACAACTTCGCATAAAGCTTCTTCTCCTTCAACAATTCCAATACAACTCTGAGATGTTCTGCATGCTCTTCATCACTCTTCGAATAGATTAAAATGTCATCAATAAATACCACCACAAACTTATCAAGATACGGATGAAATATCCTGTTCATATACTCCATGAAAACACCAGGTGCATTAGTAACTCCAAACGACATAATAGAATACTCATAATGTCCATACCTCGTTCTAAATGCAATTTTTTGAATATCCTCCGTCTTTACACGAATCTGATGATATCCAGACCTCAGATCAATCTTACTGAATACACAAGCTCCAACTAGTTGATCCATCAAATCATCAATCCTCGGTAAAGGATACCGATTCTTGATTGTAACTTTGTTCAACTGCCTGTAATCAACACATAATCTCATTGAGCCCTCCTTCTTCTTAACCAACAACACCGGAGCACCCCACGGCGAAACACTAGGACGAATAAACTTCTTCTCAAGTAACTCTTCCAAGTGCTTATTCAATTCAGCTAATTCAGATGCCGACATACGATAAGGCGCCATCGACACCGGACTAGTTCCAGGAATCAAATCTATAGTAAATTCCACTTCTCTCTCAGGTGGTAATTCACTAACGTCTTCCGGAAAAACTTCTAGAAATTCATTCACCACTAGAAATCCATCACTCTTTGCCTTTCCCTCCGCTTCTATCACAGAATACAACATAAAAACCACATCACCATCTTTTACAGCTAGGTTCAACTGCTTAACCGACATAATCACATCTTCGACACCAACCTCCTCAGGAAAAATAACCGTCTTCGCAAAACAGTTGATATGAACCTGGTTGAATTCCAACCAGTTCATTCCAAGGATGATATCCAGTTGTTCTAACGGTAGGCACACTAAATCCATACCGAAACCCCTACCAAAAATCACAATAGGACAATTCCTACAAACATATGGAGTAGTCACTGAACCCGACGCAGGAGTGTCAATAACCATACTTCCATCCATATTAGAAATATCCAAGTTCAATCTTTTAGCACAATCCAAAGCAATAAAAGAATGTGTCGCTCCAGGTATCAATAATTGCAATCAAAGGTATGCCATTAATAAAACATGTACCTTTAATCAACCGATCATCTAGCTTAGTCTCTGATCCAGACAAGGCGAACACCTTACCACCAGCTTGCTCCTTTTTGGGTTTTGTGCACTGAAGATGAGTATGACCTTCTTCACCATAGTTGTAACAGGTCACCATTCTCACTCTGCAATCATTGGCCACATGGCCGAGTTTCCCACACTTGAAACACTTCCTATCATTACTCTTGCAGTCCACCATACGATGTCCTGTCTCACCACACCTGTAGCACTTAATGGAAGAACTAGAATCTCCCCCACTAGACTTCTTCCAACCACCATATTTCTGATTACTCCTATCATAAGGCTTACCACGATCCATCTGTTGCTTACCCTTCCGATCAATATACCCTCGAGCATTCGTCTTATTATTAGCAAGATCCTCTTTTAGAATCCTACTACAGTCTACTAGATCAGAAAACCTCCTAATGCGCTGATACCTGATACCCCTGCTTGATCTCATCACGAAGATCATTCTCAAATTTGATACATTTGGAAAATTCTCCATCTGCATCGTTAGTGTAGTGAGCATAATACTTTGCCAACTCAGTAAACTTCGAAGCGTACTCACTTACAGTCTTGTTGCCCTACTTGAGCTCCAGAAACTCAATCTCTTTCTTGCCCCGAATGTCTTCAGGAAAGTACCTCCTCAGAAAAGCTCTCCTGAACACAGCCCAAGTCAATGCAATACCATCTTCTTCCATTTCTATCCTAGTAGCAACCTGTCATACCCCAAAATTTGCCCTCCATCTTCTCAAGACATTCCATACATCCATACTCAAGGATTCCTCAAAGGTTGATCAAACAAATCCTCTCCTAGACAATCAACCCAAGCTAGGGTTTGGTGATTCTCAGATCCAGATGGACTTCCAACATCTCCAATGTTCATCATGCCTCCTCATATGCTTCAAAGATTCTCCATGTCAAGTTTCAAGCCTCACAAGTCAAGTTTCCTCAAACAATTGCTCAGATGGTTGAAAATCAATTGTATTGGACAAAAACTCAACTGTGATCAACCTACAGTCAAACTTCATGATTTTTGGTCAACATCCTCATTTTTAAGTCACATTCATCATTTGATCAAGGGTTGATCATGATTCATCAAGAAAACTCAAGATTTGCTCAAAAGTCAACTTTCTAAATTAGGGTTTCTCAGTGAAAAGTCAACCAAACTTTGACTGATCATAACTTCTTCATACTTTCTCAGAAATTTTTCCACCACCTCTTGTTTGGAAGGAAATTCAATTCTCTACAACTTCATGTCTCACAAGAATGTTCAAAAAATTCTTCATTTGGAAGGTATGGATCAAAATATTACAGGTCCTTTTCAAAGTCAACAAAAATTCAACTTTTTGTTTTGAAGATATATTGAGCATGGAAACTCCAATTGAGATGAAACCAAAGAGGTTGGTTAGAGGACTCTTAGAGCTCTCCAAAAAGTCCAAGAACACTCAAAAATATGTAAATTGAGCAAGATGCACTATTCAGAAGTTGGGAAATTTTGGACAATTGCACAAAAGGATATTTTGGTCAAAATGCAAAATTTTCCAAATGGGCCTATAATCTTTTGATCCAAACTTGTTCATGACATTATTTGTGACTCATAAATGCTTGGCCATGACAATTTTCTATTTTTATAATTTATTTTTGAATTTTAAACCATTTAAGTCAAAATTAAATTATATAAAATATGAAAATAAGATATTTTTTCAAATGGGTTGGATTTTTGTCTTACTTAAGGTCCAAGGAAGAAGCCCAAAACACTTGCCAATTTCGTGATTTGCTTGCACATGGAAGGAAAATCAAATTTTCAAGAAAATTTGATTTGTTTTAAAGAGAAAATATTGCACATTCATTACTCAATCTTTTTTCACTCTCTTTGCACTCTCAAATTCCTCTATAAATACCAAGCAATACATACAGCCAAGAGAAGGAAACCCTAGCCCCATACACAGCCCTCACTTTGCCAAATTTTTTTCAAGAATTGGAGAAAATCGAGTTTCAATTTTCAGCAAGTTTCAGTCCAATCCAGCCATCCAATCTTGCTCCTTGACATCCTAGCAAGCTAAATCAATCTTTGTGTTCAAGAGGTTCATTAGAACGCATTAGATGCATTACATGCAAGCATACACGTAGGAATTGATAGTTGCCATTGCTAGGGCAGTTCGGCTTCTTTTCTTTGAAACTCATTACACAAGTCGATTCAACGCAAATGGATATCACCATTGGATTCGGGAGGTCCGATTTAGGGGGGTAGGGTTCTATTTTCTTGTTTATTTTGCGTATTTTTGCAGGTTGGAAAATCAACCCACCGGAGAAGATGACCAGCGTTAGGGTTCCGGTTGCTGACTCCGGCGTGGACTCCTTGACCGCATGCGTGGCATTATCGCGCTCTCTGATTCGCTCATTCCATCCACCGGGGACCCCACCAAGCTGACTGGGCCTTGACCTCACCAAGCTACGACGCGTGTGCACTCATGATCTCACGTTTTCAATCCATAACAACAAGTGACAGATGGCGTAGTTGTAAAAGCTCTTCCTGTGCAAAGATACTCTCCCATGACCCAGTTCGAATCTCATCAGGACCAGATTTGCATTCTTTTTTCACAAACTCATATTTTTCATATTTTCTATATTTTTATATTATTTAATATTTTGCATATAATTTTAATTCTTTTCATAATTTTTATTCATGCATTAAAAGTCATCAAAATATTTTTTCCTTTTGCATTTATTTTCAGAAAATACTTATTTAATTTATAAAATTAAAAAATATAATTTTGCATGCATATTTATTTTTATTCATATTTTAGCATTTAAATCACATTTAATTAGTTTTAAATTATTAAAATGCATCCAAAAAATCCCAAAAAATTATTTTAGCATATTTATGTTATTTCCAGCATGTCATATTTTTCTCATCTAAAAATTTGCATTTTTACTAACATTTTTCTCTTATTCGATTTCATCGTATTTTCCGATTTTCTTATCTTTTCACAGGTTATTCCGTTTCAGACGGTTTCTTTTACTATTTTCTTTTTTCCAATAATGTAATTGCTCATGGGATGTAATAGTTTAAATTAGGTTTTTATTTTCCGCAAGTTTAAATTATGTATCTGCCCCAAAGCCATGTAATAGCGTAGGACATTTATCTTTCCGCATCTTTACATTCTGCATTTTAATTTCCGCACCCTATAAATTGCTAGTAATTAGGCGTGTATGGCAAGATAAAATCGAACATAGCTCACTCTAAACACAAAGATAATATATCTGAAATCAACACACTCTTTCACACATGCACCCCTTAAGGTAATTCTCTCTCGTTGCCTTACGAATTCAAATATGGTCATGTCCCTCGAACGTAGAGGTATTCTAGCACCGTTGCCTTCCAAACAAATCATCATAGTCCCTTCGATACAATGATCATAAGACCCACGATGTTGCCTCCGAATACATGATCTTGACCCTCGATTGTCGCCTCGAAAATGATGATAGTCCTTGAATGTGCTAGGATACTTCCTACAAGTTGCTTTCTATGACCATCCGATGTCCCTTGAATGTCCGCTTACATCCAACAAATGAGTTACCTACCAACTAATGGTATGGATAGCGCTATTCTAAAGGAAAGTAAAACAATACAACGACCAATTACGAGTAGGTAATAAGACTTTTAGTTGCTTGCTCAAATCAAATGCTTTTCACACACACTTTTGTCAAAGTTCAAACTCTTTTCAAAACAAAACATTTAGAACACTTTGTATACATTCCTACATGAATCATTACAAAGTCAAGCGAAATGCCTTTTCAAAACATTTTTGTCAAACACACGAAAGCACATTTTAAAGTGATCTAAGAGCAACTAAGAGCCGTAGATAACTACGGATGGAAAGGGTGCTAATACCTTCCCTTTTCATAACCTTCTCCTTACTCGAATCTAACGAAGGTCTTTTTCGTACTTTTACCTTCCCTAATTGGATAAAAATAAAAGTCGGTGGCGACTCTTGCTATCCGCACATTTGTGATACAAAAATCTACAAAGTCGAGTTCACCGTATTACAGAGCTGGCGACTGTGGAGACACCCTAAAGAGAAATGCCTTAAGGATTTCTAAATCACCTTTATTGCTTTCTGTTTGACTTGCTTGCTTTATCTTTAAGGGTTGCTTGGGTATTATATTTGTGGGGGATCCTACACCCGGATCCGGGTTTCCTTTTAGGTAAGTAGCAATAAATCGTCGCGACCGTTAGACGTATATCAAAACGGTCAACATGATGGCTACGTTAGCGTGACACTTTGGATGTCCTGATACTCTTCATTCCCAAGTTGAGGATAGTATTTGGCTTCTGCGTGGTGTCATCAAGCGCTAACTAAACTTTTAGAACCTTAATTGACCCATCTTGGCCATTAGAAGGTAGTGAGATGGCCGACTTTGGTGCAGACTAAGGTTGGTTGATACTCGATGCTACGCTCATTAAGATCAGACTTTTGGGATATTTTTGGTCGACCACTTGGCAGTCGTATTGAAATAAACGCCTACGAGAAAGATCAATGATGTGAGATTCCTAGAACCCGGTTACTATTATAGGACAGGATGAACCAACTCAAACTTTTGGTGGGGTAATCACCAATACCTCTTGCAAGCCTTAAACCTAGGCTCATTGTGTGAATTGTTTGTGTGTGCTAAACATGACATCATGACATCATTCGCATTGCATATCATTTCTAACTATTTCAAGGACCTAGGGATTTATCTTTGCTCTGTTTTGTAGGGTATTATGGCTTCTAGGAAGACTATCTGAATCAACTTCATGGGTATACCTTCTCAGCTCAAAGAATTGGTTTCAGAGATTCCCGATCATGCTCAGTTCATCAAAAGACATGGTTATATGCTTGATTTGGTTATCTCCGGTTTTGAAGAAGATATGATGCATGTCTATTCGGTTCTTTGATCCGAAACACCATTGCTTTACATTCCCGGATTATCAGTTAGTTCCTACCTTGGAAGAGTTCTCTAAGCTACTTGGGGTACCTATTCTTGACTAAATGCCATTCACCGGTCTAGAAAAGGTTCCTAAGTACGAAGATATCGCATCCGCTTTACATCTTAAGCGCTCGGACATTGAAGCCAATTGGGAAACCAGTGGAGTTAAGGGTTTACTTGCCAATTCCTAATTAAGAGCCGAGAATTCCTCAAAGTTATGAGTTTCCACATTCGAAGACATTGTGGCCTTGCTAATCTATGGTTTGGTTCTATTTCTAACTCGGATCAATTCATAGATGTTAATGCCATCAAGTTGTTTCTTACCAATCCGATGCCTACTTTACTCGGAGACATCCTACATTCTCTCCACACTCGTACTACTAAGAGATAAGGAACTCTCATGTGTTGCATACGTTACTTTCCGGTGGTTTATTTGCACCTTCCTCCATCATTTTGAAGAATGAACAAAGGTTGAGATGGTCTCAAGATTAATGTCACTCTCTCATTCGGATATCCGTTGGAGTCTTTTCTCTCAAAAGGACTTCACCTTCATTGAGCGTTGTGGAGAATTCCCTAATGTACCACTACTTGGTATAAGGGAGAGTATTACAACCCTTCTCTAGCTCTACGTCGGTTTGGTTTTGCTCGAAGAGATGGTCCACATGATATGCTTCTCCAAGATATTGTGTTCGACTACAACCACGATCTCGAGTGCAAGCGAAGGTTCATACATGCTTGGGGCATGGTAAAGAAGACCGATACCAAGACTTTGGGACACAGAACTCCATTCCTTGGGAACCTTACCTCAAATGGGTGAGAGCTCGAGCTCGAAACCTCATGATGCCATTCACGCTGTTCTACCGAATTATGGAACTGTTGCTATAGGTGATGAGTCTATCTTTTCTCCATCGACATGCCTCTGATTTTGAAGACTTGAAGAGATCCTGGATTCACTCAAGGAAGAGGGATACCTTTGAAGCTCGGTGTTATGCAAGTGAGAAGAAAGTGCTAGAGTTGACCAAGCTACTTCACGAGGGCGACATCAGCCTACATCGGCACCAGAGGAAGCGCCATGGGAGACTTAGAGCTTTAGATTTTATGCTTTTCTTTGTTCTTGTCTTGAACTATCTTTTGTACTTAAAAGAAAAGAATAATAAAGAGTACTAATAAATGTTTGTTCATTGCTTGTTTAACCAATTTAAATCTCTAAGGTCCTTGAAAACATTGCATTGCATTCGCATAAACATTGCATATCATAGCATAACATTGCATCACGGTACATTGAAGATTGGTTTTCTCATTCTCTCGCTATTTATTTTAGCGAAATGGCTCTTGAACAAGTCAAAGATCTCAAGCTCGAATGCTCGGTTTGATGTTCACCGGCTTGGTCCAAGGCCAAGAAGATCTGAAGAAGCTCATCAACGAAAGAAGAAGGTTGTTGGTCTTGTCAACATGGGAAGCGCTACAAAGGTGGTCCTAAGTGGTTAGTCGAATTGAGCTCTCGAAGGAAGTGTCAAGAGGAGGATGAGCAAAGTAACAAGGGTGATGGTGAAGGTAGTCGACATGGGCACGAAAAAGTCTATGATGATGGCCAATACTCGATGAAGATGACAAGTACAAGCAACTTGAAGACCGTCGAATCTTGTGGAAAATCGAAAATGTCGGGTTTGAATTTTGATGATCGAGTCTTGTCCACGGTGTTGTGATTCCTCCCAAGTTCAAAGTTCCAACTTTTGCTAAATCGATGGCATGTCTTGTCCTAAGCGCATTTGAAATCCTATGTCGGAAGATCAATCCCCATGATGAGAAAGTTGTGGATGCACTATTTTCAAGAGAGTTTGTCGGGAACCCGTTGGAATGGTACTATCACTGAGAACGACCGTATCCGTACTTGGGTGACTTAGGCGATGCTTTCTCGAGCGATATGGTACAATCTTGAATTGACACCCACTCGCATGCAACTACAAAGTATGTCTATGGGTCGTGATGAGAAGTTCAAGGAGTATGCTCAGAAATGGGAAGATATAGAAGGCAGAGTTCAGCCACCCTTGTCCACTAGGGAGTTGGTTGATATGTTTATGGGAACACTGACGGGCCCATTCTTTAATCATCTGATTGGAAACTCTTCAGCCGGATTCACCGAGCTGATACTGACAGGCGAACGTATTGAAGCTGGTATCAGAAGTGGAAAGATTCAGGTAGAGACATCTTCAAATGCAGCGAAGAGATCTTTTGGTGGTAAGAAAGAAGTCAATGCTATAAATGGTCAGAAAAGCCGAGCCAAGACTGACCGCGCTCAATCTGTGGGAGCAGTTGTGATCTCCAACCCTACATCGGCACAACCTCAGCGAGACAACGCGCGTAACCAGAACGCGTCACGAAGACAGTTTACGAAGATCAACATGCCATTGTCACAAGCCTTGCAACACATGTTGAAAGCAGAGCTGATTACCTTGAGGGATCCTCCTCAGAATGTCAACACTTCCTCTCCGAGATACAATCCTAATGCTAAGTGTGCTTACCATTCCAATAGCCTAGGACATAGTACTTATGATTGTTGGCCTCTGAAGAACAAGATTCAAGATATGATTGAAGCTAAGCAGATTGAGTTTGATCCTCTGTTGAGACTCGAATGTGATCAACGCCTATGCCTAACCATGACAAGGGTTCCAATCTTTGGTGGCGATACTTATGTTTTCAACATAGATGACTTGACCATTCCTCGATGGTATTAAGAAGAATTTGCTACAAGCCGGTGTCAATCCGGGATGCCGAGAATTGTCGTTGGTGCCCATCCGCTTTGATGGTTGTGCTTGGTTGAGAAGGCGTGTCGATGCATGATGAATAACCGAGATACTATTTACGAAACCACACATGCGAGAAGCTGTGTGAAGAAATGTCTAAATTGAAGATTGACAATGAAGATGAAACGACCAAATCGTGTGGGATACCTTAGGACCAGTGGAAAGTATGATTACATGGTGAAATACACTTGTTCTGAGAGCTACAAGATTCCTATTGAAGATGTTAAGGCAACCGGATGGGGTGGCGATTTCCCAGAAGACTATCTTGATGTTAACACCATAAGGATTTCCTCTGCGATCTGTGCCTAGAGTGGCACCTCTCATTATTACTTCTCAAGACCAGTTCCATATTCCTCTAACAAAGCTATCCCTTGGAACTATGGATCGATGTTTACTATCATGGTGTCAAACAAGACCCTCGACCATTGAAGATCTTGGTTGAAGCTACCATTCGACATTGACAACATCAGGATCAAGTAAGGTGACCCGAACGGAAGAGTACTCTCCAAATCTCTCCTCAAAAGACACTATGACTCCATTTCGCATTCCAACTATTCAACCCATTCCCAAGCTAGAGGAAAGAACCGTGACTCATCCTGCTTTCAGGAAGTGCCAAGGAAGTTACTAAGGACACCTCAAACAAGAAATTGAGAAATTGAAGATTACAAGAAGAGTAACTACAATGTTGTGGAGCAGTTGGGACAGACTCCGTCCAAGATATCCATGCTTGCTTGCTCTTGTGCTCTCGAGGCTCATGCTAGCCTTGGTGAAGTTTACGAAGAATGCTCACGTGTCATGAGACTACTACTTGCCAGTTTGAAGTTTGTATTGCTAGCTTGGCCAACAAACTTCTCGATCTTGATTGACTCTGGAAAGAAACACAACAAAGCCTTGCACTCATTGAATGCAAGGCGTTACATTGTCTCATGTTTTGGTGGATCTGGTTACGCTCGAATATCCTCTGAAGGCGCTTTTGATCGACTTGATGTTGAAGGTTGGTTAGAGCTTTGATGGTTCTAGCGAGCGATGCTTGGAGAGCTCACTACTGTTATAAAGTCGGTTCCGGACTTTTGACTCTACTTTCTTTGTCATGGACATCCGTCCATCTGCCTACTGGGCGCCTTGGATACATGGGCGGTACTACCTTACATCGAAAATACCGGTGAAAGGAAAGTTGTTCGATATGTGGTGAAGAGTATATGGTCGGTCATCTCGGTCATTCGATACCTGAGATGGAGGTTCTTGAGACTCTGTCAAGCTTTTGAAACAATACCGAGTCATGCTGTTGACTCTCCTGTCACTCATGAAGTTGCTAAAGTTCCGCCTAGGATGGCCTCATGAAAGATGCTCAAGCTGCAGTTGAAGAAGGTAGCACTATTTGGGGTCGACTCCACGATCTTCCTTTCAAATTTGACAAGATGGTTTAGGCACCATCAAGGTCGGGAAGATGATACGCCGACGTGTCGGCAACTTCCTTTACGCATCCCCGCGAATGGAATCCATGCTATAGAACAACGACAACGACTTGACATCGACAAGTGGATCTTTAACTCCGGATCATGGGCTCGGCAATTGGAAGGCGAAGGCGTCATACCAATCTCCTTTAGTCGGGTAATGGCTCTTGTTTTGTTTTATTTTTCTTTATGTTTTGAACAATAAACTTTGAAAGCCTAGTGCCTTGCCGGCATCATGGCTCGTTGAGTTATTATCTCATTGTTTGCGTTTTCATTCAATAAATTCGTTGGACTTTTGCATTCAATTGTTTGTTTTCTTTCTTTATCACCTTCAAAAGCTATGTTACACACACCCACGTGATACAGAATCACTCCGAATCTCGTTGATATGCTATTGCTAAATATGACTTTGATAATCCGATCTACCAAGTCGAAGGCAAAGTGAGGAAGATTGTGAAGTGCCGGAGAACTTGGTTTCTGACAGAAGAAGCGAGTTATACAACCACGAAGCGAGGTTGAGGTTGTGAATTTGGGTACTAGCGAAGATCAAGATAGATAGGGTCTTGAGCAGTATTAAAGAAAGATTGGTTCGGATGCTACGAGACTATATTGAGGTTTTGCTTGGTCATACGAAGACATGCACGTTTGGACATTGATATTGTGGTACACGATTGCCAACAAAGAAGGTTTTCTCGGTGAAAGCGAGGTTGTGCATGCGTCATGGAGAAAATCAAAGCCGAGTTATGAACAGTTCAACGCCGCTTCTAGCGTTACTTCTTCCACAATGGGTTGCTAATGTGGTGCCCGTATCAAGAAGGATGGTAAGAATGAGATTACGGAGACTGAACAAAGCAAGTCCGAAAGACGATTTCCACTTCCTCATATTGATGTTACGTTTGACAACACCGCTCGATATAAGGTTTTCTCCTTCATGGATGGTTTCTCCGATTACAATCAAATCAAAATGGCTCCACGAAGACATGGAGAACACTACTGATTGGGGCACTTTTGCTACAAGGTTATGCCGTTGGATTTGAAGAGCAGGCGCCACTTATCAGCGTGCTATGGTGACATTATTACATGACATGATTCATCACGAGATAGGGTCTCGTCGGCGACATGATAGCTCGATCCTGGCGAAGAAGAACATCTTGATCATTTGCGGAAACTATTTGAGTTAAAAGTACAGTTGAGACTCAATCCTAACAAGTGCACTTTTGAGTCGGATCCGAAAACTCCTAGGGTTTGTTGTCAATGGAAAGGTATTGAGGTTGACCCATAAGGTTAAAGCTATTCAAGAGCCGACTCCCTTGAGAAGGAAGTCGAGGTTTCTTGGCGATTGAATTACATTGATTCATTGCACATTTGACGCTACTTGTGAGCCAATCTTCAAGTTACTTAAGAAAGATCAAGTAGTGGAGTGGAGCGATGATTTCGAGTTACAACAAAACCAAGGGTACTCTGAGAATCCTCCTATCGATGTCGCCATAGAGAAGACCTCTTATCATGTTGGCGGTGTTAGAGAACTCGATGGGGTGTGTGTTGGGGCAACATGACGAGTGCAGTCGAAAAGAGCATGCAATATATTACCTTAGCAAAAGTTTACTGTGAAACAAGATACTCATGACTGAAAACTTCACAACACTTTACCCAGGCTGCATGAACTAAGGCGATATGTTGACACGCTACCTTGTTGATTTCAAGATGGATCAGATAAAATACATATTTGAGAAACCGACTCTCTCAGAAAGAATAGCAAGAGGCAAATGATCTTGACCGAATATGACATCAATACACTTCTCAAAGCGATCAAAGGTGTGGTAGCGATCATTTTGCTCACCAAGGTAGATGACTATCGGTCTATGCGATTCAATTTCTAGATGAAGATGTTTTACTAGTTACATATTGCAAAGAACGAGGCCGGACAAAGGACTTGAACAAGGATCAGATGGACCATGGTTTTGATGGAGCCTCGAGCACTTGGCATTGGTGCCATCATTACATCCCTAGAGCGGACATACACCTTTCACCGCCAAATTATGTTTCGATTGCACTAACAACATGGCGAATATGAGGCGTGCATCATGGGTATCAAAGCTATTGACTTAGAATCAGTTCTTACAAGTGTATGGAGACTCACTTTGGTGATCGGTTGATTAAGGCGAGTGGGATCTGAAGCATCTAAACCTCATTCCGTGTCAGGGCATGTTACGGTTTGATCCCTACTTGATTACTTAGATCACATTCCAAAAGAAATCGATTGCGTTCGCGTTAAAGGTGGCCTTTTGAGGATGAGCGTGAGTTCGGATCTTCATGCACGATTAAATCTTTGATTTGTTTATAAAGATGCGCGAGCATCAGCTTTATTATTTTCAACACAAGAAGATGATTTGATTATGAAAAGGGAAAGCTGAAATACCCTCAATTGATATTGGTATGCGTCGACTAGCGCAAACTAGACATAGCATTGGGGAGATTCGAGTAAGGGGATTGTTATATAAAGGGAATAGATGGAGCACCCTAAATATATGTAGTTATCTGACTTTATATATGATTTGATATGTTTGTGTGTTTTAATTGCTATTTCTATGATTGGGAAAGTTTCTCCTTTGGATTTTTAGAAGCATTATGTGGGATTCTAGGTTTTGTTATTATTGTGCTCGCAAAGATCTGTGGATCTTACGCATACATATCCTAGTGGAATCGAGCATTTGTAGCTCGGATCTACAAGGTTCTATGGTTTGTTTAGTGCAGGGAGATAGATTTGCTCGGCAAGGATGAGACCTTGTGCCTCGTATTCTCAAAGGATGTTGAGAGTCGAAGCAATCGTAGTTCCCACTTATGCTAGTGGAAACAGCGGGATGTTAGTAAGACAGACAAATGTCATCTTAATGAAAATGTATCTAATTTATTTCATCACATACATTTTGAAAAGTTGTTTGATTAGAATCTTTCATCGTAAGTATTAGGTGTTTTGCTTGAGTATACAAGCGTTACCACTTATGTTTAGAAGATGTTTGAAAAAGATGATTGATTCTTTTACTAAGTATTGGGTGTTTTGCTTGAGTGTACAAAGCGTTACCACTTACAATTAATAGATGTTTTTGTTTGAAAAGAGTTTAAAAAGTTTGAAAAGTTTTTGTTTGTGTGATGTAATGGATGAGATACTTCTTCCATAGAGATGATAGATGTCTAAATCTCAAGGAGAAATTGATTGGATTAGAGGGATGCTTTTAAGAAGCCCATGGGTCCTTGTATTGTTAAGAGGAGGCATTAGGGTCATCGAGGGTCCTTGTATGAGCTCAAGAGGAAGCTATAGGGTATGGTGGTTTTGGCTTGAAAGGTTTCAGAAATCATCCTTTTACGAACAAGAGCAATTTCAAGGAAATTTTACTCTCGGGAATTTGAAAGTGATTTCAGGAAACCATCCTTCGGGGTTCTATCTTAGCGGGTGATTCTTTGTATTGGAAGCCCAATAGGAGGCTGTTAAGAGATTTCCTATCTCTTTCATTGTATGATGCGAGAAGGCTAAACTCTAGGAGTTCTTTTGAGCGAAGCCCAAGAGGAGACGACTCGCAGTGTTGTCTTATATGAAGCCTAGCGGAGGCTAACTTTCTGGGGAGAGTTTCTTTGTACAAGCCCAAGAGAAGGCTAAACTCTGTTGGAGATAAAATATCTTGTATGAAGCCAGCGGAGGCTAGCCATCTTGGTGATGGATTGTCTTGTATAAAGCCCAGCTAAACTCAATTGAGGATGAGTTATCTTGTATGAAGCCAAGCGGAGGCTATCTTGTGAAACCTATTGATTAGTCTAATTGTTATGTTATTATTAGGCGGTTGTATAACGGTGTGTGTGTGATATGTATTCACGGAGTTTATGAAGGAAATATAAACAATGCATGATGTTTATTTACGGTTTATGAAATATAAACAAGTGTTTGTGAGCAGCGTTTAAAGCAGCGTAACTTGATTATTCACAAGTTTGTCATGTACAAGGAAATGAATATGACGAGTTTTTATGTACAAATAAAGATGGATGTACATAGGAGGTTGGGACTTACACCATAAGGGAGGCCCGTTGATTTGAAAAGCATTTTCACGAGGAATAATGCTCCTTTCAATGTCAATGGTATTAGTAAAATGTGCGGATGAAACGGAAATAATTGATTGAAGTTTTATACGTAAAATATCTGTATATACGGATAAAAGTTTGATATGTACAAGGAAAAGATTGTGTATGTACATAAAGAATGTTTGGTTTGTGTATACAAGTGAAGTGAAAACAAAGCGATCGAAGTTTATGCATTGAGTATAAAAAGTATGTCATATTATACGGATAAAAATTTGTATGTGTTTGAAAGTTTTTTGATATGTACAAAGAAATATTATGTACATAAAAGAATTTCATGGGACTTACACCATGATGGAGGCCCATTGGTCAAAAGAAATTTCTCGGAAGAAACCTTCCTTTAGAACCAATGGATTCGATATAAACAAGCGAATGAAAAGCGAAAAATTTGTTTCGTTTGAATATTAACAATGATGATTTGGTATGTACAAGTAAAACTAAATATGTACATAAAGTTGGGACTTACACCATAAGGGTGGCCCATGATCGATCGAGAAATTCGAGAGAAAATCGATTTATCGTTTTAATCGGTTGATCATGGTAAAAGATGCAAGTTTGATGAAATGTTTTGAAAAATGATTTGAAAATGTTTTGAAAATGTTTTGAAATGTGAGGTTCATTTATGAAAAGTTTTGAAAAAAATCGGAAGTTGAAAACTTGAAAAATTCACCTTTTAAGGAGGTTTGAAAAGTGTTTAGAACGTCGTTTTCGGCTCGATCAAAATTTAATTAGATGAAAGTTTTTTTTTTGCATTATCACAAAATAGATGTATTTATTGACAAGTGTTTAAAAAATCATCTCAAAATGAGAAGTTTTTATTGGTCAAAAAAATTGTGAAAGTTTGATAAAAAAACATGAAAAAATTGGAAGTTTGTAAAAAAGAATGGTCTTGGTGGGTTTTGAACCCATGACCATGAGGTGGGACGCGTGGCAAGAAGACTTAAGACCAAGCCAGGAACCACTGAGCCAAATGCACTGAAGTGTTAGTGGACTCACACACGTGTTAACATAAGATTGGAAATTTTAAATATTTGAAAAATGAAGAACAGATGAAGAACGCGCGCAGCCTGGGTTCGTGTTTTGATTTTCAGAAATCCAAATTCAACCTAAAATCTTCGTTTCTCCATGAAATTCAATGATGTAAACATCAAAGTTGATCGATTTTGCACCACGAACATGAATATGGTTGTTAATTTCATTTATATTCAGTCTAGAATGATTTAGGTTTGAAGAACATGATGAACACTAAAGCGAAATCTTAAATTAAATCATGTGTAGTTGATGATTGTTTGATTTTATTGAGGGTTATCAATCGTTATGGTCGAGAAAATTGGCCAAGAGTTTTGTCAAAAGAATCAAGGAATCATGATAACCAAGTTCGTGTTCATACACGGAAAATGAGAATCGGCGGATTTTGATGCTTCGGTTGTTGTTTCTTGATTGTTTAAGCACCGGTGACTTCTAGGGATGGTGTATGTGGTGCGCACTTCATGAGCATGCTTTACTCTACTCAAGTTCACCTGCACAAGCTTGAAAACGAAATGGAAATCGTGGTTAGAAGTGTTACAGTTGTTGTTCTTGTTTTGGATCATGTCATGAGGTATAGAGAAGGTATGGATGATTACAACATCAATTGATATAGCTTGATTTCGATTGTTATGGCGATTTGGAAACTTGAAACCATGGCATATGATTTCTGATTTTAGCTTTGATCAAGTTGTTTTAAGCTTGGAACAAGTTTAATTATGATCATGAAACATGTTGGACACCAAATTTCATCATGTTTCCATTAAATTTTGAAAGTTGCAAGTTTTCTCAAAAATGGTTATGTTACTTGATTTTGAAGAAAGAAGTGTAAAGCATGACTTTGCAATGTTTTGGTGTACATTGAATGGCAAAAGACATCCATTTATAGGCAAACAAGTTACGAAAATGTTAGGCAAGTTTGACCATTGGTAAATTTGACTTGCCTTAGAGGGCAAGGTAGTCATTTGGCATTAAATGCAAAGGAACCTTCCTTTTAACCATGGTTAAAATTCAAATTGATCCAATCCTATCATAATTACATCCAACTGATTTTTATCAGTCCTATCCTCTCTTGGCAAGGTGGCAAAGGTTCTAGAAGAGAAAAATGCAAAATGACCTATAATTTTGATGTTTTGACTTTGAAAATCAAGTGTCACGGAGCCTTATGTTTCAATTTCAAAAGTATAGCTAGACTCCATGGATTTGAGAGTTCTTGGACATTTTGGAAAGATGTTTCCATGATCTACAACTTTCATGTTTTGAGTTTTTTCAAATTCCAATTGGAACTTGGTGAAAAAATGGCTTGAAGTTTGGAAAAAGTAAGAAATTTCAACACTTAGAAAATTTCTAAGTATAAAAACTTTGACTTTTGTTGACTTTTCCAAATTCTTTGATTTTTATGATCATGATGGATCATGTGAAGTATTTTGATGATGGAAAAAGTTTTGTTTTGAAAATTTGACCAAAAGTCAAAGTTTGACTTTTACTGTCTTGATGAAATTTCATCGGATGTTTAAAAGCTTGTTGATGAATTACGTGAACCTACGTGATGTTTTGAATCCGAAATTAGGTCAAGATGTTGTATCTAAGATATAATGACCAATCTCTATCCAAAAAGTTATTTCTTGTTCAAAAGTCGAGAGAATTCTCATGCCGATCAAAACCCTAATTGGTCGATCCTCGATTGATCGTGAAAAATTTGATATCGAGTTGAAGGTTGATGATTTGATCAAGATAGATCAAATAAGATGAGAAAATCTCAAACCCTAATTGGTTAGCTCTTGAATCGGATGAAAATCGATGAAACCTAATTTTGACTGTGAGAGTGTTATACGGATTAATGTTGTATTAGTTATGCAATGATGCAAATGTAAGGTGGTATATTAGGTCAAAATTTGGGGTATATTTCTGACATTAGCTACTATGTCTTCTATGTTCAAGGTTAGATGGGACAACGAGGCTCCCCGGATCATCATTGAGAAATTTGTGAACAGGCATATTGTCATGAGCTTGTCTGAGACGAGAAACCTTGGTCTTATGGCGTGAAGAGGTATCTTGAGGCTTAGGAATATCCATGAGGGGCATCATCAATGATAAAGTTCTTGAGAAGGTTCGCTTCTAAATTCTTCCTCAAAGCGACATCTTATACAAGCGCAACCACGACATGCTTACTCCATTGTGTAGACGAGCTTGACAATACGCATCATGGAAGAGTTACGAAGGCGCATTGGTACCCATTGATGGACATACGATGGCTAAGAAGATTTTGAGACAGTTACTATTGGTCCACCATGGAAGGCGATTGTCACCGTTACGCTCGATCTTGTCACAAATGCAGTTATGCGGACAAAGTACGTACCTCGGTACCTCACGATGTTCTAACGACTCCTTGGCCTTTTGCAATGGGGCATTGACATGATCGGAGAAATCAAGCCTGACTTCCAATGGACATCGTTTCATCCTTGTGGTCGATTACTTTACCAAGTGGGTAGAAGTAGCCTTGTTACATCTGTTACCAAGAATGTTGTGGCTCGATTCATCAAGCATAATCTTATCATCGATATGGCATTCCAGAAAGGATTATCACGAGATAACGGTTCCAATCTCAACAACAAGATGATCCCGAACTACGCGCGTTCAAGATCAAGCATCACAACTTTTCTCCTTATCGGCCTAAGATGAATGGCTTTGTGGAAGCCGATAAGAACATTAAGAAGATTATATAGAAATAGCGGTGACTTACAAAGATTGGCATGAGATGTTACCATTCGCTCTTCATGGTTATCGCTTTCTGACACGAACATCAGCGAGCAACCCCTTCTCTCTTGTATACGGTATGGAAGCCGTCTTACCCATCATTCGGATACCCTCAACGGAGTTCTCCAGGGGCCGAGTTAGGCGAAGGCGATTGGATCGGACTCGCCTTGACCAAATTGCTTGATGAGAAGCGACTGCATCCATACGCCATGGGCGGATCTATCGAAGCGAATGATCGGAGCATTTAACAAGAAGGTCAAGCACCGGGTCTGGTGATCTAGTATCAAGCGCATCATTCTTACAAGGTGATTCGGGCAAATGGACTCCACCTATAAGGGACCTTTTGTAATCAAAACAGTATTTTTCGGTAGAGCTATGATACTTAGCACCATGGATGGCGAAGACTTCCACACATGAATGCGAGACATAGTCAAAAATACTACATAAAGAGACCGCTAGGTCGTGACCTAGGCAAAAATAAGGGCATCTGGCGAACCAAAATGGTTCGGGCAAAAGTTAAGGATATATACAAAATATGTACACAAATCGAGAAACACGAAAAGGCGGCTTGGGCAAAAAGGTATCGGTGGGCGAAAACCGAAAAGGCGGTCTAGGAAAAGTTAGGGATTTAAGCGTCGACTATGTCTCTTCGGATCACACCTTGGACTACTATCAACATTCAAGATTCAAATGGCGAAGATCGATCTACTCACTTTCTCTTGCGCAGGAGGCGAGATAGTTGAAATATATGAGTACTAGCATAGTTGGAACTTAACGAGATTGCTTCCGCATAGCTTTTACCTTTCTTGTGTACAAACTACTTGGCCATCACACATTTCAAATGAATACAAATTCTTTCTCTTTACATTTTTTCACTATTGTCGTTTGCAATAAGTCCAACGTTTGCTTTGAATGATTATATGCATTTGACAATAAGAATCTCTTCACAAACATGCGAAAAATGGACATACAAAGGTAATTACTACGAGCTCTAGGAATCGAGATGACGAAAGTCACCAGTGCATTTCCCCACAGCATGATCCCCAGTGATGTCACTCACAACAAACCTTCCCAGTGAGTATCGTTAATCGAGCAATGATTCCACTCGGTGAGCAATATTACATCGATCTCAGCGGTAACACTTCATCCCCGTAGAGGTATTTGTCATCAATGAGAATATCTCCCAACAATTCCCCTTTTCTCCAGCAGTGGTATCCGGACTCGAGACTTGGTCAGATAGTGCACCGGAGAAAATCTACATCCTCTTATTCTGATCGGAAACTAGCAGGCTCCAACCCGGTCTCCCGTGACCATCAAGCGCTCTCGTGATTACCCTCAAAATCGATGGCGCCTCTAATTCCTCCTCCAGGATCTACATTACAAAATACCCAGTTGCATCTCGGACTCTCCCAAGGGTCTATGTATGAGATCTCCAACAACCAGTTCTCAGTCTCTACCTTCCTCAACAATATCTAGGTCAAGACTTGGTCGAGATAGTGCATCGGAGGATCGAGTTCTTTTCTTCTCGGGATCTCCATCCCCAAGCGAGTCGGGAATCCTCAGCGGAACATCCGCATCTTCTTCAAGATGGATATGTTTTGAAATACCTGACATCTATCATTCATACATTACTCATAAAGTCATAATTCATGCATATGTCATTCATATACATTGTCATGCATCATACTTTGCATAAGACTAACAAATATTCTATCAAAGTTTCTCTTGTTTTCTCCAAGGCGGTGGAAATCACTTGGCCACAGGTCCGGATTAAGCCCAGAATCGGCGGAAAACTATCGAAGACCTAGTTGTCCTCAAGCGGTGGTCGAGATTAAGCCGAATCTCGGCGGAAAACTATCGAGCGACCGCCCTCGTTGTCCTCCGACAACGGATCCGGAGATGTCCGAGAAGCTAGGCGGAAGCCCTATCGAGCGATCACAAGTTATCCTCCGATATGACGGTGGATCAATACCGATGCGAGCAGGGCGATATCCACACTTTGCCAAATTACTATCCCTCGGAGTAATCGACGAAGATCTATCGACCCTCTTTTATTATCAGCGGCAACTTCTGATGCGGCGTATGACTCGATTGCCTGGATGGCATCTTAAGCCCATCTCGAGCTACTTGTCAACATTTCTCCCTTTGGAATCTTGCATATTTGGTTAAAAATCAATACAAACCAATAACTTCATTCAAAGATGAGCACAAAGTCTAACATATGACTCCTCGGATGGCATCTTAAGCCCATCTCGTGCTCCTTCGAGCGTCTACAAAGCCTAGCGTACGGCTCACTCCCAACATCGACCCTTCGGATGGCATCTTAAGCCCATCACGGCAATTCTCATGTCGGCAACCTCGAGTCTAGCGTCGACTCATCCCCAATAAAGTCTCCACTTTCTCCAAATGGCATTTGTAAGCCCATTCCGCATCATCCGGCCAGTGCAAATTTTCGGTGTACTCGGTGTTCAATCATCTTCTACCTTGGTCACGAAAACAGTGTAAATCTAACCTTCGGTACAAGAAGATTGAGCAGGGCCATACCCAAAATTTTCCCTCCATCTTCTCAAGATATTTCATACATCCATGTTCAATGATTCCTCGAGAGATGATCGGACAAACCTCTCTAGACAATCACCCAAACTAGGGTTTGGTAATTCTCGACTCGGATGGACTTCCAACATCTCCAATGTTCATCATGCCTCCTCGTATGCTTCAAAGATTCTCCATGTCAAGATTCAAGCCTCACAAGTCAAGTTTCCTCAGATAATTGCTCAGATGGTTGAAAATCAGTTGTGTTGGACAAAAAGTCAACTGTGGTCAACATACAGTTAAACTTCATAATTTTTGGTCAACATCCTCATTTTGAAGTTACATTCATCATTTGATCAAGGGATTGATCATGATTCATCAAGAAAACTCAAGATTTGCTCAAAAGTCAAACTTTCTAAATTAGGGTTTCTAGGTGAAAAGTCAATGAACTTTGTGATCATAACTTCTTCATACTTTATCAGAAATTTTTCCACCACCACTTGTTTTGAAGGAAATTCAATTCTCTACAACTTCATGTCTCACAAGAATGTCCAAAAAATGCTTCATTTGAGAGGTATGGCCCAAAACATTACGAGGTCATTTTCAAAGTCAACAAAAGTCAACATTTTGTTTTGAGGATATATTGAGCATGGAAACTCCAATTGATATGAGACCAAAAGGTTGGTTAGAGGACTCTTAGAGATTTCCAAAAGTCCAGAACACTCAAAAATGTGGAAAATTGAGCAAGATACACCATTCTAAGTTGGGCAATTTTGAAGAAGTGCACAAGGAGAAATACTTCTAAAATCAAAAATTTACAAATGGGCTTACTTTTCTTCATCCAAACTTATTCCTCACACCATTAGGAATATCAAGCCCAATGCCACGAATTTTTATTTTATTTTTCTATTTAATTTGGAATTTATTCATTTAAATACAAATTAAATTTAAAAATAAAGTATAAAATCAAAATTAATTGCAAACTTGATTTTATTTCTTCCTTGGGATCAATCAACTCATTAAAGCCACAATTTTCGAAATTGGATTGATATAGCAAGATTGGATTGAAAATTAATCAAAATTTGAAGATTTGATTTTGTACAAAAATCAAAATTGATTAGCATTGATTGATGATGATTTCTTCCTCAAATCAGTTCCAAATCCATCCAGTATAAATGTACAATACATAGCACATGATTGAGAACGAAAAAATTGGCTCAAGAACCCTAACCTAGAACTCAAAAAACCGTGGCATACAAGCAAAGTGCAGCCCTAGTTCCAACCGTTTTCAATCGATTCTAAGGTGTCCATTGCATTCCTTGATACCTCCTGAGTGAATCCAGACCTTCACATTGCTCGAATCCATCCAGAATCAAAAAATCCGAGTTTGGTTTGTTCTTGAAAAATCCAAAATCGTATTTTAATTTTCATGCATTATTAACATGTTTCATTGTTGTTTTTGTGATTAGAACGAAGTTTGCAAGCGATCTGGGTTATTTGATTGCATTTCCATGGCTTGAATCGTGATATACCATAACTAGGGTTTCTGGGCTCGATTTAGGGCTTTGCTTAAATGGAAAAATTGGACAACGAGACTAGTACCAATGCGTTCGGAATGATGCCTGGAGTCGAACCATGCCTTTAGATGTTATTTATATTATGTATGCTTGATTTTCCATGTAGCCAGGGCCTATAGCGTCGAACAATGGCCGACACTGAGTTTTTTAAAATTCAAATCGGGGACGATGAAGCTTGGCGAGCGAGCAACCAAGGACACAGCGTGTTTATGTCTGTCCGTTCCGTTTCAATGACACGCGTGCGTTCCAGATCAGATGGCAAAGGCGTGGGTTTGTGAAAGGAATGTCCCCAGTTCGATCCCTGGCCATGACATTTGATTTTTACAAGTTTGCAAACTTTTTTCTATTTTTCTTATTTATTTAATATTTGCATCAATTTTAATTCTTTTCATATTTTTATTTCATGCATTAAAAATCACCAAAATATTTTTTCCTTTTGCATTTATTTTCAGAAAATACTTATTTAATTTATAAAATTAAAAAATACAATTTTACATGCATATTTATTTTTATTCATAATTTAGCATTTAAATCAGTTTTAATTAATTTTTAATTATTAAAATGCATCCAAAAAATCTCAAAAAATTATTTTAGCATATTTACATTATTTCCAGCATATCATATTTTTCTCATTCAAAAATTTGCATTTTTACTAACATTTCTCTCTTATTCGATTTCATCGTATTTTCCGATTTCTCATCTTTTTACAGGTTATCCCGTTTCGGACGATTTTTCTTTTATCGTTTTATGTTTCCAATAATGTAACTGCTCATGGGATGTAATAGTTTAAATTAGGTTTTATTTTCATAAGTTTAAATTATGTATACCAAAAGCCATGTAATAGCGTGGGACATTTATCTTTCCATATTTACATTCCGCAATTTACTTTCGCACCTATAAAGCGCTAGTAATTAGGCGTGTATGGCAAGATAAAATTGAGCGTAGCCACTAATTTTCAAAGATAAAATATCGAATCAACACCTTGTTTCACACCGCACCCTTAGGGTAATTCTCTCGTTGCCTTACAATTCAAATGGTCAGTCCCTCGAGCGTGAGGTATTCTGCACTGTTGCCTTCAAAACAAATCATCATAGTCCTTCGATACAAAGATCATAGACCCACGATGTAGCCTACGAATACATGATCTTGACCCTCGATTGTTGCCTACGAAAAATGATGATAGTCTCTTGAATGTGCTGGGATGCTTCCTACAAGTTGCCTTCATGACCATCGATGTCCCTTGAATGTCCCTTCACATCCAGAATAGGGTACACCAACTAATGGTATGGATAGCTATTCTAAGGAAAAATAAAACAATACGAAAGCGACCAATTACGGTAGGTAATAAGACTTTTAGTTGCTTGCTCGAATCAAATACTTTTCACACCTCACACTTTGGTCAAAGTTCAAACTCTTTTCAAAAGCGAAACATTTCCAACACTTTGTATACATTCCTACATGAATCATTACAAAGTCAAAGCGAAATGCATTTTCAAAACATTTTCAAACACACAGAAAGCACAATTTTAAAGTGGTCTAGAGCAACTAAGAGCCCGTAGATAACTACGGATGGAAAGGGGTGCTAATACCTTCCCTTTTCATAACCTTCTCCCTTACTCGAGAATCTAACGAAGGTCTTTTACGTACTTTTACCTTCCCTTAATTGGATAAAAATAAAAGTCGGTGGCGACTCTTGCTATCCGCACATTTGCGATACAAAAACACTAAAAAGTCAGTTCACCGTGTTACAGTATCTAAACAATTTTAAATTTGTAATCTATCCGGCTATTTTTCGTCTTCTATTGTCCATAGTTGTACTGACTTTTGTTGGATCAGAGCTGGTCCATATCTTTTTTGAGAGGATGACCGATTTTTAGGCATGAAAAGTGCTTTAGACTTTTTACCGATTTAAATTCGTTTGTACGGTCGGCCGAGTAAGCGTGGCGCTTTTATCTAGGATGACTGATCTTATAGGCCGAGTTTTTATCATTACACTACCCGACCTCGTCAGATTTTATACGAATCAACCTTGGATCCCTACTATCTTTACCTTAACAAGAATGGAGTGTCTCCCGCCCACGAAGGGGAAAAGAACGACACTTTATAATAAATCTAAGAAAGCTACTATTTACAAACGGCATAGTCAATAGCTCGTCTTTGTACAACAATAATTTAAACAATTTTGAAGTATAAATTTGTCTGATTTACAATCCTGTAACCAGCTGTCTACGCCTAACCGAGATGTCTATGTGATCCTCAAGCGTGAGGCTTTGTCGGAGAAAAGTGAAACGCTTTGACCCATCTCATATTTTATACTCATGACATTGCCGACATATTTCATTTCTTTGTGAGCGACTTTGTCATGTAATAACTTTGAACAGCTACCGCTTCAGGTCTTTCCTTGTGATTTCCTTGTTTTTCTAGTACCAATTTTTTGAAACAATGCCATACTTTGCCACCTATTATATATGGTGCTCCAATTTACTATTTTGGTAAATTCACTATGTAGGAAAACATGTTGGAACAAGCACAAAAGCTTGTATGAGTCAATGGAGGTGATGGATAATTTTGATGAAAATTGAAAGATTGGGGAAAATGAAGTTTAGAGAGAATAGAGATTAATTGAGAGGGTAAAAATCATATATGGCATTATTGTTATTCAACATGTTACAAAATGTATATATAGTGCATACTAACACTAAACAAAGTAACAAACAGAAGCTAAACAAAACCGGCCTAAAACAGAAGCATTTTACGGTTTTCTGCGACGATACGACTTTTCTAAATAGCTTCTAATCATAGTTACATTGTATTTGACTTATATAACATCCAACACACCACCTTAAGTCAAATGCTCGATGTTCTTCATCCCCAACTTCACCACGAGTCGCTTGAAAACATCGTTTGTAACCGATTTCGTCAACAAGTCATGACTTGTTCTTCATTTTGATAGCTTAAGCGTATTGTCGAGAACTCACCAAATTAGCAAGTAATGAAACCTCATCTCAATGTGTTTGATTCTCCCATGTGCTATGGGATTCTTAGCAAGGTTGATGGTGGCGTTGTCCACCAACAACAAAACTCCTCTCATCACGGTGTCCATTTCGCATGATTCACAAGCCACCTTTGCTTGGCATGCACACTCGAGGCGCAATATACTCGCCTCGCAGAAGAGAGCAACCACTTGCCTCCTTTCGAGAACACCAAGAGATTGGTGCACCCGAACATAAAGACATAACCGTCGTGGATTTTGATCGTCTTTATCTCCACACCAATTGGAGTCGGTGTGTCAAGTAAATTGCAACTTTTGCCGGTGTCACTTCAGGAAACAAATTCCTGACCAAAGTACCTTTCACATAGCGAAGGATCCTCTTAACTTGCCAAGTGTGATACCTTTGGCTTTTCCATGAACCTACTAGCAATACGGCACTCAGCCAAATTAGGCGCGTATTGCACAATGTAATGATCAACCAATCTCCGTATTGAGTTGGATCCACGTCTTCTCTTCCTCACTCTTGGATAGTTGTAACCGTGCCTCGTGTGGGGTTATGGAAGCATTGCAATGCTCCATATCACACCTCTTCAAGATCTCCATTGCATACCTTCTTTGATGCATGAGCAGCCGACTTTGTCTTTTGGAACTCTATGCCTAACAAGTATGTCATAGCACCAAGGTCACTCATTTCAAATTCCCTCATAAGCTCTTGCTTGAACTTTGAAATGTATGATTCCTGACTTAGGTAATCAACAAATCGTCCACATATAGACAAAGAATGATCACCCTTCGCTAGCACCCGTTTTCACATACACCCATGCTCGGACCGCATTTCTTGAAACCAATATTGTTAGAAAACCATCTATGTTTGTTCCAAGCTCTTGGAGCTTGTTTGAACCATAGAGTGCCTTCTCGACTTGTAGACTCTTGCCTCTTGGTTTTGAACAACAAAACCGGTGGCTGTCCCACATACACCTCTTCATACAATGGACCGTTCAAAAATGCCGATTTGACGTCCATTTGATATAACGGCCAACTGTTGATATTTACAACCGCAACAACTAACCGGATGGTTTCATGCCTTGCAACTGGTGCGAATACCACATCAAAATCAATGCCTTCCTTTTGCAAAAATCCCTTTGCCACTAATCGAGCCTTATGCTTGATTATGTCACCTTTCAGATTTGCTTTCACCTTGAAGACCCATTTCACACCAATTGCCTTTTTTCCTTTCGGTAAATCGACCAACATCCAAGTATTGTTTTTCTCAATTGATTCCAGCTCATCTTTCATTGCACTCATCCATTTTGGATCGCTTAATGCCTCCTCTGTATTCACTAGTTCAGATTCGGCCATTAACGCGAAATGGATGAGATCACCATCATGATTGATCTCACTATCATGGAATACCTCACAG
Source organism: Vicia sativa (assembly GCA_021764765.1). Taxonomy (NCBI): domain Eukaryota; kingdom Viridiplantae; phylum Streptophyta; class Magnoliopsida; order Fabales; family Fabaceae; genus Vicia; species Vicia sativa. Next base: position 61,584,060 of record CM038794.1, read on the forward strand.
TCTCGGAGTCTTTGAGGCATACCTCTCTGCCTCGTTGGTGGTTTATTCGTTTCACCATCCTCCGTTCGAATGGTTGCTGTCGGAATCATTAATAAATTTGAAATCCAAATTTCCTCCCGAAATCGATTTACGGGCTGGTTTGACTTCGGAAGCACGGGGCTCTGTCACGGTGGAAATCAATTACCTCATTTGGTAAATTGATTTCCTATCTGAAACAATGAAACTTTATTGTCGAACATCGAATTTCGTCCACATCACGTCCGGACTTACCACAATCCTCTTGCTACACATATCAAATAATTTGTAGCCTCGGTGAGATGATATCAACAAGTAACAATTTCTCACCCTTATCATCAAGCTTCTTTCTAAGCTGTCCGATGTGTCGAAGCATAATCGAGACGAGCGCGAAGTGACTCAAACTCGGTTTGAATCCGGACCATACCTCTTCAGGTTACCTTTTCCAGCTTCTTTGTCGGACACCTATTCAACAAATAGGCAGCTGTAGATACCGCTTCACCCCAAAGCTCTTTCGGTAAAAATTTTCCTTTTAACATGGTTCGTACCATGTTCATGATTGTCCGATTTTTTCTCTCTGCAATGCCATTTTGTTGTGGAGTGTAGGGAGGAACCACGTCACGGATTATCCCCTCATCATCGCAATAGCTCATAAACTCACCGGATGTGAATTCACCACCACTGCCCGTTTTGAGAGTTTTGAGCTTTTTACCGCATTGGCGCTCAACCATTGACTTAAACCGTTTGAACATTTCAAACACCTCATCCTTCCTCTTAATGAGGTAAATCCACAACTTCCTACTAAAATCATCAATAAACGTGACAAAGTATCGATTGCCACCATACGAATTGACTTGCATCGGTCCGCATACATCGGAGTACACCACCTAAAGGTGATGCTTGGTCCTATGACCCGCATCCTTGCTGAAATTACTCTTGTGTTGTTTCCCGTGAACACACTCTTCACATATTTCAGATGGAATATTAATCCTTGGCGGCCGGACACCATACCATGTCTTTGTAATGCGTCGAGATCACGAAAGTTGAGATGACCAGGGCGGTAGTGCCATAACCATTCCTCACGACTTGCAGCGGTAGCTAAGCACATGCTCCATAACTTTCAACTCAATCTTAAAAGTTCTATTGGCGCCATAGGAGCCTTAAGGATCAAAACTCCATTTTGGTCCAAAGCATAATACTTTGTTTTCCATGCGGTGTGTAATTCCTTTCAAGTAATTGGCCAATGCTTAAAGGTTACACTTAATTCGAGGAATGTACAAAACGTCTTTGATCAAGGAATGGCCACCATCCCTCCTCATGATCAAGACATCACACCGTCGGCCTTAAAATCGTATTATGAGTCTCACTCTACTTGGCGTGGCTTGATTGATCTTCACGAACCGTCTTTTCTACCCGTCATATCGTCGAACAACCAATCCAAGTACCACTCACCACTACCTTGGACTCCATCTCGAACCGTTACTAATGCGTTTTTCTCGAATGCATTTCTGCGTTTTCTGCTGCGATGGTTGTTGTACAACAACTTTCTCTTGTCCATGCCATTATTCTCCTCATAATTGCCACAAGTGTGCTATCATCATTCACTTCTTGCCTAGCAACCTTAGCTTCATCCGTATCACTCTCCTTGCACTTGAAACGACAATCTCTTGAGAAATGTCCAAGCTTTTGACAATTGTAACATCTCTTGGTACTTTTGTCGAGCGGCTTGTAGTTGCCTTGACTACCATCCTTGGGGGTTCCTTCTCCTCTTTGTCCTCTTGAATTTTATGGATCTTTTCCACCAAAATTCTGGAAATTCTTCTTATCTCTAGAAGACCATTTCCCTTTCGATCTCTTATTCTTCTCATTGAAACGAGCTTGCAAAGCCACTTCAGCTTTTGCCTTATCGTTTCCTCTTTCATCCATCCTTTGTTCATGAGCTTCCAATGAACTTTGTAGTTCATCCTTCTTCATGTTCATGAGATCCTTCAATTCTTCAATCGCAACAACAATGTTGTCGAATCTTGCCGTTAAAGAATGCAACACCTTCGACACAATGTTTTCCTCAAACTCACATGAGCCTTCATTTGATTCACCAAGCGCGTCACGCATTATGTAATCGTTGACCATTTCTTTCTCTTCCATTTGGAGTAATTCAAACTGCCTCTTGTGAGTTTGTAACCTCACCACCTTCGCCTTGTCAACTCCCGCATACGCCTTCTCGAGTATATCCCAAGCTTTCTTCGCCGAGTCACAATCACCAACCTTTTCGAAGTTATCTTCATCGGCGCAAGAATGTATCAAGAAGAGAGCCTTGTAGTCTTTCTTCTTCTCCTCTTTGTGAGTGGCTTGTTGGGCAGCTGTAGCCTCTTGAACAAGAGGGGTGACACCGGTAGTAATCACATCGAGCACGTCTTGGTAGCCAAACAAAACTTTCATTTGTTTGCACCATTTGTTGTAGTTCTTTGAATCAAGAATGGGAATATTGGTGGGAATCTTGTCGTTTGAAACGGACATTGCAGCGGAATAGGATCGTAACCAAAGCTCTTGATGCCAAATGTTGGAACAAGCACAAAAGCTTGTATGAATCAATGGAGGTGATGGATAATTTTGATGAAAATTGAAGGATTGGGGAAGATGAAGTTTAGAATAAAGATTAATTGAGAGGGTAAAAATCATATATGGCATTATTGTTATTCAACATGTTACAAAATGTATATATAGTGCATACTAACACCGAACAAAGTAACAAACAGAAGCTAAACAAAACCAGCCTAAAACAGAAACATTTTCTGGTTTTTCTTGCAGCATTCTGACAGCTTTTCTAAATAGCTTCTAATCATAGTTACATTGTATTTGACTTATATAACATCCAACAAAACATACTTTAGCCGCCAAAGCTCCAAGAACAAACAAATATTTTCAGTATAATTCTCATAACTATTAGTTCTCATAAGTAATTGAATTTTAATAAAACATAAAAGAATGACTTATTCTCCAATTGTCAGTTTAGAAAATAGCATTGTGATACTAAGATAAGTGATGATCGGGCTTCGGTGGACAAATAGGCCTCCTGAATCCAGTCCCGGTAATGTCAAATAACCGACGTAGTGGACCATTCCTCGATCCTTTACCTCAACGGATGAACATGCAGGAAAAATTTGAGATAATCAATGCGTATGGTTCAGCCCCTGCATTATTTTTTACTGTTAAAGTCGATGTAGTGATACGTTCTGATTTGGACATGTATATTCATTACTTGCCACCTGCATGAGATTCATACATTTTCCTGCATAATTTGGTTTAGAAATAAAATGTTTGGCAAAAGAAAGTATAGTGGTATTATGACAATTAGTTACTTATCTCCATGGTTCATGCGACTAATTTATAGTTATCTGGTTTAAGAAGAAACAGACATGCATAAAAACACAATCTTAATAGATGGGTAGATTTAGTCATGTGGATAACTAATATAATGCAATACTGCCAGTATACTTGTACGGTTCGCTAATAACTCACAGCAACACAATGATTATATGGAAACACTAATCAACAACTATTATCTTAGAAAATTTTATCATTTATGCAATGGTTCCACTTCACTTCAAGCCATAATTGGAAGCTTCAGTTCATACGACCTGCATAGCTCGTTAATGTTTATAAAACAAAAGGCGAGGGAGGATAAAAGTGAGATTATCTAACTCTTGTTTTTGTTCGGTATTGGTTAGTAAACAGAATGAGTATATTGGTTAGTAAACATAATGAAAATCTATAATAGGATGTCGTTTTCCTGTTTCACTTAAACACATGACAATAACAGGTTGCGTATCCCCAATTTTCCTCATCATGATTCTTAACTCGTAACGTCCATTGCTATCTGATGTGCGATCGACCTAATGTGTCTAACGGTATCTTAACTGCAAGTGCACAGCCTATCGCGTAGTAATAAAAAGATGTCGAACCCACATGGACTTCGTAATCACTCTAGTGCTATAAAGGTTTGCTAATTTAGCTAAGGTGGATAATGTCACGTTTGGTTTTTGGAAGTTAAGGTAGAGGAAAACTAATCGAAATAAGGAAATAATAATAAAGCGGTCGGTATGTAATATAGTGAACCTAAGCGGATTTAATCGAACCTAAGCGTATGAAGATGGTTAACTTAAATGTTCTGTAGAGATTATCAGTTTAAAAACCCTCAACTCACACTCTCGTGGTCTTATCTCGAATTATACTCCTAAAACCCTATGCCTGCTCTCGCTAGCCCATAAGTGTTTAGAAAATATTCTTTGAAAACTTAATAAAGTCTAATTCGTTTTAAAGCGCTCTTGCTGTATTTAAATCGAATGCCTAACTTTAGCTATCCGGTTAAAACCTCACACTCTCGTGGTCTTGATCCTAACCTATTCTACTTTTCTTACTTTCGTAACAAAAAGATTGATTTTAATTACAAAAAGTCACAGCCAAAAGTTAAGTTAATAGGATTTTAGCTTAGGAGCAATTTAATTCTTTTGGTTACTGTTATCACATACCGACTCTGGAGATCTAGCTAGACATGGTAATTGAAACAAGTATGCAGGAAGTATAGTTGGAAAACAGTAGAGTATTCATCATAAATAAATAACAGAAACTTAACATAAATAAATTGTACTTAAATGTAAATGCAATTAAAAACCTGAATAACAATACTATTCCTCACGCTCCCTCTTCCACAAGTCGGCAAGATTGGAACCTTCGGAATCGAAATTGGAAACAAAGTCTGAGGCTAAAATAAATCCTAACTAAAATAGCAATTTCCTAATGTTGAAAATGGCTATTAAATGGTAAAGGAAGTAAAAACAAAAGCAGCAACAAAATTGAAAACTGGAAATTGGTTCGTAAAATCGGCAGAGCTTCCGCAAGAAATTTCTAAAATAAACTCTGTCCCTTTCTTCATCGAAGCTTCTGGTATTTATAGAGGAGAAAATTGGCAGTTGAAAATTTACATGATGGACTTTGCGTTTGAACTGATGAGAAAAATCAGGATGGTGGGTATTGTTGTGCTTGAGAGTTTTTAGGAGTATCTAAGACTCCTTCCTTTATGTTGCCCACGCCTCCACGTTCTTCATAGATTGCATTTTAGCGTGTTACGGTCGCCAGTGGTGTGTGACGGCCTTTCTTCAAGTAATAGCGTGTTACGGTCGTAACAACAAGGTGACGAGCGTAACATGGCTTAATAGGGCGTTACGAGCGTGACAGGTGTGTGACGAGCGTCACAACATCAAAAACTGTAGAATTTTGCAGCATTGTTCCTTTCCTTCTGATCTTTCATGTTGACTTTGTTCATATGATCTTTTTCTGCTAATTTGACTTGAGACATGTAGTACCTGTGAAAAGACATAAAAACTCGGAACAATCGGGAGTTAAACGAATCAATGCAATATGAAAACGGGATAAAAACATAGCAATTATATGATACGATTTCTTGTTATCACTATCGAAACCTTGACAGACTCATCACAGCAACACACTATTATAATGTCGATTTACGCTCATGTATCAGAATAAAAAGTCAGCATTGTGTCGAGCATTTGATTATCATAGTGATGAATTAAAATAGAAATTATGAAGGGCCACTTATCTTTCAGTGTCAGTTTTGACTCCGATTTCGATTTTGACTCTGATTTCTATAGTGTCGAGCTAGTAGATAATTCACGAACGAAGTCATTGTCATCGTCGCATGTGAGATTAAGCTGAACCTAAGTATGGAGGCAATTATGAATTTGTTATCTCCATCGACTCTATGTCGTCATTCTCGTATTTGATTGAGTTTGAATGATGTTGTCCGCACTGTGGTGCATCTAATCTGGTTGCCAGAATGTTGATTAACTTGATTGGAGTAATAGATTAATCTAGCTCCTGACATAATCTTTGTCTAGTGATGTCTCGAAGCTACTCCATTCATCTTGAATCCTGCATACGTCAAAATGGTAGTCGAGAGATATATTCATCTAAGTTGGGCCCAATATCACCTGTGAAGTTGTAACCACACATGTCGTGTATGTCCAGTATAACCTTACTCTTAAAGAGAAGTTATTAGTTGCAATAAATAGGATGGTACTGGTTATGCATTCAGCAATATAACAAATTATAACAGCTGTAATAGCTCTTGATAGCTACGAGTAAACTGCAACTGACATTTAAACCAGCCTACATTTTTACTTTTACAAAACCTAGATTTTATTTCCCAATTACCATAACCAACTACTGCTTCAGCAGCCAGCTTCTCGAAATTGTGAACAATTCATATCAAAAGATATGCTGCCGAAGCTGCATATGAAGCTACGATAAATTAATAGCAGTCATAGGAATCACTTATCTTGGTATCAACTCCATTTGAATGACCCCTTAATGATATTGGTCCTGTTGTTAGCATATAGGGAAATTCTTCCAATTATTGAATTTCATGAGTGAAACAACTGGTTGAACATCATCCGATAACTATATCAATGAAGTCGTCATCGAACGTTTTTTATCTGGAAAAAGGAGAAAGGTAAACGCATTGCGAAAACCTAAAAGGGATAAGACACGGTCTTGCGACCGAGACATAGGGTAAGGGAATCTATTACGCGAATGGAAGGTATTAGCACCCTACACGCCCGTAGTACTCTACGGTATCCACTTCTATTTTCTACCTAATGGGTGTGTTTATATTTATTTACTACTGAATCGCTATATCTGTATACTAAAAGAGTATGCATATGAAAGAAAGGAAAATAAAGAACACACAGGGAAAAGAAGGAAGTATTTACAAAGTTTGCTCGATCGAGCCCCGTGATAAGATGCCTACGTATTCTCTCGTGCAATGGAAAAGTTAGAGCGTCGTAGTTCGGCTCATATTTTTTGGTGGGTTTTGTGTTTTTTACTTATGAAAAAGGTTTTAAACACAAAAAGAAAACCCGTAGGCAAAAAATGATTCGCATTGGTTGGTTGCTTTTACCTTGAAAAAGGAGTTTGAACCATTATTAAGTGTTTTAATTTTCAAAAGAAAAGAGAACAAGTTTTAGTTTTATTACATGCAAAGATGCAAAAGAAAATAGAAAACAATTAAGGGAAACTATCTAATTCTATCCCTAAAGTTATCATGCATGGGTTACAACCTAAAGTCTAACTTGAATCGCTACCTAAGGTAGATTCCAGAGAATCCTAAGGGTACATGGAAAAAGTTTACAACCTAAATCTATGTCTATCTCGAATCGCTATCTAAAGTAGAATCGAAGACGATAAAAGGGATGAAGCAAACAAGTGCTTTGGCAGAAGCACACAAACAATGTAATGCAAACAAAAAAATGTCACACAAGCGCAAGAAAAGGAGGAAGTCCCATAGCCTCGAACGGTAACGAGCATATCGTGAGTCAACCAGGAGCCGACACATCCGATTCCCGTGAATGGTATCACCGCATGACATGAATTGTAAAGTGTGAAGAGCAAATGATGCAAGCTCTGCAATAAATGCGAACCCCAGGAAAGCGTAGAGAGTCATAATAGGGAACTCTTGCCACTTTTTATTGACTCGATAAAGGAAGCAACTTGATTCGCGTGTGCAGGCTGACAGGGACTAGAACTTTGCGGGAGTCGACTACGGATCCCTTTCGCTTGCTCATCATATCATCATGACTCGATAGCAGAAAATATAAAAAGTGGAACTTTGCTTGGTTATGCCACGTCGGGTGTCCTAACCACTTCTGCCTATGCAAGCACAAATGTAAACACTTACAGAGGATTACCTCCCTATGCACGATGGAGGATTTTAAACAAACCAAACACAATTAGCAAACAGAAGCCCCTTAAACGGGTCTTTAAATAAACCAGAGGGGTTCCTGAACATGCTCTAACTACGGAATCCCCTTCATACATATCTATTCCTACTTCTCATGGAAAGGAAAGCGGTAAAACCCTACTTCTCATGCTCTCTAGAAAAGAGGTAAAGGAATGCGGTAAACAAAGTAAAATTAATACCAAACGGATAATAAAATCCAAAGAGCACTGCAAGCTAAAAAATACTCCAGAAAACTTCGAGTAAACTGCCATCAACAAAGAAATAATAAGAAACAACTCGATCAATATAATCCACAAGGAGATATCGTGCAACATGTGCGTGTAGCAAACAAGTCCTCATAACAATCGGAACACCTGCACAAAGGTACATATCCAGACAAAATAACAGAATATGCGTTTCTCGTAATATGAGAAAACACAAAGCAAAACGCTTTTAAAACTCAAACAGAACCATGGGAGAAGGGGGACGTTAGTGTACCAAGATTAGGTACCTAACCAAAATATCCTTAATGTACCTTGCACAAGTCCACAAACATGTCAAAAATAACAAGGAGGCGGGAATATAATTGTATACTCACATCACATGTCAAAATATGATCCAAATGTGAAGAAATGGAATGTAAACATGTATAGCAACATGAGAATGGAAAACCGGGAAGCCGCGCACACATAATGCAAAATAACCCATGAAAAATATCAAAATCGAGCTAACTCCATCACAATAATCCTCAAATGCAATGCTAAACAAAGTTAGAGACCTAGAGTAATTAGAAACCAAAAATCTACTCTAAAATAGCCTAGAATGCATTATTCACAAAGAAATATAAGCATGAAAGGTACATTCCTAATGGAGGGCAGCAACTACATGTTCTAAAGCTTTCCTAAACATCTAAGAAATAGAGGAAAAGATTTCAAAGGAAACACGCAAGAGGAACCTAGAAGAACTATACAATTATCAAACTAGTTCCTAGAAATCGAACTATTAAAGGTTAGATTTGAAGTTCTATTTACAATACTAAGATAAGGTTTATATTTAACTCAAATTGAATGGGGGAAAATATCCTAAAGTTTCTAAGAAATACATGGTATTATATTCCTACAACTAGCCAATTCAAGTAACAAAGGAGAAACATGCTTTTAAACCATACCACATAATCGAAACTTGAGAATTAAGTAAGTATTGAATTAAAATAGATGTAAAACTCTACAAGTCAGTAGCTAATTCATACCAAATGGTCTCAAAAAAAATGTACAAGAAAAATCATGACGAAAACATATTTGTGCACAAAACTAAGTCAAAACGGTCAATCTTCGCTCTAAGGGTTAGCTAATATGATCCCTAATCATATGACTCAATTATCAATTTCAAATCAAAGTAAGAACTAACTAAACATGTCAACATGTTAATCAAAATTTATTTGAAGTTTAGAACAAGTATTAGACATTATATGCAAAGAAATTGATTCCTAACTAGCAAACAATTACCTATGTTTGTATCATACAAAAGGAAAATCGGATAAAAACCTAAAAAAAACTTAAACAAATATGAGAAAAATTCCTAGAGGATCCTAACATCTAATAGAACCAGAATGTTATTTTTAGGAATTTTTATTATGGAGAAACAATAAAAAATTGCATCAAAGTGCGAGACATTATGGGAAAAATCGCTTCTAAAACATGTTATCGAAAACAATTAAAAAGAGATCGAAATTTAATTACAAAAAATCCCAAAAAATGTGATAAAATCCTAAAAGTCCTAAAGTAACAGGAACCTATTTACTCAAATTTTTTATTGTCGAGAAACGATCGAAAACCACATCAAAATGTGCATGTGTTTACTGTGGAAAATGGTAAACAACCGCTGGTCCTCCCTGAGTCGTAAAACTAAGGGTTACTCGCGAGATCGACCAGTTGATCTCAAGACACGTGCTAAGGTTTTGGTGAATTGCATTGCTTCTATGAACGAAAAAGACCTTGGCCCAGAAACGGTTTCTAGAGCCTAAGGGAAACATCGCAATGGCTTTCCACACACAAAGAATTCTGACTGGTTTTAGAGGGGCATTTTCGAAAATGCATATGGTTTAATTCCACCCCATGGGGTGGATGAAGAAATTCACATTTCGAAATGCCATGCACCCCCCTTCTTGAGTCAACAACTCCCAATTTAAGCCTTATTGCGTTACGACTCCAAGACCAAAATTCTAGAGAACATTTGTGTGATCGACTTTCATGTGGAAAGTTTCTCGAATCGACTCCCATATCAAACTCTAAATCATCCGCGAAGATAAGAAAATGTAATTAATGAAACACCGACATCGTCGTCAAATATTTGACAATTGTATTTTCTTAACTTCGTAGCTTTATAACTCTTGATCTAAAGCTCAAAATAATTTGACTTCTTCTGCAAAGTTATAGACTCTCGTTACGTGAACAATTTTGTAGTTGAGCATTTTCTGATATGCAGTCTTGAATCACATGAAAAATGGACCTAAAGTCGTCTACTTGACCATGTTGAAAAATACTTAGAAATTATGCTATTGAAGAATGATAAATTCTCATCTTTTAGACTTCGTAACTTCCTACTCGAGGCTCGAATGACTTTGATTCCTTCGGAAAAGTTGTAGATTGGCATGAGATAAACAACTTTATCCTTAAATGTTTTCCATAACGGAGCCAAGAACTATATGAAAATCGAACCCGGAGTCAGCAATTTGACTATGTGAAAAACACTCAAAAATTTCACAAAGTGTTGAATATGGTGAGCATGATAAATTTCTATCTTCCGAGATTCATAACTCCCGATCTAAGTCCCTAATGGATTCGAGTTCTTCGACAAAGTTGTAGATTTCCGCAAAATAAACAACTTTGTCTTTGAACTCGACTCGAAATGGTGCTTGGAATCTTACGTAAAATGCTTCCGAAGTCGGACACTTGGCCATGTTGAATTATTCAGAATTTTACTAAGTATAAATTTCCAAAGCTGTGAACATCAAACTTGCGATATGAAACATCCTCTTTCCAACAAACACAAATTCGCGAACTTTCGACCACAAACGAAGGAGATAGAGAGTCGACAACATGGCTCCATAAACACAAAAGCCTGAAAACTTAGAAAAAATTTCTAAGTATAAGATAACTTAAAATGCAAGAAATCTCATTTTCACCGATTCTTCCGACTTTTCTCAACAAATATTCATATTTTCTCGTATCTCGACTTTTGACAATAATTTTGACCAAAAGACCATTTGGTCAAACTTTGACTTTTTGATACTCACACACAAATATCTTCTTATCCTACCGTTCTTGATTTTCTGATGACACACGTGGATCGATAAACCATATCCAGATACTGAGGAACTCATAAAAGGTCATAGAATCGCTTCGGGCTCAAATATTCGATCACAAAATGCTCTTACTCACGAACCTTAATCAATATCCACACGATAGGATATAAGAACTTCAAAACGCTGATTCTCATGAGATAATTGGAAAATTTTGAACACGCATATCTTTTATATTGAGATGACATTTGTGATGATGAAACTTCAGATATTCAGTCTTATGAACCAAACCTCTTCTCTTGAATCATGAACTCTCATACAATTAGAACATCTCGATCCCATGGTTAATGCACCAATGACATGTATGTAATGCACCTATTAATTAAGTGTACGCCAATTATTTATTAGAAAATGAAGAGGGCAAATTTTGGGGTACAACACTTGATAGTTGAGTTTAAGGCCCCACTGACAAGATGACTTAATATCAACTAAGAAATCCATTAGGCATGCCGAGAACAACAACTAGATTGTGCACGCCACCAAAGTGGGTGATACACACTTTTATCTACTTTTCTATTAAAACTCTCAATCTAATCTTGCAACTGAATTTGGATAAATTGTTGGGGGTAAGTCTAGATTTGCAATCACAATCTCATATACAATTTTATATCATTTACAAATTTCTATTTTTCATACTACATGAAACAAATTCTCTTGTGATCGCTTTAGATAAACATAGTTGAAGTAAAACTTGGTAAACATAGATCTCTCTATGAGTTCTATTTTTTTACTACTTCACACAATCGTGCACTTAGTTCACACTCAATCATGTACTCTAGTGGCTAACATAATATGCTCATGCCAAGGGTATAAACTTGTTTCATGACCATAGAGAAACTCAATCCACAAGTACAAAGATTAAAATTTCACCCCCATCTCGGAGTAAGACTGATCGATCTACAAAGTTTAAAGCATTCATGAAGTTTATCATGAGAATATCACAAGAGTCATCTCCATGTTACTTACTTAACATCCTGTTGGTACTGTGTGAAATGGCCTCGCACCACCCGATACTGCTACCCAAAATTAGAAGTCATTGAGATATCGTGCCACATCTTTACCGACCCATTTCATTGCAACCTTGAAAACCAAATGCCTCCAAATAAAACCCACAAAAATGTGGAACCATATTTTGTAGGTGATGTGAGTTTAACAAGGACACTGACTTTTGATGATGACAACTAATGTCTTTTGACAATTAAATCATAAGCGATTAAGCAGATAAAGATGAAAACCTAAGTATTAGTGTTAGTGTTTTAAGTTGGCATTAATTTTGGTAAAACTAGGCTATTACAATGTCTTGATAAATGTCATGACATTCAGAGATTGAAGATAAATCCTACTTGACAAGGATGTTTGAAGTACAGCTCAGAACTGGAAGCTAAAAGCTGTGCTGGAAATTCTGCAGAAAATAGTCTGATGTCATAACAAATGTTATGACATTCAGTGTGACATTCTGTTCTGCAGAATCTGTTTTTCCTGAGACTTTTCAAGAAGTTTGTTGAGCTGCTATATTATGTTTTTCTGTTACTAGAATGCATGCTCACGTAGCTGCTAGGTTAATCTTAATTAGACCTAAATTGGTTGTTGAAAAGACCATGTTTTAAGGATTAAATTAAGTGAACCCTAGCTATCTTTATGGAAGCCCAAGACTGAAGTTTTAGGACTGCTTCTATAAAAGGAATTCAACCCTTATACTGCTGTTGCGCCTTTGTGTACTGTTAGGAGAGTTAACAGTTGTATTTTGTGTAATTCTAGTATCTCTTGTGAGCCAAGCAACTATCAATTGATAAGTGCCTTGGACTAGAATTTGTTTGTAAGGGTAGTTTATCACTCAAAGCTTTGAAGCACGAGTGTTTGTCTCTTGATTGAATCTTTGAAGCAAGATCAAGATAGTTTATTGAAGTGTGTCTTCACAATTCAATTATTCAATAGGTTGATATCACTGCTGTGATTGAGGGAGAGTGAGTAGGAACTCAGGGCTAAGTAGGACTTAGATTGAAGTTGCATTGGGTAGGTTTTAAGTGAAAGAGATAAACTGGTTGGTTTATTCCTGAATTAATTCTACTAATAGTGAATTTCCTCCCGGCTTGGTAGCCCCGGATGTAGGTGTAGTTAGACCTGAGCGGGTAAACAACTTATTGTGTTCTTTGTTTAAATTTATTGTGTGAATTGTTAGAGTGTCGATAGTGTGTCATAACATTCTGTGACATCACGATATCTTGCCAGAATTTCAATTGGCATCGAGGCGGGCATCCCACTGCTATTTCGGTGAGATCTAGGGATAATAGTTTACGTAATGGATAAGGAAGGAGGATTTGGAGGTAGGCCACCTATTCGGATGGATCTAATTATGATTCTTTGGAAGCCTCGTATGGTTGCCTTCTTAAGATCGGTGGATATTAAAGCTTGGAGAGCTGGCGACAAAGGATGGAAACATCCCAAGCTTGAGAAAGATGGGACTCTTGTTTGAAACAGGAGGAATGGAGCAAAGAGGAAGAGGAGCTAGCTTTGGGGAACTCTAAAGCATTGAATGCCCTATTCTATGGTATTGACAGAAACATCTTTAGACTAGTCCATCAATGTGAGCTGGCCAAGGATGTTTGGGACACTCTCAAAACTACTCATAAGGGGACATCCAAGGTGAAGATGTCAAGACTTCAGATGCTCACTACCAAATTTGAGAATTTGAAGATGAAAGAAGATGAGACTATTCATGAGTTTCACATGAATATTTTGGAGATTGCCAACGCCTCAGGAGCACTTGGTGAAAAGATGTCAGAAGAAAATCTGGTAAGAAAGATTCTCGGATCCTTGCCTAAAAAGTTTGCAATGAAAGTGACTAATAGGAGGCTCGGGACATCAGCACCTTGAAGGTTGAAGAACTTATTGGATCTCTTATGACTTTTGAGATGGGAATCGGTGTTGACAAAAGAACAAGAGCATAACACTTGTATCTAATCGAAGAAGGATGCAAGGTGGAAGATGAAGAGAAGATATCGAAGCTATAACTATGCTTGGAAGAGTTCAACAAGCTCATCAAGAGAATTGATCCAAAGTCAAGGTCAAATGTCAAGGACATTTCATCGACATCGCAGATCTTATGACTCGATGAAGATCCAAGTCGAGGATAAAGGAGGTCAAAGCGAGAAATCCGGTGTCATGGTTGTGAAGGATATGGTCATATTAGAATGTCCTACCTTTCTTAAGAAACAAAAGAGAGGAATGATTACTTGGTGATGGTGAATCAAGTAGTGGCTCAAGAGGAATCACCAAACTTGTCACTGCACCTTGAAAGTGGCAATCGATAATGACTCTAGTGATGAGGAAGTGACCTTTGAAGAACTTCGATACTTACAAGCATGTATCGAAGTGGTGAAGTATGACAAAATGAAAAGCAGAAAAAGTTGATTGAGAAGTTGGAGGCGGAAAATGTGAAGTCGAGAAGAAGGAGAATACAATCACTATAAGTCATCTCAATAGTGAGATTATAGTGTTGAATTCCAAGCTTGATCATATGACTAAGTCTTTCAAGATGCTGACCACTGGGATTGATAAGCTGGAAGAAATTCTTGACTTGGACAAAATCTTGGAAATAAGCATGGTCTAGGATATGTGGTGAAACGATAGTGACAAGAAAAAAGAGGCATGGGAAACCAAGGTCAAAGCAGATGTCACAACATGAAACAGGAAATGTTCCTGGCTCAGGGCATGTGGATGCAAAGAAATTTGCTGATAACAGGAAGAAGAACATACCTAATAAGCCAATGTCAAAACAGATGTCACAACATTGGGGTCAACATCAAGATCAGAGAAACATGAATAAGAAGTTTCAAAGATAGAGATGTCATCATTGTGGAAGGTTTGGACACATAAAACCCTTCTGCTATAGGCTACATGGATACCCTAATCAGACTCCCTATGTTAAGCCTAAGAACATCAAGGTACCCTACACTCAAAAGTGGAAGAAGAGGACTGCGCATTGATAGCTCACACTTCTCTTAGAGTGTGCGCAAGGAAGATTGGTACTTTGACGATGGGTGTTCCAAGCATATGGTGGAATAAAGAACCTCTTGAATAATGTCAAAACTCATTCTACCGACTTTGTTACTTTTGGAGATGGAGCTAAAGGAGAAATCAAAGGTGTTGGAAACTTGGGCTGAGGTTCCAAATCTAAATGGAGTGTTCTTTGGTAAAGGCTTGTGCTAACCTCATAAGCATAAGTCAGCTATGTGATATGGGATTCAAAGTTAACTTCACTAGGTCTGAATGTCTTGTAATCAATGATAAACAAGAAGTAGTTATGAGAGGAGTCAGATCAAAGGACAACTGCTATATGTGGGAATCTGAGAACACCAACCTCTCTTCTGTGTGCTCTACAGACAAAGATGAAAAGGAGGTAAAGTTGTGGCATCAAAAACTTGGACATCTGCATCTCAGAGGAATGAACAAGATCATCACTATGGAGGCTATCAGAGGGATACCAAGACTCCATATTGATGAAGGAAGGGTCTGTGGTGAGTGTCAGGTTGGAAAGCAAACCAGAATGTCACACCCAATGTCTAGACCTCTGGCCACTTCTAAAGTGCTGGAGCTGCTGCACATGGACTTGATGGGGCCTATACAGGTTGAAAGCCTTGGTGGAAAAAGATATGCTTAAGTTGTTGTGGATGACTTCTCCAGATTTACCTGGATAAACTTCATCAAAGAAAAATATGATGTGTTTGATGTCTTTAAAGAGTTATGCAAAATACTTCAAAGAGAGAAGGAAAGCTGTATTGTCAGAATAAGAAGTGATCATGGAAAGGAATTTGCGAACAGCAAGTTTGATGAATTCTGCTCTTTAGAGGGAATCAATCATGAGTTTTCTTCTCCTATAACACCTCAACAAAATGGGGTTGTGGAAAGAAAGAATAGGACTATCGAACGCCGAGCAATGATTCATGCTAAGAAACTTCCTATTCATTTTGGGCTAAAGCTATGAATACGACTCTACGTTCTAGCAGGTCACCTTAAGAAAAGGAACCTCCTCACCGTATGAACTATGGAAGGAAGAAAACCAAGCGTGAAATATTTCCATGTGTTTGGTAGCAAATGCTATATTCGACAGATCGTGATCAAAGGAGAAAATAGACTCTAAGAGTGATGAAGGCATTTTAGGATACTCCACTAACAAGAGCATATAGGGTATTCAACTCGAACCCGGTTATGATGGAGTCTATTAATGTCATTGTTGATGATCATCATCAGGAACACAATGTCCCATATGATGTTGAGACATGGTTTGAGACATCACCTCAAGTACCTGATAAGGATGATGTACCTGCTCCTACTTCTCCAAAATCTGAACCAGAGGAAGTCAACAAAGACCCTTCCATTAGAATTCAGAAAGATCATCCAAAGGAACTCATCATTGGGGATCCAAACAAGGGTGTCATTACAAGGTCCAGAGAAACTGTTTCAAACTCTTGTTTTGTGTCAAAAATAGAGCCAAAAAATGTCAAAGAAGCTCTAAGTGATGAATTCTGGATTGGAGCAATGCAAGATGAATTGAACCAGTTCAAGAGACATGAAGTATGGGAACTAGTTCCTAGACCAGAAGGAACAAACATCATTGGCACAAAGTGGATCTACAAGAACAAGTCTGATGCAGAAGGGATTGTCACCAGAAATAAAGCAAGACTTGTTGCTCAGGGTTACACTCAGGTTGAGGGGATTGACTTTGATGACACTTTTGCTCCAGTGGCTAGACTGGAATCAATCAGGCTACTATTAGGGGTTGCTTGCATTCTGAAATTCAAATTATTTCAGATGGATGTGAAAAGTGCCTTCCTAAATGGCTACTTAAATGAGGAAGTATATGTAGAAACGACCTAAAGTTTGTGGATCCAAGTTTTCCGATCATGTCTACAAATTAAGGAAAGCCCTATATGGACTAAAGCAAGCTCCTAGGGCACGGTATGAAAGGCTAACCAATTTCCTTACGGACAAAGGATACGGAAAGGAGCCTTGGATAAAACTCTCTTTGTCAAGAATGAAGGAGGAAAGATAATGGTGGCTCAAATTTATGTTGATGACATAGTATTTGGAGGAATGTCGAGACAATGGTGAAACACTTTGCCAATCAAATGCAAGCGAGTTTGAAATGAGTCTCATGGGAGAGTTGACTTACTTTTTGGATGTAAGTTACACGATGGAAGACTCAACATTTCTTTCACGAGCAAGTATGCAAGGAATATTGTCAAGAAGTTTGGAATGGAGAATGCCACCATAAAGGACTCCTGCTCCCACACATTTGAAGTTGTCCAAAGACACAAGTGGTGAAAAGGTTGATCAAAGTTTATATAGAAGCATGATAGGAAGCTTGTTGTACCTAACGACCAGCGACGACATTGCATTTTTGTTGGGGTATGTGCAAGATACCAAGTGAACCTAAAGTAAGTCACATAAACCGGTGAAAAGAATTCAAGTATGTGAGTGGAACTTGCAATTATGGTATCTGTATTCCCATGAATGTGAACCAATTTTATCCAGTTATTGTGATCTTGGTGGTAGTCTTGATATGAGAAAAAGTACCTCGGAGGATGCTTCTTCTTGGGAAACAATCTTGTTTCTTGGTTCGAAGAAGCAAAATGCGTGTCCTTGTCCTCAAGTGAATACATAGCGGTAGTAGCAGTTGTTCTCAAATGGTCTGGATGAAGCAGATGCTGTTTGAGTATAATGTCACACAGGATGTCATGACATTGTACTGTGACAATCTGAGTGCTATTAATATTTCAAAGAATCCTATACAACACAGTAGGACTAAGCACATTGACATTAGACATCACTTCATCAGAGACCTTGTGGAAGAGAAAGTGATTAAATTAGATCATGTAGTCACTGAACTTCAACTGCCTGACATTTTTACTAAAGCTCTTGATGCTAGTCAATTTGAAAATTTAAGGAGCAAACTGGGCATTTGTCAGTATGAGGAATTGTAGCAATTAAGATTGCTTACAAGGAGGGGAAGAGACCTTTTATTAATTATAAGTGGGTCATTTAATTATTTCCCTCTTATTTTTATAAGTTTCAAGAATATGAAGAGACTCCTCCATTTAATAGCTTTTTCATTTGAAAGTATCATATCTGCTTCATCCAAAAGATACTCTCAAACTCTTTGTCATTCTAGGTTTTAGTTTCTCAACTTATCTCAGCGAAACATGTCTTCTTCATCCTCTTCATCCCAAGACTCTGACTGTCCATCTCCCACCATGGCTGAGATTAGGCAAGTGCTGCAGCCTTGAATGTTGAACCTGTAAAGATCTCTCCTCAGTGTTCCATGGCAACTGACTCTAAGAAGTCCCAGAATCATCCTGCACGGAATACTCAAAGGTCATCAGTTTCGTCCTCTGGTAAGATCTCTGGATCATCCTCATCTGTTCCCTCTGAGATAGCAAATAGAGAAGGTACTCTGTATGTGCAAGAAACCATTGATAGGATAGTCACCAGGATCCGGAATGAGAATCTCTCTGTATCTGGAGTTTCTGTTCCCCTTAACCAAGAATCTGCTAGCCCTAGTTTAGCCGCTGATCAAGATGTCACAAAGAATGTTATGACATCTGAAGATCATGTCCAGAAAACTTCTGTGGAGTCTGACATTGCTACCCCTGCTGATTCCCCTGTCAAAGCAAAGGGTGGTATCTCTGGTTCTCAAGTTGAGAAGATGACCAAAGCTGGAACTGTCTCAAAGAAGTATAGAGTTAAATCTGTTGGTAGCTCAAGACCCAAGAGGACACAAATTGCCAAGAAGAGGAAGGCCCCTGAACCTGCAGCGTCTGATCAAGATTTTGATTTCAAGAATAAGGCTGAAGTGGTAACCAGTAATGTTGCTGATGGTGTTGCTCCCAATGATAATGCTTCCAGTGCTTCTTCAGGAAAGAAGAGCAACTGATCTGTTGCTGTGATGGTTCTTGTTTTGTTGATTTTGGCTTGTTGTTTTCATATTGTTTCCTGTTCCTTTTACTTTTTCTGTATTTGTTTTGGTATGTAATCTTTTTGGTTGACAGAATTGTAATCTCTTGATAGAGAAGTAACTCTTAACAATGCTGGTACTTAATTATATGTTGAATGTTTGGGGAAATTGTATTGTTTCCTTTGGCCCTTTGTGGCTAAAAAGGGGGAGAAGAACTACTGTGTGACAGTGGCTGGGAATATAGGGAAACTGTATGGCAATTTTAATTTGTATGTGGGAATTGTGGGATTTCTGTATGGGTAGAATTTATCTTATCTCTAGGTTCAAGTTTCTTTAAGCTTAGAACTAGTTTGTCTTCTGCTGCATAGGTACTCTGATGTGTTAAGTAGTTTTAGCCAAAAATGTGCCAAAGGGGGAGTTTGTTAGTGTTTTAAGTTGACATTAATTTTGGTAAAACTAGGCTATTGCAATGTCTTGATAAATGTCATGACATTCAGAGATTGAAGATAAATCCTAGTTGACAAGGATGTTTGAAGTACAGCTCAGAACTGGAAGCTAAAAGCTGTGTTGGAAATTCTGCATAAAATAGTCTGATGTTATAACAGATGTTATGACATTCAGTGTGACATTCTGTTCTGCAGAATCTGTTTTTCCTGAGACTTTTCAAGAAGTTTGTTGAGCTGCTATATTATGTTTTTCTGTTACTAGAATGCATGCTCACGTAGCTGCTAGGTTAATCTTAATTAGACCTAAATTGGTTGTTGAAAAGACCATGTTTTAAGGATTAAATTAAGTGAACCCTAGCTATCTTTATGGAAGCCCAAGACTGAAGTTTTAGGACTGCTTCTATAAAAGGAATTCAACCCTTATACTGCTGTTGCGCCTTTGTGTACTGTTAGGAGAGTTAACAGTTGTATTTTGTGTAATTCTAGTATCTCTTGTGAGCCAAGCAACTATCAATTGATAAGTGCCTTGGACTAGGATTTGTTTGTAAGGGTAGTTTATCACTCAAAGCTTTGAAGCACGAGTGTTTGTCTCTTGATTGAAGCTTTGAAGCAAGATCAAGATAGTTTATTGAAGTGTGTCTTCACAATTCAATTATTCAATAGGTTGATATCACTGCTGTGATTGAGGGAGAGTGAGTAGGAACTCAGGGCTAAGTAGGACTTAGATTGAAGTTGCATTGGGTAGGTTTTAAGTGAAGGAGATAAACTGGTTGGTTTATTCCTGAATTAATTCTACTAATAGTGAATTTCCTCCCTGACTTGGTAGCCCCCAGATGTAGGTGTAGTTAGACATTGAACTGGGTAAACAACTTATTGTGTTCTTTACTGCTGTTTAAATTTATTGTGTGAATTGTTAACAGAGTGTCAGATAGTGTGTCATAACATTCTCTGTGACATCACGTATCTGCTGCCAGGAATTTCAATTAGGATTTGATAAACATGAATATCTAATGACAGTAATCAGATGAAATATAACTCAATCGCACACACATAAAATCATCTTTTCGAACTGATTTATCTCAAGAAAATATCTTCAAAAATGTCTTGAATTTAAACTAGATGAGTTGGAAGCTGTCAAAATAGCTCTAGGAATTTTTTTTGTATTTGCCAATTGATTAACACATTAACCTAGTCGATTGGCTCGGTTCAAAATTGAGCCCTAAGGAATTATGACAACATTTTAATGATTTACAACTGTTAGATATTTTTTATTTCCTATTTTGTACTTAAAATCGATTGTTTTGAGGTATATAATCAATAAGCATTAAGTGTCAATCAATTAGCAAGCATTAAAATTAATTAAAATTAATTTTCTTTTCTTAGCCAACCTTTAGCCTATAAATAGATATCCCTTACCTCATTTCAAATCATCGAGAACTGTGTTTCGTAGTTTTCACTCTCACACACACTACTTCTCTCTCTAAAACTTTTCTTTAAGTTTCGTCCCTAATCTTTTACCAGAAGTGTTTTTTTGAGAAAGTTCTTTTGTAAGTGAGAATAAGTTGTAATTCTTAAAGGGTAGATAAGCACAAAGAAACTTTATACCTTGGTTGAACATTATATTCATTCACTAATTTCCGTTAGGGTTTGAAGCTAACCCCATAAAAGCTTGTTTGGGGATGGCGTGATCAAGCCCTTATTTTAGTTCGAGATCAATCCGTGTTAAAATCTCATAGGTTATTGGTTAGTCCTTGATAAAACCGTTATTAGATTAAATCTTAACTCGTGAGTATAACTTACTAGAAGATATCAAGTTTATTGGATACTATCCAGATTAATTCTATGGGAGATGAATGGGTCTTTTCTTGTTTGACTGAACCTCTTAATTCTCGATGTTCTCTCTTTCTCTTAACTATTTATTTTTCGCAATTTATATTCTGCAATTTATTTTCTGCTGCTCAATATTTAAATTATTTTCAAAAAAAATATATATAAACTCTAGTTTTAATCTACAAAGTTTTCCAAAATCAGATTTTTCTAAACTACACAATTCACTTCCCTCTTGTGTATGAAATTAATTGACCAACACAAAATTGATCGTATCCCTTTCAGGTTTTAATAATGGCGTAAAGGTGTTGAGAAAATACACTCTTCCAAACTCATCAAAAATCTCCCTTCCAATCATAAGTTAACAACTAGAATAATTGTACATAAGAGATCTCTATACACTTGAATCTTTTCCACACAGTACGTCTAATAAATGTTGTGCTAGCAAATAATTTCTACCTCATGAAATTCCTTTTGGAAAATAACTTATTGCACCTAAAGATTAATACACTCGAAGAGTTTCAGTCAACTAGATGGTAGGCATGGAGAAAGGCGGTTTGTACATCTGTTCTATATTTAAAATACAAATTAAAAACATAAAAAAGAAAACATAGATAAAACAACCCTAGTCATCCTCACAAGAGTGTTGACAAAGCAAAGGCACTCAAGTGGGAGAGAGAGAGAGAAATCAACTAATTTTAATGACATGATTTTGATAATTAAGTAATAACACTATGATGAAGTATCGAATTGAACTTTCAAATTCGATATATCATTCTTCATACATTCATCCAATAATATTAGGGTTCTTTTGCACCACATTCTTTATACTACATTATTTTTACACTTTTTCTTTCACCCTTTTTGTGGAACATAGTTACACACCTTGAATATAAAACTTCAAACACCATAATTTTTCACTTCTTTTCTTTAACAACACCTTCATTCCCAGCTAACATCATATACTTATCCCTCCTTGTAATATTGGTACACTTAAATCCCAAAGTCTCACCCAACTCTCTTTGTATATAATTAGCCACCTCATAAGGAGACTTTCCACCAGCACAAGTGAATTCTTTTGGAACTTTTTCAAGCACTTCAATATTATAACAAGGCCATGGATTCATCAAAAAGAGAAAAGAGTCCAAACATTTGAATCCACTAGCTGTAGTACCATAAAACAAACTCACATTAGCCTTCATAGCCACAGGCACAATCTCATCAGCAAGTTCAGCAAAAAGTGAACTAAACCTTAGCAAATAAGGCTCCCTACAAGTTGTTCCTTCAGGACACACAACCAAATCACCTTGACTAAGTAACCTTTGCATAGTTTCTCTATCTTTTTCTCTATCCCTTGTCAAACTCATTGTCTTAATAGGAGACATAATCTCTGAGACTTTGCTTAAGCTATAAGTTACTGTAGTCAAAGGCTTTCTCAAACTCATGCTTAGAAAAACAGGATCTAACAATGTCCTATGAGTACAAACATAGAGAACACCTTTATTAGTAACACTTTTAGGAGTGTTACTAATATTATAGCCTTTGAGGTTTATTAAAATGCCACTAAATGAAACACATGCAAGTCCATATTTGTAGTAAACAATTATACCAAGAAGCAATCTATAAATTGATAATGGAATTGCAAATGGAAGCCACATGAACATGTAGAGAGTTGATGAAGGTGTAGGGAAAAATGCTAGTCTTCCATCATGGAATACTAATGGTTTTGGATATTTTTCTCTTGGCATGATTGAGTTTGGACATATATCATTGCTCACCACATAAGCTTCCTGTCATTATCATAATGCTGGAGTTAGATGCGAATTAAGATGGAATAATTAATTTCTTTAAAAGGAAAAAGAAGAAGATGGAATAATTAATTTCTTAAAATGGAAAAAATGGAATAACTAATAGGAAAATGAACTTGTAGGTGTCCAATTTATTGTATTAACGTAGTTAGATAGTGGTTATGTCGTGTCAATTATAATCAATATGTCAAACATCAACATAGAAACTCAAGTGGAATAGGACCACGGTGGATAACAAATATCATCCATAAATTGTAACACTGGAATCGTTTTCAATCTCTTTTCGATCATCGCAGTTATGGAAGATCAAACTATAATTTTTTCTATGAAATTCAGTGTGAACCACCATTAAATCAATTAAATTAAAGATGAGTTGTATCCATATTTTTAATAAAAATAAATCAATTACTTATAAAATGTTATACTATTTTAAATTTTTGACTTTGATAAGGTTTTTAAAAATCTTATTGTTGAATTATGAAATATACAAATACTTATATTAAATATCCAATAGTTTAATATTTTTTAAATTAATAGACACATATTTTTAAATAATAATATGAATTATAATATATAACTATTATATATAATACAGATATAAAGTAAGAAATATATTAAAGCATCGGTATTTGCACTCATTCATGCGTATTTTAGCAACTAATTATTTATGTTCATGTTTTTATCCATTTTGCTATTTTTGTGTTAACAAGTGAGGACAAAGTTAACGAATATTTAATTAAGGGTGAGTTTTTGGATACGAATACCGATTTGATGTACTTGCACTAGTGTATTTATTATTAATTGTCAAAATTATTTAAATATTATTTTGTTGTTTCTAAAATTATTTATTATTATTATTATTATTATTATTATTATTATTATTATTATTATTATTATTATAATAAAATTAAAATACTACTTGCATTAATTAACTTCTTAAGCCAACTCAATCAACAACAATTTACAAAAACACATATTCATACTTACTCATTTTTTTAAGTGAAACTGTCATTGAACTACTAAACCAGAAATAAGTCCAACAAAAAAAATTAACAAAAAGTGATGAATATCATAACTTTAAGCTTACGTTCATAGCTTAAAAACCATAGTATAGGACATGAACATAGCAATAAAAAAGCTCTTAAAATGCTACCACCTTCAAAGGCTACTAGCATGAAATAAGGAAAGAATGAATGGTTTTTTAATAGGATACTATGAATGTCACAAACAAGTGTTTGTGATTTTCTATCCTTTAAATCACAGTTCATGAGAGTAGGAAAAGATGAAGGTTGGTGAAGTGGTTTAGATGAAAGATCAAAGAAATTGAAACTATAGATTTTCATTTTCTTTGTAGTTTGATAACATGATTTAATGATATGGTAGCATAACCATTTTGTGAGGCATAGGAGTATTACTAGAAAAACCATTATCTTGAAGCTTCTCTTACTACTAATCTTTTTGTGATTCTTGAGATTGTGATAATGACATTGGTCACAGTTTTGTAATGAAAAAGTAGACTATAGAGATAATATATACTACTTGCATTAATTAACTCCACCTTTAATATTTTTTTACATAAAACACAATCAAGAAAATTAAATTTGGTTTTCGAGTTGATGTGATGTCCTTTATTTATTGGTGAGATCAATGTAGGCTATCATTTGGGTAATCTATCCTTAATGGTATATTAATGAAATTTTATCATATAAAATTAATTTTTAAAATTATATATTAATTTAAAACTTTAAAATATTTATTCTATATTTTTTTTTACTTTTAAAAAATTTAATATTTTCTTTCTTATTTAATATGAGAATCATTACTCAGATAGATATGTCAACATCTTACTACTCAAAAAAGTTATATATATATATATATATATATATATATATATATATATATATATATATATATATATATATATATATATATATATATATATATATATATATATATATATATATATATATATATATATATATATATATATATATATATTTATTTAATTTTTAAAATTTTAAATTAATATATGATTTTAAAATTTTATTTTATATGATAAATTTTGATTGATACACATCATAAGAAAAATTATCCCTAAATAGGATAGCCAAGAATTTACCTTATTTATTTATTTTACTACTATGCATGACAACAAAACTCGTATACGCGGGTACCCATTCAAACCGCCTAGAAGTTGACGGAAAAAATTCGCTTTGATTGATTTTAGAATCGGTTTGAATTTTCTCTGATTATAAAATATAAAGACGGGTCGGATAATCGGAACACTAGTACCGATTCTGAATCCGTTCATTTAATTTATTATGTACATCATTATTAATTTTTGATAATTTAAAATATTAAATATGTAGATAATATTTTAATAATTTGATTTGTATTTATTATTTGAAATATAATTATGAAATGTAACTATTAATTTATTTGAGGCATCTTCATTTATGAACACCTAACTTACACATTGTTTTTCAATGAAACCATCTAATCTTTTGGACCATCAAAACCCTTGCTCAATGATCTCCTTCATAGCTCATACACATTATTAGTCATTAATGTTATAATTTATTGTCTACTTTTTAGTTTTCTCACCAGACAGCAATTATCGTCTATAACTTCAACGTTGCTACTTTTGCGGAATGAAATAAAACGGCCCTATATTAACATGTTTGTAATGCTTAAATGGGTAAGTGTTACATTAAAAGGGTCCATTTTTCTACTTTTATTTGTTTTAAATTATTCTTTTTCATTAATTTATTTTTGTTTATTGTATTTTAATTTGTGTAATTATTTAACTACCTATTATTAATAACGTTTTTAGAAATTACATTAATTTTATCATCGAAATCAATACAAATAATTTTAAAGTATTTGAAAATTTAAAAAACGACACCTATTATAAGATGGAGGAAGTAGTTCTTGTATATTAATTGAGATTGCAAATGCATCATCAAGTACATTTTTTATTAGTAAATTTTAAACTAAATATTTCAATAAAAAATATTTAAGTTAAATTAATTAACTAAAAATATAATTCTTTCTCCATGAATAGGGTCTTGGTGTGATCCCCTATCCTACTTTGTACTCTCTTTTCATTTATCTATACATAAGGTTTATGAAAAAAAATTAACTAAAAATATATTTGATGATTAAAGTGAAGGTTTAGAAAACACTTAAAAGGGGATTGAATACGTTTTTCCTTTTTCTTTGTACAACAACAATATAAAACACAGGTATTTTTATCCTGATTCGTTTGAAACTCAAATTACTCTAGTCCATCCGCCAAGATGATTTTTCCTCTCTCAACAAGGACTTAATCCAGTATAATCAAACTGATTACAAATGCACAACCAACTGTTGTGCGTAACAATACACTGCACATGTCAACTGCAAGTGACTAACTCCTCTAAGACTCTCTAGTTCTAGCCCTCTCGAGATATCTGACTCAACTGGTTTCTCAAGGAAAAATTACAAAATAACTTCTAACAATAGTGTATCAGATTGCTTCTAATAAGCTTTATCACAATTGTGATTTTTCACTAAGTTTTAAGCTCAATACAAATGGTAAACTCAATACTCAGAATGTTCTTGCTTGCATGAATTAAGCGTGAGTTCACTGGTGGAATAGTGCGCGTTGTTTCTTTAAATAACTGATGTTCTATATATAGCTTCAGGAATTTGACTGTTGCTATCTTGAACAATGAGAACACATTTAATGTTGCTTGTCTGCTTGTACTTTGTTTTTTCAATGAATCTCGAACTTTGTTCCACTTGATGCTTGATCGTTTATCTTTAAATGTCTAACAGTACTGTAGAAGAACTTGTCTCAAAACTTGAAGTCTTGACTCTTCATTTCTCTTTATCTTCTGTCAGACTTTGTTAGCTTTTCTTCTTTAAGAGTTTGCTTTCAGTGTGCTTCTATCAAACTTTTCTTTTAGCGTGCGTATTCAGAAGTTGATTTTCATCTTTAGAACCTCTAATTCTTTATCTGCTCAGCGTAAGTTAATATTTCACTTTCTAGAGTGCTTGAGTTAGAACATCATCTGAAATAAAAATATTCTTATCAGAGTATCATATTTACTATACAAAATTTATTTCATTTGTTATCATCAAAACTCTAAGATGTGATTAGAACCAAACTATGTTCTAACAATCTCCCCCTTTTTGATGATGACAAAAACATTCAGATTTTGATTAAGAAATTTTGTATATATGTGAAAATATCCCCCTTAGATAGATAATCTCCCCCTAAGATAAATAATCTCCCCTGAGATTAATAATCAGAAGAAAATAAATACGCAGTAGAACTTCCCTGAGTTTGTTCTTTCAGAGCTTAGGAAATCTTTCTTTCAGAGCTTCCTTTTCAGATTTTTTATTTCAGCGCTTATAACTTAGTTTTTTTGTTGCAGAGTTTCTTTTTAGAGCTTAGATATCCCTGCATACTTTAGAAGCAAATACACTTGTGTTTTTGTTAGAAATGTTTGAGACTTAGTCCCAATAACTGTGTTATATTAAATCAAATCAAAATTACAAGTTTCTCCCCCTTTTTGTCATGACCAAAAAAACGTAAAAAAAATTGAGGACAATTTTAAAAGATCCATACTGTTAATAAATGAGGTCAAAACACACAGTTACAGAAGATTAGAAAAATCAAAGCAGATGCACGAAGTTTAAAAAAAACAGAGACTAAGATTGACGAGAGACTAGAGAAAGTAGAAGATTATTGATCTCAGCAGAAGATTCTTCTTGCTTCACCATCCATGTTCTGAGCTCCTTCTTGGTCTCATCTTGCTTGTTCAAGCGTTCACGAACAACTTCATTTTCTTTCTTCAACTCTTTCAGAGTTTCCAGCACAAGAGAAGTTGGAGCAGAAGGTGAAGCATCTTTAGAAGAGACAACCTTAGAAGTAGAAATAACAGCTTCAAAACAGACAACACTTGAAAATAATTTTCCAATATCGATCAAAAGTGTTGGAACTTTCTCAGAAGTATCTTCAGCACCAAAGGCAGAAGGTTGTCGATACAAAACCATTGCCAAGGGGTTTTGTTCAGCGACTTCTGACTCGGATATATCAACAGATTCATCTTCAGAGATATCCATAGGTTCAGTAGATGGTTGCCATAGCGCGGTGTCTAGCTACAAAAGAGGCTTCTTATTCCAGATATCCACAACTTCTGTCTTGAAGACATTCAGATGCTTAGTGAATTTCTCATGAACATGAGGGTAGCATATTTCTTTGAGCTTAAGGGATTCAGAGTTCAATCTCCTTCTGAATGTGTTCCATAGAACATTTGATGCAGATGGGTTCAGGTTGCTGGCACAGTCTTTCTTCAGCAGTTCTATCCAACCCAACGTCGCTGTTTTAAAATTCTGCAAAAGTATATTAACATCTGTTTGGACATGTTTTGGGGTAGGTTTTGGAACAGCTTTCTTTTCGGACTTATTTTTCAGGTAATGTAGTGATTCAAGATTAACTACAGTCCTTAGAAAGTTAGATGTTTCAAGATTTTGAGGGTGTTGAGGTTCTAATGAAGATGGATTGAAGGTATGTTCTGCGGAGTGAGGTGGTGTAAGTTCTAGAGAGATGGTAATGATGGTATGTTCTGAAGATGAAGTAGGAATAAGTTCTGGAGACTTATTCACAGCAAAAATATTGGTGGATGGAATAATGAAGGAAGGAGGTTGTGTGTTCAAAGGCACATTGATTCCTAGTAATCTCCAATATCCATCATATTATTCAGATTATGTTGGTGACAAAGGTATGATGGGGTTGTTGGAAATGGAGTTTCAGAAGAAACATTTGGATTAGTTTTGTGGGGAGCAGGAACAATGATTTCCTGTTGAGAACTTGGTGGTGTGATGAATGGTGATTGTAGTGTTTGAGTTGTTTGTGGTGGAACTTCTGTATTAGATACATCAAAGTTATCTATATCAGATAATACTTGAGAAATTTGTGGGTTAATTTCGTGAAGGTCTAATGGAACGGTGAGGTTAATGTCTACTTCTACATTTCCTAGATCTTGTGGTTCAGAAGGAATAGAAGTTTGAGTGGGGAGTGTAGCAGATGTTACTATATTTACAGAATCTAGAATAGAGATGGTGTCAGAAGATTTACCTGAAGTCTTCTTCTGCTTCTTCTTATGAGATTTGTGAGGTCTTGTAGAAGTACCCTCTCCTTCTGCTTTTCTTTTCTCCGTCTTCTTGATGTATACATCTGGACATGGTTCATTTCTGCCTTGAAACCATGGTGGATCAATTGGAGTGCCATACTTTTTGCACGCTTCAATGAAATGCAGAATAATTTCATGATGATCACCGGAGTTGAACAAAGGAAAATATTTTAGAGGGATTTTCCTTGAAGTGACAGATGTTGAGACGTAAGTGTAATACGGTGAACTGACTTTGAGATTTTTGTATCGCAAATGTGCGGATAGCAAGAGTTTCCACCGACTTTTCTTTTATCCAATTAAGGGAAGGTAAAAAGTACAGAAAAAGACCTTCTTTAGATTCTGAGTAAGGGAGAAGGTTATGAAAAGGGGAAGGTATTAGCACCCCTTTCCATCCGTAGTTATCTACGGGCTCTTAGTTGCTCTTAGATCATTTTCAAAAAAGTGCTTTCTGTGTGTTTGACAAAAGATGTTTTGAAAAGGCATTTCGCTTTGACTTTGTAATGATTCATGTAGGAATGTATACAAAGTGTTCGGAAATGTTTTGTTTTTGAAAAGAGTTTGAACTTTGACAAAAGTGTGAGGTGTGAAAAGTATTTTGATAGAGCAAGCAACTAAAAGTCTTATTACCTACTCAGAATTGGTCGTTTTCGTGTTGTTTTTACGTTCCTTTAGAATAGTGCTATCCATACCATTAATTGGTAGGTAACCCTATTCGTTGGATGTAAGAGGGACATTCGAGGGGACATCGTATGGTCATAGAAGGCAACTTGTAGGAAGTATCCTAGCACATTCGAAGGGACTATCATCATTTTTGTAGGCGACAATCGAGGTTCAAGATCATGTATTTGTAGGCGACATCGTGGGTCTATGATCTTTGTATCGAAGGGACTATGATGATTTGTTTTGAAGGCGACAGTGCTAGAATACCTCTACGTTCGAGGGACTTGACCATTTGAATTTGTAAAGGCAACGAGAGAGAATTACCCTAAGGGGTGCATGTGTGAAAAGAGTGTGTCAAATTCAGATATTTTATCTTGAAATTATGAGTGATCTATTTCCAATTTTATCTTGCCATACACGCCTAATTACTAGCAGTTTATAGGGTGCAGAAAGTAAATTGTGGAAATGTAAAGTGCGGAAAGTAAAGTCCTACGCTATTACATGGCTTTGGGGAAGATACATAATTGAAAGTGCGGAAAATAAAAAAGCCCTAATTAAACTATTACATCCCATAGGCAATTACATAATTGGAAAAGAAAAGCAATAAAAATCGTCCGAAACGGTATAACCTGTGAATAGATACAAAATCGGAAAACGGAAGAAAATTGCGTAAGAGGAAAATGTTAGTAAAAATAAGTATTTTTGAATGAGAAATTTTTTTTGTGTTAATGATGACATTAATATGATAAAATAATTTTTTGGTAATTTTTGGAATTGATTTGATAATTAAAAAAACAATTAAAAGTCATTTAAACAATTAATTAAATTAAATATGCATGCAAAAATAATAATTTTTATATTAAAAATTAAATTAACATTTTTCTGATGATTATGCAAAAAATAAATATTTTTGGTGTTTTTTAAATGCATGATAAAAAATATTAAAGATAAAATAAATTAGATGGAAAATATTAAAGAAAAATAGAAAATAGAAAAAAATATGTTAGTTTTTCTAACTTGTAAAAACAATTGCCATGGCTGGGATTCGAACTCAGGTCCCATGCTTCACAACGCGCTGCCACGACCAACTGAGCTAGAGCGTCCACGTGTTTAGGAAAGCAGGCGAATTGTTTTAAGCAAGCGCTTCGGAATTCAAATTCACAAGAACATCATCTTCTTCGTTTGAATTTCTGGGAATTTTGCGTCGGCCAAACTCGACACTAAGGCCCCTGCAAACATCAAAAATCCAGCACAAGCAATATAAATGAAATCTAAAGGCATGGTTCGATTGGAAACATTGCTCTGAACACAATGGTGGTGTCCTTTTTGTCCAATTTATCCTATTTAGAGAGTCCCTAATTGAACCAGGAAACCCTAAACATGGTGTATTTCGATTCGAGCCATGGAAATGCAATTAAATCATCCAGAAAGCTTGCAAACTTTGTTCTAAACACAAAACAAACATCAAAACACTTTAATAATGCATGATAAACAGAATTCGAATTTTGAAAAAAGGAAGAACAAACTAAATTGTGTTTTCGTGATTCTTGATGTTTTGAGTGTTGTAAAGTCTGGATCGATTCTAAAGACACCAAGGAATGCAATGGAAGGCTTAGAATCAATTGAAACGAGCTAAAACCAAGGTACAAGTTGCTTCAAGAACACGGTTTTTGACATTAGGTTAGGGTTCTTTGAGGCAATTTTTATTCTTTCTTGTGTGATATGCATTGTACATTTATAATGGATGGATTTTAAATGAATTGAAGAACAAATAATGATCAATCAATGTAAAAAATATTTGATTTTGTATGAAATCAAATCTTCCTTTTTTGATCAAATTTCAATCAAATTCTTGCCAAATCTATGCAAATTTCGAAATTTTCCAACTTGTGTGAGTTACTTGGACCTCAAGCATGAGAGAAAAATCAATCTTGCATTTAATTTTGATTTTATACCTTATTTTTTTAATTTAATTTGTATTTAAATGAATAAAATCCAAATTAAATAGAAAAATAAAGCTAAAATTCGTGGCATTGGGCTTGGATGTTCCAAATTGTCTAAGGAACAAGTTTGAATGAAGAAAAACTAGGCCCATTTGCAAAATTTTGGATTTTCACAAGTATTTCTCTTTGTGCACTTCTCCAAAAATGCCCAACTTGTACAAGGTGTATTTTGCTCAATTTTCCACATTTTTGAGTGTTCTTGTACTTTTTAAAAAGCTCTAAGTGTCCTCTAAACAACCTCTTTGGTTTCATCTCAATTGGAGTTTCCATGCTCAATAAATCTTCAAAACAAAAAGTTGACTTTTTGTTGACTTTGAAAAGGACCTGTAATATTTTGATCCATACCTTCCAAATGAAGCATTTTTTGAACATTCTTGTGAGACATGAAGTTGTAGAGAATTGAATTTCCTTCAAAATGAGAGGTGGTGGAAAAAATTGTGAGAAAGTATGAAGAAATTATGCTCAGTCAAAGTTCAGTTGACTTTTCACTGAAAACCCCTAATTTGGAAAGTTGACTTTTGAGCAAATCTTGAGTTTTCTTGATGAATCATGATCAACCCTTGATCAAATGATGAATGTGACTTCAAAATGAGGATGTTGACCAAAAATCAGGAAGTTTGACTGTATGTTGACCACAGTTGACTTTTTGTCCAATACAACTGATTTTCAACCATTTGAGCAATTGTATGAGGAAACTTGACTTGTGAGGCTTGAAACTTGACATGGAGAATCTTTGAAGCATAGAGGAGGTATGATGACCATTGGAGATGTTGGAAGTCCATTTTGATCTTGAGAATTGCCAAACCCTAGTTTGGGTTGATTGTCTAGGAGAGGGTTTGTCTGATCAACCCTTGAGGAATCCTTGAGTATGGATGTATGAAATGTCTTGAGGAGTAGGAGGGAAAATTTTGGGGTATGACAGCTGCCCCTGTTCAATATTCTTGTACTAGAAGGTTTAGATTGGCATGTTCGCCTTTCGTGACCTGGAGGTAGAAGATGATTGAACACTCGAGTACTCCTGAAAATTTGCACTCGTTGTTGGCTGATGATGCGGGAATGGGCTTACAGATGCCATTTGGAGAAGTTGGAGACTTCGCTGGGGAATGAGTCGTACGCTAGACTCGAGATTGTTGTTTGAATAGGAGAATTGGCGGAGATGGGCTTAAGATGCCATCTGGAAAGATCGACGCTGGGGAGTGAGCCGTACGCTAGGCTCTGTAGACGTTTTTGGAAGTGAAAGGAGCATGGAAATGGGCTTAAGATGCCATCCGGAGGGAGTCGTACGTTATACTTAGTGCTCAACTTTGAACGGAGTTATTGGTTTGTATTGGTTTTTTAACCAAATATGCAGCATTCTGAAGGTGGAGAAATGTTGACAAGTAGTTGGAGATGGGCTTAAGATGCCATCCAAGGAAACTGAGTCGTATGCTAGACTATGTAGTTGCTGTTGATAATAAGAGAAAGTCAGAATACATCTTCATGCTGATTACTCTGAGGAGATAATAGTTGGTAAAATATGGACAGCTTCCCTGTTGTGCTTCGGGTATTGATCCAATGCCTGTTATCGGAGGATAACTTGTGATCGTTCAGATAGTTTTCCGTCGGCGGGTATTAATCCTGGATCTATTCTCGGAGGACAACTTGGGCGGCCGTTCGATAGTTTTCCGTCGGCGGGCATTAATCCTGGACCAATTGGGAGGACAACTAGGCGGTCGTTCGAGATAGTTTTCCGTCGGCCGGGCATTAATCACGGACCCGGTTGTCGGAGGACAACTAGGCGATCGTTCGATAGTTTTCCGTCGGCGGGCATTAATCACCTTTGTTTGTTTCAGAAGTGATTTTCACCTGTTTGGGAAAAACAAAAGAAGCTTTGATAGAATATCGTTAGTCTTATGCAAAGTATGATGCATGACGATGTGTATGAATGACATATGCTCAAATTATGTCTTTTATGAGTAATGTATGAATGATATATGTTGTGGTATTTCAAAACATATCCATCTTGAAGAAGATGTGGATGCTTTGCTTGAGGACTTCTGACTTCTGTTTGGGGATGAAACGGATGAAAACCCTGCTTTTGAAAGAGAAGAAAGATATCCTTGATTCCTCCGATGCACTATCTGATCAAGTCTTGAGCCTAGATATTTATTGAGGATAATAGAGATCAAGAGATGCGCCGCCGAGGATCTTGTGCATAGACCCTGTTGGGGAGAATCTAGGAGGTACTCTACTGGGGATCTTACGCATAAATCCTGCTAGAGAGTATTTGATAGTTGCTAGGAGACCGGGTTAGGAGGATCTAGAGCCCGTCGAAATCTCTGGCTGGGGAACAAAAGATGTAGGTTTCCTCCGATGCGCTATCTGACCAAGTTTCAAGTCTGGATACTGCTGCTGCCGGGGAGGTGATGATTGTCAAGAGATATTTTGCTGGGGATAAATACCTCTGCCGGAGATGAATCGTTACTGCTCAGGAATCTATTGTCACATGGTTTAGTTGAGTGGAATCACTGCTCGGGGACTAACATATACTCCGCTGGGGAAGGTTTGTAGTGAGCGACACCTCTGTGGGGATCATGCTCTGCTGGGGAATGTTTTGGTGACTTTCGTCATCATCTCAATTCCTAGAGCCTGTAGCAATTACTTTCGTATGTTTTTCTTTTCTTTTGTTTGTGAATATATTCTTATTGTCAAATGCATATAATCATTCAAAGCAAATGTTGGACTTTATGCAAACAACAATAGTGAAAATTGTAAAGAGATAAGACTTGTATTAATTAGAAAGGTGGCGTATGGTCAAGAAGTTTGTACACAAGAAAAGTAAAAAGCTATGCAGAAACAATCTCGTTAAGTTCCAACTATGCTAGTACTCATATATTTCGACTATCTCGTCTCCTTGTTGTCAGTAGAAAGTGAGTAGACTGATCTTTGCCATTTGAATCTTGAATGCTGATAGTAGTGATCTGGAAATAGGTGATCTGGAAGAGACATAGTCGTACGCTTAAATCCCTGACTTTTGCCTAGACCGCTTCGGGTTTTGGTCTCCGGGATACCCTTTTTGCCCAAGCCGCCTTTTGGGTTTCGACTTGCCGGTGTACATGTTTTGTATATAACTTTTGCGAACCCTTTTGGTTCGCCGGATGCCCTTACTTTTGCCTAGGTCGATCGACTAGGGTCTCTTTATCGTAGTATTTTTGACTATATATGTTCATAGGGTGTGGAAGTCCTCACCATCCATGGTGCTAAGTATCATAGCTCCGCCGAAAATCACTGTCTTGACTACAAATGGTCCCTTGTAGGTGGGAGTCCATTTGCCCTTGGGATCACCTTGTGGAAGAATGATGCGCTTGACTACTAGATCACCAACTCGGTAGACTCGGTGCTTGACTTTCTTGTTAAATGCTCTGATCATTCGCTTTTGATAGATTTGTCCATGGCAGATGGATGCGAGTCGTTTCTCATCAATCAAATTAATCTGGTCAAGGCAAGTCTGGACCCAATCGTCTTCGCCTAACTCTGCGTCCTGGAGGACTACGGTTGAGGTATCGAACCTCGATGGGTAGAAACGGCTTCCATACCGTACACAAGAGAGAAGGGGGTTGCCCCTATTGACGTCCGTACTGTAGTGCGATAACCGTGGAGAACAAAAGGTAACATCTCATGCCAATCTTTGTAAGTCACGGTCATCTTCTGTATAATCTTCTTAATGTTCTTGTTGGCGGCTTCCTGCCATTCATCTTAGGCCGATAAGGAGAAGAGTTGTGATGCTTGATCTTGAGCTGCGTGCGAGTTTGGTGATCATCTTGTTGTTGAGATTAGAACCATTATCGTGATAATCCTTTCGGAGTGCCATCGACGGATAAGATTATGTTTGATGAATCGAGCCACAACATTCTTGGTAACAGAATGACTGCTTCTACTGGTAAAATAGTCAATTGCCACAAGGATGAAGCGATGTCCGTTGGAGCGGTGGGAATGATTTCCCCAATCATGTCAATGCCCCACATTGCAAGCGGCCAAGGCATTAGAACATTCGAGTCTTGGAGGTACGTGTACTTTGTCGGCATAAATCGGCATTTGTGACAAGATCGAGCATAAGCGGTGACAATCGACTTCCATGGTGGACCAATAGTAACTTTGTTCTGAATCTTCTTAGCCATCGTATGTCCCTTTGGAGTGAGTACCAAATCGTCTTAGTGTAACTCTTCCATGATACGTTCATTTGTTTTCCGGTCTACGGTGATAGCACAAGTCGTGATTGCGTTTGTATAAGATGTCGTTGCTGAGGACAAATTTGGATGCAAACCTTCTCAAGAACTTCTTATCGTTGACAGATGCCCCTGCGGGGTATTCCTGAGTCTCAAGATACCTCTTCACGTCATAGTACCAAGGTTTCTCTTCTGCATCAAGTTCATAGCGATCTTGGTTCGTCAAACTTTTCAATGATGATGGGGAGCCTCGTTGTCCCATCTGACCTTGAACATAGACGACATAGTAGCTAATGCGTTTGCCAACTGATTCTCTTCTCGTGGAATATGATTGAAAGTGATCTCTTCGAAGTAGGGGATCAAACTCAAAACATGCTCTCGATATGGAATGAGATTTGGATGCTTTGTATCATGCCTAATCGGTGATCACTAAAATGAGTCTCCATATACTTGCAGAACTTGATTCTTAAGTCAATAGCGCTTTAATACCCATAATGCAAGCTTATTGGCCATGTTGTTGGTACGAAACATAATCTGGCGGTGAAAGTCGTGTGCGCTGCGGGGATATAATGATGGCGCCGATGCCATTGCCAAGTCGTTTGAGGCTCCACCAAAGACCATGGTCCATCGGGATCCTTGTTCGGGTCCTTCGATCGGGCTGGTTCTTCATAATCTGTAACTAGTAAAACATCTTATGCAAATTCGAACTTCATAGGCGATAGTCATCTACGGCTTAATAGGCAAATGATCGGCTACTACACTTCCTTTGATCGCTTTACGAGAAGTATCTTGGATGTCGTATTCGGTCAAGATCATTTGCCATCTTGCTATTCTTCGGAGAAATTGGTTTCTCAAATATGTATTTTATCGGATCCATCTTGAAATTAACAAGGTAGTGTGAGTCGGCATATACTATCTTAGTCGTGAGCAATGACCGTTGCAAGTTTTCTCGGTATGAGTATCTTGTTTCACGATCGGTAAAATTTTGCTAAGGTAGCATATTGCATGCTCTTTTCGACGGACTCGTCATGTTGACCCAACACACCCATTGAGTTCTCTAACTGTCAAGTACATGATAAGAGGTCTTCCTTTGGCGGGCGGCATCAGGATAGGAGGATTCTGTAGGTACTCCTTGATTTTGTCAAAAGTGATCTGGCAATCATCATTCCATTCCACTACTTGATCTTTCTTCAGTAACTTAAAGATTGGCTCACAAGTAGCAGTTAGATGTGTTATGAATCTGGCAATGTAATTCAAACGGCCTAAGAAACCTCTGACTTCCTTCTCGGTGCGGGGAGCTGGCATTTCTTGAATAGCTTTAACCTTGGCGGGGTCAACTTCAATACCTTTACCACTGACAACAAACCCTAGAAGTTTACCGGATCTGACTCCAAAGGTGCACTTGTTGGGATTAAGTCTCAGTCTGTACTTCTTCAACCTATCAAACAATTTCCGTAGATGATCAAGATGTTCTTCTTCAGTCTGTGATCGAGCTATCATGTTGTCGATGTAGACCTCTATCTCTTGATGAATCATGTCATGAAATAATGTCACCATAGCACGCTGATAAGTGGCTCCCGCGTTCTTCAGTCCGAACAGCATAACCTTGTAGCGAAAAGTGCCCGTTGTGTAGTAGTAGTCTTCTCCATGTCTTGAGGCCATTTTGATCGATCGTGTGGAGAAACCATCCATGAAGGAGAAGACCTTATCTTTGGCGGTGTTGTCAACGAACATCAATATGAGGAAGTGGGAAATCGTCTTTCGGACTTGCTTTGTTCGGATCTCTTTAATCCACACATTCGTACCTTGCCATCCTTCTTAGAGTGCGGGTACCACATTGTGACCTTGTGGATAAAAGTGACTAAGAAACGGCGTTGAGCTGTTTCATGACTTGGCTTTGATTTTCTCGACATCTCGGGCGCATCTGACATACCTTCCGGGAGAAAGCCTTCTTTAGTCGTGACGGTGTACCACAATATCAATGTCTAAACCCGGCATGTCTTCGTATGACCAAGCAAAACCTCAATATAGTCTCGTAACATCAGACCAATCTTTCTTTAACAACATTCTCAAGACCATTGTCATACCCAAAATTTTCCCTCCATCCATTCAAAGTTTCATACATCCATACTCAAAGGATTCCTCAAGAGTTGATCGGACAAACTCTCTTCTAGACAATCAACCCAAACTAGGGTTTGGTATCTCTCAAGTCAAGATGAATTTCCAACATCTCAATGGTCTTCATGCCTCCTCATATGCTTCAAGATTCTCCATGACAAGTTTCAAGCCTCACGAGTCAAGTTTCCTCGGACAATTGCTCGGATGATTGAAAATCGGTTGTATTGGACAAAAAGTCAGCTGTGGTCAACATACGGTCAAACTTCATAATTTTGGTCAACATCCTCATTTTGAAGTTACAATTCATCATTTTGAAGTTTCATCGAGGTTGAGATACCCTCGACGAGTCCTCCGGGAGGCGAGTTAGGCGAGGCGATTGGGTCAGACGCCTTGACCGATTAACTTGATTGATGAGAAGCGACTCGCGTCCATCGCCATGGACGGATCTATCAAGCGAATGATCGAGCATTTAACAAGAAGGTCAAGCACCGAGTCTACCAAGTCGGTGATCTAGTAGTCAGCGCATCATTCTTCCACAAGGTGATCCGGGAAAATGGACTCCCACCTGAGGACCATTTGTAGTCAAGACGGTATTTTCCGGTGACCATGATACTTAGAACCATGGATGGTGAAGACTTCCCACCACGTGAGCAGAGACATCGCATGAAATAGACCGCTAGGTCGGTGACCTAGGCAAAAATAAGGGCATCTGGCGGACCAAAGGTTCGGGCAAAAGTTAAGGATATATACAAAACATGTACACCCGGCAAGTCGAAACACGAAAAGGCGGCTTGGGCAAAAAGTATCGGTGGTGAAAACCTAAAAGGCGGTCTAGGCAAAAGTTAGGGATTCAAGCGTCACTATGTCTCTTCGGATCACTTACTTCGGACTACTATCGGCATTCAAGATTCAAATGGCGAAGATCAATTCACTCACTTTCTCTTGTGACAAGGAGATGAGATAGTTGAAATATATGAGTACTAGCATAGTTGGAACTTAACGAGATTGTTTCCATAGCTTTTTACCTTTCTTGTGTACAAACTACTTGGCATACGCCACATTTCAAATAAATGCAAGTTCTTTCTCTTTACAATTTTCCTTTGTTGTGTGCAATAAGTCCAACGTTTGCTTTGAATGATTATCGCCTTGACAATAAATCTAATCGCAAACATATGAAAAGTGAACATACAAAAGTACTTACTACGGGCTCGAGGAATTGAGATGGCGACAAAAGTCACCAACACAACTTCCCAATGAGCAAAGGGAATCCTGGCGAAATTCCACTCGACCAAGCAATGTTACATTGATCTCCAAGCAGTAAGCACCTCATCTCCAGTCAAGATATTTATCCCCTCAGCGGATATCTCTTAGTCCTTTCCTTTTTCCCCAGCGGCAGTATCCAGACTCGAGACTTGGTCATATAGTGCATCGGAGGAAACTACATCTTCATCCCACCAAAGATTACAGCGGGTTCTGGCTCTTCCTGGCCTCCGGTAACTATCAATTGCTCTCTAGCGAGATCTACACTCAGAATCCCCAGTAGAGCGCCTCCTAAAATTCCTCAGCAGGGTCTACATACAAGGTCCCCAACGGATCGCCTCCCAGATTCTCCTCAGCAGGGTCTATATATGAGATCTCCAACAACGAGTTTCTCAATCTCTACCTTCCTCAATAATATCTAGGCCCAAGACTTGGTCAGATAGTGCATCGGAGGAATCCAGGATATCTTTCTTCTCTTTCAAAAGCGGAGTTCTCACCTACACAATTCCCCAGCGATCGAAAATCCTCAGCGAGCGTCCGCATCTTCTTCAAGATGGATATGTTTTGAAATATCACGACATTTATCATTCATACGTTACTCATAAAGTCATAATTCATGCATATATCATTCATATACACTGTCATGCATCATTCCTTGCATAAGACTAACAATATTCTATCAAAGTTTCTCTTGTTTTCTCCAAAGCAGTGTGATCACTTATAAGCGGGTCCGAGTTAAGCCCGAATCGACGGGAAAACTATCTGAAAGACCGCCCTTGGTTGTCCTCCGACGACTGGTCAAGGATTAAGCCCCGAATCGATGGGAAAACTACCCGAAAGACCGCCTCTGGTTATCCTCCGATGCGAGCAATGGATCGACACCGATGCACAACAGGAAGCTATCCACATTTTGCCAACTACTATTCCCTCGGAGTAATCGCCGAATTTATTACGATCCCTTATTATCAACAGCGACTATAGAGTCTAACATACGACTCGGTTGCCCTGGATGGCATCTTAAGCCCATCTCCGACTACTTGTCAACATTTCTTCACTTTCAGAATGCTGCATATATGGTTAAAAATCAATGCAAACCAATAACTTCATTCAAGGAAATGAATACGAAGTCTAACATACGACTCCCTTCGAATGGCATCTTAAGCCCATCTCCTCTCCTTTCCAGAAACGGCTACAGAGCCTAGCGTACGGCTCACTTTCCAGCGATCCTCCTATCAATAATCTCGGGTCTAACGTACGACTCATTCTCCTGCTCCTCCAAATGGCATCTGTAAGCCCATTCCAGCATCATCAGCCAACCGCGAGTGCAAATTTTCAGGTGTACTCGAGTGTTCAATCATCTTCTACCTCCAGGTCACGAAAGACAAACGTGTCAATCTAACCCTCCAGTACAAGAAGATTGAACAGGGGCAGCTGTCATACCCCAAAATTTTCCCTCCATCTATTCAAGAGATTTCATACATCCATACTCAAGGATTCCTCAAGAGTTGATCAGACAAACTCTCTTCTAGACAATCAACCCAAACTAGGGTTTGGTATCTCTCAAGTCAAGATGAATTTCCAACATCTCCAATGGTCTTCATGCCTCCTCATATGCTTCAAATATTCTCCATGACAAGTTTCAAGCCTCACAAGTCAAGTTTCCTCAGACAATTGCTCAGATGATTGAAAATCAGTTGTATTGGACAAAAGTCAGCTGTGGTCAACATACATCAAAATTCATAATTTTGGTCAACATCCTCATTTTGAAGTTACATTCATCATTTGATCAAGGGTTGATCATGATTCATCAAGAAAACTCAAGATTTGCTCAAA
Source organism: Vicia sativa (assembly GCA_021764765.1). NCBI lineage: Eukaryota > Viridiplantae > Streptophyta > Magnoliopsida > Fabales > Fabaceae > Vicia > Vicia sativa. The sequence continues at coordinate 61,625,527 of CM038794.1, forward strand.
AGTCAAACTTTCTAAATTAGGGTTTCTAGGTGAAAAGTCAAGCGAACTTTGATCATAACTTTCTCATACTTTCTCGAAATTTCCCACAAAGCTCATTTTGAAGGAAATTCAATTCTCTACAACTTCATGTCTCACAAGAATGTCCAAAAAATGCTTCATTTGAGAGGTATGGCCCAAAACATTACAGGTCATTTTCAAAGTCAACAAAAAGTCAACATTTTGTTTTGAGGATATATTGAGCATGGTAACTCCAATTGAGATAAGACCAAAAAGGTTGGTTAGAGGACTCTTAGAGCTTTCCAAAAAGTCCAACAACACTAAAAAATGTGGAAAATTGAGCAAGACACACCATTCACAAGTTGGGCAATTTTGAAAGAATGCACAAGGAGAGATACTTCTAAAAATCAATTTTTTTGCAAATGGGCTTGCTTTTTCTTCATCCAAACTTATTCCTCATACAATTAGGAATATCCAAGCCCAATGCCATGAATTTTTATTTTATTTTTCTATTTAATTTGGAATTTATTCATTTAAACACAAATTAAATTTTAAAATAAAGTATAAAATTAAAATTAGTTACAGATTGATTTTATTCTTTCCTTGAGACTCAAGTAACTCACCAAGGCCGCAATTTTGAAATTAGATCAAATATGGCAAGATTGGATTGGAAATTAATCAAGTTTTGAAAATTTGATTTTATACAAAAATCAAATTTGATTTTCATTGAATGGTGATTGATTCTTACCAAAAACAATGCCAAATCCTTCCAGTACTTATATCTGATGCATACCACACGAAAGAGAACAGAAAGATTGCTCTAAGAACCCTAACCTAAAAGCAAAAAAACCGTGGCAAACAAGCAAGTGTCAATCATACTTCCAGCCGTTCTCAATCGTTTTTGAGGATCCCATTGCATTCCTTGAGGTCTTTAGAGTCGATCCAGACTCTTACATCATTCAAAACCATCAAGAATTCATCAAACACGATTTCGATTTGTCAAGTTTCTTTCAAAATCGACTTTCATCATTCATGCATTATTAACCTGTTTTGATTGTTTGTTCATGTTTAGAATCAAGTTTGCAAGCGATCAGGCAAATGATCGTGTTTCCATGGCACGAATCGTGATATACCATAGCTAGGGTTCGAGTTCGAATTAGGGCTTTGTTTAAATGGAAAAATTGGACCATGAGACCTATACAATCGTGTTCGAATGCTTCAAGAATCGAACCATGGCCTTAGATGTCATTTATATTATGTACTGTGTTTTGATTTTGCGGGGCACATGGCGTCGAGCAAAGCTATCTTTCAAAAATTCAAGGTTGAAGGCGATGGATGGCCGCGGCGGAAGCCAGGGAGCGTGTTTTGATCCCTCACTTCATTTTCAAACATCAGATAGCGTGGCCTAGTGGTTAGGCGCTCCATTCTGGATCCTCTCCATGTCACGAGTTCGATCCCTATAGGCACCGGTTTTGTTTCTTTCTCAACTTTGCATATTTTCATGTTTTTCATATATTTTAATATTTTGCATTATTCTTTTCTAATTTTATTTATGCATTAAAAAATTGTCAAAAATTATTTTCCTTTTGCATTTATTTTCAGAAAATCTTTATTTAATTTAATAAATTTAAAAATATAATTTTGCATGCATATTTATTTTTATTTATAATTTTGCATTTAAATCACTTTTAATTCATTTTTAATTATTAGAATGCATCTAAAAAATCCCAAAAATTTATTTTAGCATATTTATATTATTTCCAGCATGTCATGTTTTTTCCAATTAAAAATATGCATTTTTTCTAACATTTTCTCTTATTTCGATTTCATCATATTTTCCGATTTCTCGTTCGTTTCACAGGTTCTTCCAACTCAGACGTTTCTTTACCATTTTCATGTTTATTTTTTAAAATAATGTAACTGTATACGGGATGTAATAGTTTAACTTAGGACTTTATTTTCCGCATTTTAAATTATGTATCTGCCCCAAAGCCTTGTAATAGCGTAGGACATTTACCTTTCCGCATCTTTACATTCCGCATTTTACTTTCCGCACTCTATTAATTGCTAGTAACTAGGCGTGTATGGCAAGATAATAATGAACTTAGCCCACTAATTTTCAAGATAAAATATCTGAAATCAACACACTTCTTTCACACACGCACCCTTTAGGGTAATTTTCTCTCGTTGCCTTACGAATACAAATAGTCATGTCCCTCGAACGTAGAGGTATCCTAGCACCGTTACCTTCAAACAAATCATCATAGTCCCTTCGATACAAAGATCATAAGACCCACGATGTCGCCTCCGAATACATGATCTTGACCTCGATTGTCGCCTCGAAAATGATGATAGTCCCTTGAATGTGCTAGGATGCTTCCTACAAGTTGCCTTCATGACCATCCGATGTCCTTTGAATGTCCGCTTACATCCAGCGAATGGAGCTACCTATCAACTAATGGTGCGGCTGGCGCTATTCTAAAGGAAATGTAAAACGAGAAACGACCAATTAAGTGGGTAATAAGTCTTTTAGTTGCTTGCTCTACCAAATGCTTTTCACACACACTCTTTTCAAAGTTCAAACTCTTTTCAAAGCGAAACATTTCCGAACACTTTGTATACACTCCTACATGAGTCATTACAAAGTCAAAGCGAAATGCCCTTTTCAAAACATTTTGTCAAACACACGAAAGCAATTTTAAAAGATCTAGAGCAACTAAGAGCCCGTAGAATAACTGCGGATGGAAAGGGTGCTAATACCTTCCCTTTTCATAACCATTCTCCCGAACTCGAATCTAAGCGAAGGTCTTTTACGTACTTTTACCTTCCCTTAATTGGATAAAAATAAAAGTCGGTGGCGACTCTTGCTATCCGCATTTGCGATACAAAAATCACAAAGTCAGTTCACCGTATTAGGCTGGCGACTCTGTGAGGAGACCTAAAAGAGAATTGCCTTAGAGATTTCTAGATAACTTTTATTGCTTTTGTTTGACTTGTATGCTTTATCTTTAAGGGTTGCTTGGGTATTATATTTGTGGGGATCTACACCGGATCCGGGTTTCCTTTTAGGTAAGTAGCATTAGATCATCGCGACCGCTAGGCGTATAACTAAGCGGTCAACATGATGGCTACGTTAGCGTGACACTTTGGTTGTCCGATACTCTTCATTCCCAAGTTGAAGATAGTATTTGGCTTCTCGTGGTGTCATCAGCGCTAACTAAACTTTTAGAACCTTAATTGACCCATCTTGGCCATTAGAAGGTAGTGAGATGGCCGGCTTTGGTGCGAGACTAAGGTTGGTTGATACTCGATGCTCGCTCATTGAGATCAGACTTTTGGGATATTTTGATCGACCACTTGGCCGTCGTATTGAAATAAGCCTACGAGAAGATCTATGATATGAGACTCCTAGAACCGGTTACTATTATAGGGCGGATGAACCAACTCAAACTTTTGGTGGGGTAATCACCTATACCTCATGCAAGCCTTAACCCTAGGTTCATTGTGTGAATTGTTTGTGTGTGCTAAACATGACATCATGACATCATTTGCATTGCATATCATTTCTAACTATTTTAAGGACCTAGGGATTTATCTTTGCTCTGTTTTGTAGGGATTATGACTTCTAGAAAGACTATCCGAATCAACTTCATGGGTATACCTTCTCAACTCAAAGAATTGGTTTCAGAAATTCCCGACCATGCTCAGTTCATCAAAATACATGGTTATCTACTTGATTTGGCTATCTCCGATTTTGAAGAAGATATGATGCATGTCCTATTCCAGTTCTTTGATCCGAAACACCATTGCTTTACATTCCCAGATTATCAGTTGGTTCCTACTTTAGAAGATTTCTCTAAGCTACTTGGGATACCTATTCTTGATCAAATGCCATTCACGGTCTAGAAAAGGTTCCTAAGTGCGAAGACATTGACTTTACATCTTAAAGCGCTCGGACATTGAAGCCAATTGGGAAACGAAGTGGAGTTAAGGGTTTACTTTCCAAGTTCCTAATTAAGAAAGAGAATTCCTCAAGTTATGAGTTTCCATGCATTTGAAAACATTGTGGCCTTATTAATTTATGGTTTGGTTCTATTTCCTAACTCGGATCAATTCATAGATATCAATGCCATCAAGTTGTTCCTTACCCGATCCATTGCCTACTTTACTTGGAGACATCTACATTCTCTCCACACTCGTACTACTAAGAGACAAGGAACTCTCATGTGTTGTGTCCGTTACTTTCCGGTGGTTTATTTAGCACCTTCCTCCATCGATTTTGAAGAGCGAACAAAGGTTGAGATGGTCTCAAAGGCTAATGGCACTCTCTCATTCGGATATCCGTTGGAATCTTTTCTCTCCAAAGATTTCACATTCATTGAGCGTTGTGGAGAATTCCCTAATGTACCGCTACTTGGTATAAGGGAGGTATCACTTACAACCCTCTTTAGCTCTCGTCGGTTTGGTTTTGCTCGAAAGATGGTCCACATGATATGCTTCTCCAAGATGTTGTGTTCGACTACAACCATGATCTCGAGTGCAAGCGAAGGTTCATTACGCTTGGGGCATGGTAAGAAGGCGATACAAAACTTTGGGCACCCAAACTCCATTCCTTAGGAACCTTACCTCAAATGGGTGCGAGCTCGAGCTCAAAACCTCATGATGCCATTCACTTTGTTCTACCGGTAATTATGGAACATTGCTATAGGTGGCGTACCTATACCGTTCTCTATCCCGACATGCCTCTGATTTTGAAGACTTGAAGAGATCTGGATTCACTTAAGAAGAGGATACCTTTGAAGCTCGGTGTTACATGGCGAGAAGAAAGTGCTAGAGTTGACAAAGCTACTTCATGAGGCGAGCATCAGCCTACATCGGCACCAAGAGGAAGCGCCCATGGGAGACTTAGAGCTTTAGGATGTTTATGTTTCCTTTTATTGTTTTGAACTATCTCTTGTACTTAAAAGAAAAGAATAATGAAAAGAGTACTAATAAATGTTTGTTCATTGCATGTTTAACAAATTTAAATCTCTAAGGTCCTTGAAAACATTGCATTGCATTCGCATAAACATTGCATTGCATCACAGGTACATTGAAGATTGGTTTTCTCATTTGCTCGCTATTTATTTTAGCAGAAATGGCTCTTGAGCGATCATCAAAGATCTTAGCTCGAGAATGCTTTCGGTTAGATGTTCTGATTTGGTCCAAGGCCAAGAAGATTTGAAGAAGCTCATCAACAAAAAGAAGAAGGTTGTTGGTCTCCTCAACATGGGCAGACGCTACAAAGGTGGTCCTAAGAGGGTTAGTCGGATAGAACTCTCAGAAGGAAGTGTCAAGGCGAACAAAGTAACAAGGTAATGGTGAAGGCGATCGGCTGAGCTTGAGAAGAACTATGATGATGGCCACTCGATGAGGATGACAAGTACAAGCAACTTGAAGATCGTCTGAATCTTGTGGAAAACTTGAAGATGTCAGGGCTGAATTTTGATGATCGAGCCTCGTCCACAGTGTTGTGATTCCTCCCAAGTTCAAAGTTCCACTTTTGCTAAGTATGATGGCATGTCTTGCCCTAAGTGCATTTGAAGTCTTATGTCGGAAGATCAACCCCTTGCGATAGAGAAAGTTGTGGATGCACTATTTTCAAGAAAGTTTGTCGGAACTCGGTTAGAGTGGTACTATCGGCTAGAGAATGACCGTATCCGTACTTGGGTGACTTAGCGGATGCTTTCTGACGATGTACAATCTTTGAATTGACACCTACTGCATGCAACTACAAAGCATGTCTATGGGTCGTGATGAGAAGTTCAAAGTATGCTAAAAATGGAGAGATTTAGGCGAGTTCAACCACCCTTGTCCAATAGGGAGTTGATTGATATGTTCATGGGAACAACAAGCCCATTCTTCAATCATCGATTGGAAACTCTTCAGGGTTCACCGAGCTGATACTATGAATTGAAGTGGTATCAAGAGTGGGAAGATTCATGTAGAGTCATCTTCAAATCTGCAAAGAGATCTTTTGGTGGTAAGAAAAGAAGCTAATCGTGTGTAATTCGGAAAAGCGAGCCAAGACCGACCGTACTCAATCGTAGAGGCGGTTGTGATCTCGATCCTACATCGGCACAACCTCGGCGAGACAACCAGCGTGGCGAGCGCATACGAGGCGGTTTACGAAGATCAACATGCCATTGTCGCAAGCCTTGCAACACATGTTGAGCAGGTGATAACCTTGAGGATCCTCCTCGAATGTCAACACTTCCTCTCCGAGATACAATTCTAATGCTAAGTGTGCTTACCACTCCAATACCCGAGGACATTGCTGTTTGGGCTCACGAAGAACAAGATTCAAGATATGATTGAAGCTAAGCAGTTGAGTTTGACCCTCCCATTGAGACTCCGAATGTGATCGCCTATGCCTAATCATGATAAGAGTTCCATCTGTTGGTGATGATACTTACATTTTCAACATAGATGACTTGACCATCCCTCATGGTTTTAAAGAAGAACCGTTTGCAAGTCGGTGTCGACGGGATGCCCGGAGAATTGTCGTTGGTGCCCATACACGATGGTTGTCTTGGTTGAGAAGGCGTGTTCGATGCATGATGGACCTGGTGAGATACTATTTACGAAACCACACATCCGGAACGTGAAGAAATGTCTAGTGAAGATCGATAATGCAAATGAAGCGATTACCATCTGTATGGGATACCTTGGGGTAGCCAAGTGGAAAATATGATTACATGGTGAAGTACACTCACAGAAGTTACAAGATTCCTATTGAAGATGTTAAGGCGACGGATGGGGTGACGATTTCCGAAGACTATCTTGATGTTAACAATAAGGATTTCCTCTGCGATCCTGTGCCTGAGTGGCACCTCTCATTATCACTTCTCCAAGACGGTTCCATATTCCTCGACAAAGCTATCCCTTGGAATTATGGGTCGATGTTTACTATCATGGCGTCAAGCAAGACCCTCGACCATTGAAGATCTTACCATTGAAGCTACCATTCACGACATTGACAACATCACGGATCGATGGTGACGAGCCGGAAGGTATTCTCTCGAGATATCTCTCCTCCAAAAGACACTGCGACTCCAGCTCGCATTCCAGCTATTCAATCATTCCCCAAGCTAGAGGAAAGAACCGGTGACTCATCACCTTTCGACGGAAGTACCAAAGGAAGTTCTTGAAGACACCTCCAAACAAGAAATGGAGGAAATTCAGAAGATTATCAAGAAGAGTGACTACAATGTTGTGGAACAGTTGGGACAGACTCCGTCCAAGATCTCCATGCTTGCTCTGCTCTTGTGCTCCGAGGCTCATGCTAATGCCTTGGTGAAGTTTCTGAAGAATGCTCACGTGCCGCAAGACACTACTACCGATCAATTTGAAGTTTGTATTGCTAGCACGGGCAAGACCAGCCTAGGCCTACGATCTTGATTTGACTCCTGCGGAAAACACAACAAAGCCTTGCACATCTACATTGAATGCAAGGTACTACCTTATCTCATGTTTTGGTGGATAGGTTCTAGAATATCCTTCAAGGCGCTTTTGATCGACTTGATGTCGAAGGGTTGGTTACGAGACCGGTGACATTATTGTGAGAGCTTTTGATGGTTCTAAGCGCAGTGCTTGGAGAGCTCACTCTACTGTTAAAGTCGGTTCCCGGACTTTTGACTCTACTTTCTTTGTCATGGACATCCGTCCACTTACTCTTGCCTACTTGGGCCCTTGGATACATGGGGCGGAGGCGTGTACCTCTACCTTGCATCGATGAAATACCGGTGAAAGGAAGGTTGTCATAGTATGTGGTGAAGAAAGTATGGTCGGTCATCTGATCATTCGATACCTCGAGATGGAGGGTGAATTCTTTGAGACTCCTGTCAAGCTTTTGAAACAATACCCGAGTCATGCTGTTGACTCTCCTGTCACTCTGAAGTTACTAAGCTCGCCTAGGATGGCCTCCTTGAAAGATGCTCAAGTTCTTTGTTGAAGAAGGTAGTACTATTTGGGGACAACTCTGATCTTCCTTTCAAATCGACAAGGCTGGTTTAGGCTTCACCATCAAAGGTCGAGAAGATGATATCTTGTGAGCGTGCGGCCAACTTCCTTTCGCATCATCGAGTGGAATCCATGCTATAGAAGGCGGCGACAACGGCTTGACGACATCGGCAAGTGGATCTTCCAACTCCGGATCAAAGGCTCGACAATTGGAAGGCCGAAGGCGTCATACCAATCTCCTTTAGTCGGGGTAATTGCTTTTGTTTTGTTTTACTTTATTTCTTTATGTTTTGAACAATAAACTTTGAAAGCCTAGTGCCTTGCCGGGGCATCATGGCTCGTTCAGGGTTATTATATGTCGTTTGCGTATTTTCATTCAATAAATCGTTGGACTTTTGCATTCAATTGTTTGTTTTCTTTCTTTTACTTTATCACCCCTTCAAAAAGCTATGTGTTCTTACACACACCCGTGATACTGCGAGAATCACTCGAATCTCGTTAATACTGATATCTAGTGCTAAATATGACTTGATAATCCGATCTACCAAGCCGAAGGCGAAAGTGAGGAAGATTGTGAAGTGCCGAGAGAACTTGCCGGGCCCTCACGAAGAAGCGAGTTATCTGACCACATGAAAAGCAAGTTGAGGTTGTGAATTTGGGTACTTGCGAAGACAGAAAGAGATCAAGATAGGAGCGGGTCTTGAGCAGGTGTTAAAGAAAGGTTGATTCGGATGCTACGAGACTATATTGAGGTTTTGCTTGGTCATACGAAGACATGCAGTTTGAACATTGATATTGTGGTACGATTGAGCAAAGAAGGTTTTCTCGATGAAAACGAAGGTTAAATGCATCGTCCGAGATGTCGGGAGAAAATCAAAGCCGAAGTTATAAACGATTCAGCGGTTTCTTAGTTGTCACCTCTTATCCCAGTGTTGCTAATGTGGTACCGTGCCTAAGAAGGATGGTAAGATACGAATGTGTGTGGATTACGAGAGATCTGAACAAAGCAGTCCGAGCGATTTTCCACTTCCTCATATTGATGTTACGGTTGACAACACCGCTCAACATAAGGTTTTCTCCTTCATGGATGGTTTCTCCGGTTACAATCAGATCAAAATGGCTCCGAAGACATGGAAGACTACTTTCGTTACGGTGGGGCACTTTCTGCTACAAGGTTATGCCGTTCGATTTGAAACGGGCGCCACTGTCGATGCTATGGTGACATTGTTTCATGACATGATTCATCACGAGATAGAGGTCTCGTCGGCGACATGATAGCTCGATCCGGTGAAGAAGAACATCTTGATCATTTCGGAAGCTGTTTGATAGGTTGAAGAAGTATGGACTGAGACTTAATCTAACAAGTGCACCTTTGGTCGGATCCGGAAAACTCCTAGGGTTTGTCGATGGTTAAAGGTATTGAAGTTGACCCGCAAAGGTTAAAGCTATTCAAGAGATGCGACTCCCATACGAGAGAAGGTAGGAGGTTTCTTGGGCGATTGAATTACATTGCAGATTCATTGCACATACTGCTACTTGTGAGCCAATCTTCAAGTTACTAAAGAAAGATCAAGTGGTGGAATGGAATGGCGATTGCCGGATCGCTTTTGACAAAATCAAGTACCTACAGTCCTCACATCACGATGCGCGCGAAGGAAGACCTCTTATCATGTACTTGACGGTGTTAGAGAACTTCGATGGGGTGTGTGTTGGGGCAACATGGCGAGTGCAGTCGAAAAGAGCATGCAATATACTACCTTAGCAAAAGTTTACCGGTGTGAAACAAGATACTCACAGCTCGAGAAAACTTGCAGCACAACTTGGGCTGCTCGCCGACTAAGGCGATATATGTTGACTCACACTATATTGATTTCTAAGATGGATCCGATAAAATACATATTTGAGAAAGACTCTCTCGGAAGAATAGCAAGATGGCAAATGATCTTGACCGAATATGACATCGGTACACTTCTCGAGCGATCAAAGGAAGTGTGGCCGAATTTGGCTCATCAAGCCGTAGATGACTATCGAGTCTATGGTTGAATTTCCAGATGAAGATGTTTTACTAGTTCAGATTGCGAAGAACCGAGCCCAGAGAAGGACTGAACAAGGATCGATGGACTATGGTCTTTGATGGAGCCTCAAAGCGCACTGGCAATGGCATTGGCGCCATCATTACATCCCCACGAGGCGGACATCGCCTTTCACCGAGATTATGTTTCAGGTTGCACTAACAACATGGCGGATCTGGCGTGCATCATGGGTCTTAAAGCTGCTATTGACTTAAAATCAAGTTCTTACAAGTGTATGGAGACTCGCTTTGATCGGTCGGATAAAGGTGGGATCTGAGCATCCGATCTCATTCCGTATCGAGGCATGTTAGAGTTTGATCCCTAGAAGTTACTTTTGATCATATCCACGAGAAGAGAATCGGTTGGCGGTGCATTGGCTACTATGTCATCTATGTTCAAGGTTAGATGGGACAACGAGGCTCCCGGATCATCATTGAGAAGTTTGCGAACGGTAGTATTGTTATGAGCTTGGCCTGAGAGAAACCTTGGTACTATGATGTGAAGAGGTATCTTGAGACTGGAATATCCAGGGGCATCATAATGATAAGAAGTTCATGAGAAGATTTGCATCAAATTCTTCCTCGATGCGACATCTTATACAAGCGCAACCACGACTTGTGCTTACTCATTGTGTAGACCGAGAAAAGCGACAATGCGTATCATGAAAGAGTTACGAAGGGCATTTGGTACCCACTCGGTGGACACACATGGCTAAGAAGATTTTGAGAACAGGTTACTATTGGTCCACCATGGGCGATTGTCACCGCATGCTCGATCTTGTCACAAATGCCAGTTTATGCCGACAAAGTACCGTACCTCGGTACAGAATGTTTTAACTTCTCCTTGGCCTTTTGCAATGTGGGGCATTGACATGATTGGAGAAATCAAGCCCACTTCCAATGGACATCGTTTCATCCTTGTGGCAATTGATTACTTTACCAAGTGGGTAGAAGGCCTCGTATGCATCATTACCAAGAATGTTGTGGCTCGATTCATCAAACATAATCTTATCATCGGTATGGCACTCCCGAAAGGATTATCACGAATGGGTTCCAATCTCAACAATAAGATGATCACCGAACTACTGCTGCAGTTCAAGATCAAACATCACACTCTTCTCCATATCGGCCTAAGATGAATGGCGATTGGGCCGCCACAAGAATAAGAAGATTATCTGAAGATAGCGGTGACTTACAAAGATTGGCATGAGATGTTACCATTTGCTCTTCATGGTTATCGCTGCAGCGAACATCCACAGGGCAACCCCTTCTCTCTCGTATCTGGTATGGAAGCGTCTTACCATCGAGGTTGAGATACCCTCGACGAGTCCTCCGGGAGGCGGAGTTAGGCGAGCGATTGGGTCAGACTTCCTTGACCCGGATAACGATTGATGAGAAGCGACTCGCGTCCATACGCCATGGACAGATCTATCAAGCGAATGATCGAGCATTTAACAAGAAGGTCAAGCAAGAGTCTACCGTCGATCTAGTAGTCAGCGCATCATTCTTCCACAAGGTGATCCCGGGAAAATGGACTCCCACCTATGAGGACCATTTGTAGTCAAGGCATATTTTCGGTAGAGCTATGATACTTAGCACCATGGATGGTGAAGACTTCCCACCATGACATGAGACATAGTCAAAAATACTACGCATGAAAGAGACCGCTAGGTCGGTGACCTAGAAAAATAAGGGCATCTGGCGAACCAAAAGGTTCGGGCAAAAGTTAAGGATATATACAAAATACACCGGCAAGTCGAAAACACGAAAAGCGGCTTGGGCAAAAGTATCGGTGGTGAAAACCGAAAGGGCGGTCTAGGCAAAGTTAGGGATTTAAGCGTGCGACTATGTCTCTTCGGATCAACTTCCGGACTACTCATTTCAAGATTCAAATGGCGAGATCAATTCCTCACTTTCTCTGACGGAGATGAGATAGTTGAAATATATGAGTACTAGCATAGTTGGAACTTGAGATTGTTTCGCATAGCTTTTTACCTTTCTTGTGTACAAACTACTTGGCCATCATACATTTCAAATAAATGCAAGTTCTTTCTCTTTACAATTTTCACTTGTTGTTGTTTGCAATAAGTCAACGTTTGCTTTGAATGATTATCGCATTTGACAATAAGAATCTAATCACAAACATCTGAAAAGTGAACATACAAAGTATACTTACTACGGGCTCCAGAATTGAGATGACGCAAAGTCACCAACACAACTTCCCAATGAGCAAAAGGAATCCTGACGAAATTCCACTCGACCAAGCAATGTTACATCGATCTCTCAAGCGATAACACCTCATCCCGGTCAAGATATTTATCCCCGTGGATATCTCGATCCTTTCCTTTTTCCCAGTGCGTATCCGGACTCGAGACTTGGTCGAGATAGTGCATCGGAGAAACTACATCTTCATCCCCGGCCAAGATTACAGCGGTTCTCAGCTCTTCCAGCCGGTCTCCGCAACTATCAATTGCTCTGGCGAGATCTACACTCAGTCCCAGATGGCCTCCTAAATTTCCTCGGTCTACATACAAGGTCCCCAACGGATCGCCTCCCAGTTCTCCTCGGCGGGTCTATATATGAGATCTCCAACAACGAGCTTCTCAATCTCTACCTTCCTCACAATATCTAGGCCCAAGACTTGGTCGAGATAGTGCATCGGAGGAATCGAGGATATCTTTCTTCTCCTTCAAAGCGGAGTTCTCACCTACACGATTCCCAAGCGAGTCGAAATCTTCAAGCGAACATCGCATCTTCTTCAAGATGGATATGTTTTGAAATATCACAACATTTATCATTCATACATTACTCATAAAGTCATAATTCATGCATACATCATATACCTTGTCATGCATCATACTTTGCATAAACTAACAATATTCTATCAAAGTTTCTCTTGTTTTCTCAAAGCAGGTATGATCCTTATAACATAAACGGGTCGAGTTAAGCCCGAATCGAAGGAAAACTATCACGAAAGACCGCCCTTGGTTGTCCTCCGACGGTGGTCGAGTTAAGCCCGAATCGGCGGGAAAACTATCCGAACCCGCCTCTGGTTATCCTCGATAACGGGCAATGGATCAACACCGATGCACAACAGGAAGCTATCCACATTTTGCCAACTACTATCTCCCTCGAGTAATCGTACGAAGATTTATTACGATCCTTATTATCAGACGACTCTGAGTCTAGCGTCGACTCGGTTGCCTTGGATAATCTTAAGCCCATCTCCGACTACTTATCAACATTTCTTCACTTTAGAATCTGCATATGGTTAAAAATCAATGCAAACCAATAACTTCATTCAAAAATGAACACGAAGTCTAACGTCGACTCCTTGATGGCATCTTAGCCCATCTCCTCTCCTTTCCGAGCGTTTCTGAGCCTAGCGTGCGGCTCACTTTCAGCGATCCTCCCTATCAATAATCTCGGGTCTAGCGTCGACTCATTCTCCTGCTCCTCAATGGCATCACATGGCCCATTCGCATCATCGACCAACCGCGAGTGCAAATTTTCGGTGTACGGTGTTCAATCATCTTCTACCTCGGTCACGAAGACAAGCGTGTCAATCTAACCCTCGGTACAAGAAGATTGAGCAGGGGCAGCTGTCATACCCAAAATTTGCCCTCCATCTATTCAAAGATTTCATACATCCATACTCAAGGATTCCTCAAGAGTTGATCGAGACAAACTCTCTCCTAGACAATCAACCCAAACTAGGGTTTGGTATCTCTCAAGTCAAGATGGATTTCCAACATCTCCAATGGTCTTCATGCCTCCTCATATGCTTCAAAGATTCTCCATGTCAAGTTTCAAGCCTCACAAGTCAAGTTTCCTCGGACAATTGCTCGGATGGTTGAAAATCGGTTGTATGGACAAAAGTCAAGCTGTGGTCAACATCAGTCAAACTTCATAATTTTTGGTCAACATCCTCATTTTGAAGTTACATTCATCATTTGATCAAGGGTTGATCATGATTCATCAAGAAAACTCAAGATTTGCTCAAAGTCAAACTTTCTAAATTAGGGTTTCTAGGTGAAAAGTCAAGCTGAACTTTGACTGATCATAACTTTCTCATACTTTCTCAAATTTTCCCACCAAAGCTCATTTTGAAGGAAATTCAATTCTCTACAACTTCATGTCTCACAGAATGTCCAAAAATGCTTCATTTGAGAGGTATAGCTCAAAACATTCTGGTCATTTTCAAAGTCAACAAAAGTCAACTTTTTGAGGATATATTGAGCATGGTAACTCAATTGAGATGAGACCAAAAGGTTGGTTAGAGGACTCTTAGAGCTTTCAAAAGTCCAAGAACACTAAAAATGTGGAAAATTGAGCAAGATACACCATTCACAAGTTGGGCAATTTTGAAAGAATGCACAGGAGAGATACTTCTAAAAATCAAATTTTTGCAAATGGGCTTGCTTTTCTTCATCCAAACTTATTCCTCATACAATTAGAATATCCAAGCCCAATGCCATGAATTTTTATTTTATTTTCTATTTAATTTGGAATTTATTCATTTAAATACAAATTAAATTTTAAAATAAAGTATAAAATCAAAATTAATTGCAAGATTGATTTTATTCTTTCCTTGAACTCAAGTAACTCACCAAGGCAGCAATTTTCGAAATTAGATCAAATATGGCAAGATTGGATTGAAATTAATCAAGTTTGAAATTTTGATTTTATACAAAAATCAAATTTGATTTTCATTGAATGGTGATTGATTCTTGCAAAAACAATGCCAAATCCATCGATACTTATATCGATGCATACCACCGAAAGAAACGAGAAAATTGCTCTAAGAACCCTAACCTAAAAGCAAAAACCGTGGCAAACAAGCAAGTGTCAATCATACTTCCAGCCGTTTCAATCGTTTTTGAGGATCATTGCATTCCTTGAGGTCTTTAGAGTCGATCGAGACTCTTACATCATTCAAAACCATCAAGAATTCATAAACACGATTTGGTTTGTCAAGTTTCTTCAAAATCGATTTTCATCATTCATGCATTATTAACTTGTTTTGATTGTTTGTTCATGTTTAGAATCAAGTTTGCAATACGGGCAAACCATCGTGTTTCCATGGCTTGAATCGTGATATACCATAGTAGGGTTGATTCGAATTAGGGCTTTGTTTAAATGGAAAAATTGGACCATGAGACCTATACAATCGTGTTCGGAATGCTTCAAGGAATCGAACCATGGCCTTAGATGTCATTTATATTATGTCTGTTGTGTTTTTGATTTTGCGGGGCTGTGGCGTCGGTGGCGCTATCTTAAAATTCAAGGTTGAGAGCGATGGATGCTTGTGACGAGGAAGCGAGGACGGCAGTGTTTTGATCCCTCACTTCATTTTCAAACATATTCAGATAGCATTGGCCTGAGTGGTTAGAAGCTCACTTTGTTCTGGATCTCTCCGTGTCACGAGTTCGATCCCTATAGGCACCGGTTTGTTTCTTTCTCAACTGCATATTTTCATATTATTCATATATTTTAATATTTTGCATTATTTTAATTCTTTTCTAATTTTATTTATGCATTAAAAATTGTCAAAATTATTTTCTTTTGCATTTATTTTCAGAAAATCTTTATTTAATTTAATAAATTTAAAATATAATTTTGCATGCATATTTATTTTATTTATAATTTTGCATTTAAATCACTTTTAATTCATTTTAATTATTAAATGCATCTAAAAATCCCAAAAATTTATTTTAGCATATTTATATTATTTCCGCATGTCATATTTTCCATATTAAAAATTTGCATTTTTCATTTTCTCTTATTCGATTTCATCATATTTTCCGATTTCTCATTCTTTCACGGGTTCTTCCAATTCAGTTTCTTTACCATTTCATTTTATTTTTCAATAATGTAATTGCTCATGGGATGTAATAGTTTAAATTAGGACTTTATTTTCGCATTTAAATTATGTGCCCAAAGCCATGTAATAGCGTGGATTTACCTTTCCGCATCTTTACATTCCGCATTTACTTTCCGCACCTATCAATTGCTAGTAACTAGGCGTGTCAAGATAATAATAGAACATAGCCCACTAATTTTCAAGATAAAATATAAAATCAACACACTTCTTTCACACGCACCTTTAGGGTAATTCTCTCTCGTTATACGAATTCAAATGGTCATGTCCCTCGAGCGTGAGGTATTCTAGCACCGTTGCCTTCAAACAAATCATCATAGTCCCGATACAAAGATCATAAGACCCATGTAAGCCTCCGAATACATGATCTTGACCCTCGATTGTCGCCTCGAAAATGATGATAGTCCCTTGAATGTGCTAGGATACTTCCTCAAGTTGCCTTCAATGACCATCCGATGTGTCCTTGAATGTCCGCTTACATCCAGAATGGAGCTACCTATCAACTAATGGTATGGCTGGCGCTATTCTAAAGGAAATGTAAAAGTACAAACGACCAATTAAAGTGGGTAATAAGTCTTTTAGTTGCTTGCTCTAAATGCTTTTCACACCACACTTTTTAAAGTTCAAACTCTTTTCAAAACGAAACATTTCCGAACACTTTGTATACACTCCTACATGAGTCATTACAAAGTCAAAATGCCCTTTTCAAAACATTTTTGTCAAACACACGAGAAAGCAATTTTAAAGATCTAGAGCAACTAAGAGCCCGTAGAATAACTGGATGGAAAGGGTGCTAATACCTTCCCTTTTCATAACCATTCTCGAACTCAGAATCTAACGAAGGTCTTTTACGTACTTTTACCTTCCTTAATTGGATAAAAATAAAAGTCGGTGGCGACTCTTGCTATCCGCACATTTGGATACAAAAATCCTACAAAGTCGAGTTCACCGTATTACACCCGCTCCTATCTTGATCTCTTTTAAATCTTCCTTCGGTGCCCAAATTCTAGCCTCAACATGCTCTTAGTGTGGGTGTATTTCGTTCTTCTTCTTTGTATGTCGTGATTCTCTAGCACCACAATCTTCCTCACCTTGTCTTGGCTTGGTAGATCGGATTATCGAATCATATTTAACAATAAGCATAGGCTTATCAAGCAGTTGAGTGATTACGGTGTATCCGATGAGTGTGTGTAAAGCACAGCTTTTGAAGGGGTGATAAAGTAAAAGAAAACAACAATTTAATTAGTCCAATGATTTTATTGAATGAAAATATGCAAATGATGGATAATAACCCTCACAATGAGCCATGATGCCGGGCAAGGCACTAGGCTTTAGGTTTATTATTCAAAACATAGAAAATACGAAAAGCAAAACAAAACAAAAGCAATTACTCTGTCTAAAGAGAGATTGGTATGGCGTCTTGATGTTCAATTAAGAGTCCGTTGTTGGGGTTGGGAAGATCAATTCGCGATGTCGAAGTCGGCGTCACTTTGTCTTCTATAGCATAGACTCCACCTGGGTGATGCGGAAAGAAATTGGCCCACACGTTCGCAGTATATCATTTTCGACCTTTGATGGTGAAGCCTAAACCAGGTGTCGGTTTGAAAGGGAGATCGGGAGCTGACCCAAATAGTACTCCCTTCTTCAACAGCTTGAGCATCTTTCAGTGAGCCATCCTAGGCGGGACTTGCGTAACCGGGAGTAGCGGAGAGTCAGCAGGCATGACTCGGGATTGTTTAAAAGCAGCGGGGGAGTCTCGAAGAATTCACCTCACCTCGGTGTCGGAATATTGTAGATGGTGACCATGTATTCCTCTTCACCACATCTTTAACAACCTTCCTTTCAAGTGTTTGACTTCTAATGCGGTAAGAGGTAACAGCGCCTGCCCCATGTATCAAGGGGTGTCCAAGTAGGCAGGTAAAATTTGGGCGGATGTCCATGACAAAGAAAGTGGAGTCAAAGTGCGGGAACCGGCGGTGAATGAGCTCTCAACCTTGTTCGCTTAGAACCATAAAAGCTCTCACAATAATGTCCACTGGGCTTGGGACCAATCCTTCAACATCAAGTCAATCAAAGCAGGTCTTTGGTAGGATGTTGAGGAGGCAGGTATCCACCAAAACATGAGATATAGCAGCCTTGCATTCAATAGAGATGTGTAAGGCTTTGTGTTTCCATCAGCGAGAGTCAAATCGACATCAGAGAAGCCTAGCCGTTGTTTGCAGCCAGGCTAGCAATCTGAACTTCAAATTGATCGTGTGTGTCTTGAGGTACGTGAGCATTCTTGGAAACTTTACCAAAGGCGTTAGCATGAGCCTCGGAGCACAGGCGAGCAAGCATGGATCTTGGGTGGAGTGCATCCCAATTGTTCCACGACGTTGTAGTCACTCTTCTTGATAATCTTCAATTTCCTCATTTTTGTTTGGGTGTCTTCAACTTCCTTTGGTACTTTAAATTTGAAGCGGGATGAGTCTTTGGTTCTTTCCTCTAGTCTCGGGCCGGTTGAATGGGAATGCAGTGAAGTGTGAGTGTCTTTTGGAGGAAGATTTGGAAGAATACTCTTCCGGTTCGGTCACCTTACTGATCCGGTGATATTGTCAATGTCAGGAATGGTAACTAATGGTCAGAGGTCTTGCTTGACGCCATGATAGTAGACATCCAGTCCATAATCCAGGAATAGCTTTATCAGGAGGAATCGGGCTGATGCAGGAGAGGTAATGATGAGAGGTGCCCTCTGAGCACGAGATCTCAGTGAAATCATGGTGTTAACATTAGCATAGTCTTCTACAAATCGTCACCCCATCCGGTCATAACATCTTGATAGGAATGTTGTAGCTCGAGGCAGTGCACTTCGCATGTAATCATACTTTCCACTTGGCGCTAAGGTATCCCATGCGGGAGTGCGGCTTCATTCCATCTTGATCTTGAATTTCTTAGACATGTCTTCACAGATTCTCCACAGGTGGTTTCAGGAATATGTTCACGATTATCCATCATACCTTGAACCGTCTTCTCGACGAAACACAACCAGCCAGTGCAGATGGGCTGTGGCAGTTCTCTGGGCATCTGGATTGTGCGGCTTGCAGCAAGTTCTTCATACTTGATCATCAGAGGAATGGTCAAGTCATCTATGTTAAAAACGTAGAGTTATCGCCAATAGCAATGGGTTTTGTCATGGTTGGGCATGGCGCGTTGATCATATTCGAGTCTCGGAGGATCGAACTCATTACGCTTAACTTCAATCATATCTTGAATCTTGTTCTTGAGAGCCCATCATTGTCAGTGTCGTGCCACAGGCTGTTGGAATAGGTAAGCACACTTAGCATTAGGATTGTATCTCGGAGAGGAAGTGTTGACACTCACGGGAGGATCCTTCAAAATGTCGACTCTTGCTTTCAACATGTTGCAAGGCTTGCGACAATGGCATGTTGATCTTCGTAAGCATCTTGGCAGCGTTCTGGCTACAGCTTGTCTCATTGAGTTATTGCTGATGTAGGGATGGAATCACAAGCGCCCCAGCAGATTGATACGGTTGGTCTTGGCACAAGCACCCGACCGCCTACGACGTGGTTCTTTCTTACCACAAAAAGATCTCTTTACGATGTCGACTCTACATGAATCTTTCCGCTTTTGATATAGCTTCAATCGCTCTCCTGTCAATATCGGTTCGTGAATCCAGGCGAAGAGTTCGATCGAGGATGATTGAAAATGGTCTGTCGGTGTTCCGTAAACATATCAACCAACTCCATATTGGACAAGGGTGGATTTAGACTACGCACTAGATCTCTCCATTTCTGAGCATATTCTTTGAATTTCTCATCACGACCCATAGACATACTCTGTGGTTGCATAACATCATACCCAAAATTTGCCCTCCATCTTCTAAAGATTTCATACATCTATGCTCAAGGATTCCTCGAGTTGATCGAGACAAACTCTCTCTAGACAATCAACCCAAACTAGGGTTTGGTATCTCTCAAGTCAAGATGGATTTCCAACATCTCAATGGTCTTCATGCCTCCTCATATGCTTCAAAGATTCTCCATGTCAAGTTTCAGCCTCATGAGTCAAGTTTCCTCGAGACAATTGCTCGGATGGTTGAAAATCGGGTGTATTGGACAAAGTCAGCTGATGGTCAACAAGTCAAAACTTCGATTTTTGTCAACATCCTCATTTTGAAGTTACATTCATCATTTGATCAAGGGTTGATCATGATTCATCAAGAAAACTCAAGATTTGCTCAAAAGTGAACTTTCTAAATTAGGGTTTCTAGGTGAAAAGTCAAGCGAACTTTGGTGATCTTCTCATACTTTCTCGGAAATTTTCCACCACCTCTTGTTTGAAGGAATTCAATTCTCTACAACTTCATGTCTCACAAGAATGTCCAAAATGCTTCATTTGAGAGGTATAGCTCGAAACATTATAGGTCATTTCAAAGTCAACAAAAGTCAACTTTTGTTTTGAAGATATATTGAGCATGGTAACTCAATTGAGATGAGACCAAAGACATTGGTTAGAGGACTCTTAGAGCTTTCCAAAAGTCCAGAACACTCAAAAATGTGGAAAATTGAGCAAGTTACACCATTCACAAGTTGGGCGATTTTGAAAGAATGCACAAGAAATACTCAAAAATCAAAACTTTTCAAATGGGCCTACTTTTTCTTCATCTAACTTGTTCTCATGCACAATTAGGAATGTCCAAGCCCAATGCCACGAATTTTTATTTTATTTTCTATTTAATTTGGAATTTATTCATTTAAATACAAATTAAATTGAAAAATAATTATAAAATCAAATTAATTACAAATTGATTTTATTTCTTCTTTGTGATCAATCAATTCATTAAAAGCAACAATTTCGAAATTGGATCAATATGGCAAGATTAGATTGAAATTGATCAAATTTGAAAATTTTTGCAATCAAATTTGATTATCATTGATTATTGATCAATTCTTTCAAACAACCATAAAATCCATCCGGTACTTATGCATGCATACCACATGAGAACAGCGAAAAATTGGCTCAAACCCTATTCTCAAACCAAAAAAATCAGTTCTTGAAGCAAACCATGACCCTAGTTCGGCGTTTCAATCGTTCTGAGGGTGTCCATTGCATTCCTTGATACCTCAGTGAATCAGAATCTACATTGTAAAACCATCGAATCGGAAAATCAGGTTTGGTTTGTTCTTGAAAATCAAAAATCGTATTTTAATTTTCATGCATTAACATGTTTCATTGTTGTTTTGTGATTAGAATATAAGTTTTACAAGCGATACGGGTTGATTGGTGCATTTCGTGGCAGATAAATGCTTCATAACTAGGGTTTCTGTGCGTTTAGGGTTTCACAAAATAGGAAAAATTGGACCTCGAGACGATACCATTGCATTAGGATGATGTTCCAATCGAACCATGGCTTTAGAATGTATTTATATTATGCATGCTTGCTTTTTGACTTTGCGGGGCACATGGCGTCGAGCTTAAGCGTGAAGTTTTCAAAATTCAAAGGTAGGAGATGAAGTACGGCGAGCAGAAGCAACCCAGGCTGTTTTCTTTAATTCCGTTTCAAGCGATGAAACACGCTTCTTACGGTTGGTCAAGGCTGTGGACTTAGATTTCGCCCGGTCATGAGTTCGATCCTCATCAGGACCGGTTTTGCTTCTCTTTTACCAAACTTGCATTATTTTCCTATTTTCTAATTATTTCAATATTTTTGCATTTTATTTTATTCTTTTCATAATTTTATTACGCATTAAAAATTACCAAAAACATTTTTTCTTTTTACATTATTTTCATAAAATCTTTATTTAATTTAATAAATTAAAAATATAATTTTTGCATGCATATTTATTTTATTTATATTTTTGCATTTAATTCACTTTTAATTGCATTTTAATTATTAAATCTTTAAAAATCCCAAAAATTATTTTAACTTATTTATCTTATTTCCAGCATATATTAATTTTCTCATATTAAAATTTGCATTTTCTAACATTTTTCTTATTTGATTCATCATATTTTAGATTTCTTATTCTTTCACGAGTTGCTCCGATTCGGACGTTTTCTTTTATCATTCTATTTTTCCAATAATGTAATTGCTCATGGGTTGTAATAGTTTAATTTAGGGTTTTATTTTCCGCATTTTAAATTATGTATACGCCCCAAAGCATGTAATAGCGTAGGACATTTACCTTTCCGCACTTTACATTTACAATTTCCGCACCCTATAAATTGCTAGTAATTGGCGTGTATGGCAAGATAAAATTGGCATAGCTCACTAATCTTCAAGATAAAATATGAATTTGACACTTCTTTCACACCGCACCTTAGGGTAATTCTCTCTCGATGCCTTCGAATTCAAATGGTCATGTCCCTCGAGCGTAGAGGTATTCTATGCGTTGCCTTCAAACAAATCATCATAGTCCTTGATACAAAGATCATAAGACCCCGATGCGCCTCCGAATACATGATCTTGACCCTCGATTGTGCCTCTGAAAAATGATGATAGTCCGCCGAATGCTGGGATACTTCCTACAGATTGCCTTCTATGACCATCCGATGTCCTTGAATGTCCGCTTACATCCAGCGAATGGAGCTACCTACTAACTAATGGTATGGCTAGCGCTATTCTAAAGGAATGTAGTACAACAAAGCGACCAATTACGGTGGGTAAATAAGTCTTTTAGTTGCTTGCTCTATCAAATGCTTTTCACACCACACTTTTTTCAAAGTTCAAATTCTTTTCAAAACAAAACATTTCCACTTTGTATACACTCCTACATGAGTCATTACAAAGTCAAAGCGAAACCTTTTCAAAACATTTTGTCAAACACACAAAAGCAATTTTAAAAAGTGATCTAGAGCAACTAAGAGCCCGTAGATAACTACGGATGGAAAGGGTGCTAATACCTTCCCTTTTCATAACCATTCTCCCGAACTCGAGAATCTAACGAAGGTCTTTTACTTTTACCTTCCCTTAATTGGATAAAAATAAAAGTCGGTGGCGACTCTTGCTATCCACATTTTTGGATACAAAAATCCTACAAAGTCGAGTTCAAGTATTACAGGCTGGCGACTCTGTGAGGAAACACCTAAAGAGAGAGAATTGCCTTAGGTTTCTAGATAACATTTTTGCTTTTGTTTGACTTGTATGCTTTATCTTTAAGGGTTGCTTGGGTATTATATTGTTGGGGATCCTACACCGGATCGGGTTTCCTTTTAGGTAAGTAGCATTAGATCATCGCGACGTTAGGCATATAACTGCGGTCAACATGATGGCTCGTTAGCGTGACACTTTGGTTGTCGATACTCTTCATTCCCAAGTTGAAGATAGTATTTGGCTTCTGCGTGGTGTCATCAGCGCTAACTAAACTTTTAGAACCTTAATTGACCCATCTTGGCCATTAGAAGGTAGTGAGATGGCGGCTTTGGTGTGAACCGAGGGTTGGTTGATACTCGATGCTACGCTCATTGAGATTAGACTTTTGGGACATTTTCGATCGACCACTTGGCCGTATTGAAATAAGCGCCTCTGAGAAAGATCGTGATATGAGATTCCTAGAACCGGTTACTATTATGGGACAGGATGAACCAACTCAAACTTTTGGTAGGGTAATCACCTATACCTCATACAAGCCTTAACCCTAGGCTCATTTGTGAATTGTTTGTGTGTAAACATGACATCATGACATCATCATTGCATATCATTTCTAACTATTTCAAGGACCTAGGATTTATCTTTGCTGTTTTGTAGGGATTATGGCTTCTAGAAAGACTATCGAATCAACTTCATGGGTATCCCTTCTCAACTCAAAGAATTGGTTTGAAATTCCGACCATGCTCGATTCATCAAAAGACATGGTTATCTACTTGATTTGGTTATCTCGGTTTTGAAGATATGATGCATGTCTATTCGGTTCTTTGATCAGAAA
Source organism: Vicia sativa (assembly GCA_021764765.1). Lineage (NCBI taxonomy): Eukaryota > Viridiplantae > Streptophyta > Magnoliopsida > Fabales > Fabaceae > Vicia > Vicia sativa. Next base: position 61,649,402 of record CM038794.1, read on the forward strand.
CACCATTGCTTTACATTTCCAGATATCGGTTGGTTCCTACCTTGGAAGAGTTCTCTAAGCTACTTGGGATACCTATTCTTGACCAAATGCCATTCACGGTTTGGAAAAGGTTCCTAAGTTGAAGACATCGCATCCGCCTTACATCTTAAGCGCTCAGATATTGAAGCCAATTGGGAAACTAGAAGTGGAGTTAAGGGTTTACTTTCAAGTTCTTAATCAAGCCGAGAATTCCTCAAAGTTATGAGTTTCCATGCATTTGAAAACATTGTGGCCTTGCTAATTTATGGTTTGGTTCTATTCCTAACTCGGATCAATTCATAGATGTCAATGCCATCAAGTTGTTTCTTACCGCAATCCAGTGCCTACTTACTTGAGACATCCTACATTCTCTCCACACTTTCGTACTACTGCGACAGGAACTCTCATGTGTTGTATAATTACTTTCAAGGTGGTTTATTTACACCTTCCTCCATCGTTTTGAAGAATGAACAAAGGTTGAGATGGTCTCAAGATTGATGTCACTCTCTCATTCCGATATCCGTTGGAATCTTTTCTCTCAAAGGACTTCACATTCATTGAGCGTTGTGGAGAATTCCCTAATGTACCACTACTTGGTATAAGGGAGTATTACTTACAACCCTTCTCTAGCTCTCGTCGGTTTGGTTTTGCTCGAAGAGATGGTCCACATGATATGCTTCTCAAGATGTTGTGTTCGATTACAATCACGATCTCGAATTCTAGGCGAAGGTTTATACATGCTTGGGCATGGTAAGAAGGCGATACCAAGACTTTGGGGCACCGAACTCCATTCCTTGGAACCTTACCTCAAATGGGTGCGAGCTCGAGCTCAAAACCTCATGATGCCATTCACGCTTTGTTTTACGGTAATTATGGAACTGTTGCTATAGGTGGCGTACCTATCTTGTTCTCCATCTGACATGCCTCACGATTTTGAAGACTTGAAGAGATCTGGATTCAACTTAAAGAAGAGGATACCTTTGAAGCTCGATGTTACAAGCGAGAAGAAAGTGCTAGAGTTGACCAAGCTACTTCACGAGGAGGCGAAACATCATACCTTACACCAAGAGAAGCGCCCATGGGAGACTTAGAGCTTTAGGATGTTTATGTTTTCTTTTATTGTTTTGAACTATCTCTTGTACTTAAAAGAAAAAAGAATAATAAAAGAAGTACTAATAAATGTTTGTTCATTGCTTGTTTAACAAATTTAAATCTCTTAGGTCCTTGAAAACATTGCATTGCATTCGCATAAACATTGCATAGCATAGCATAACATTGCATCACGGTACATTGGAGATTGGTTTTCTCATTTGCTCGCTATTTATTTTAGCGATAGCTCTTGAGCAATTGTCAAAGATCTCCAGCTCGGAATGCTCGGTTTCGTGAGATGTTCACCAACTTGGTCCAGGCCAGAAGATTTGAAGAAGCTCATCAACAAGAAGAAGAAGGTTGTTGGTCTCCTCAACATGGGTAGGCGTTTCAAAGGGGTCCTGGTGGTCGTTGGATTGAGCTCTCTGAAGAAGTGTCCATCTGGGGGAGTACCAAGGTGATGAAGGTGATCAGCGTGAGCCAAGAAAGGAGGACCACTCGATTATAGCCACACTCGATGAGATGACAAGTACAAACAACTTGAAGATCGTCTGAATCTTTGTGGAAAACTTGAAGATGTCAAGGCTGAACTTTGATGATCTGAGTCTTGTTCTGGTGTTGTGATTCCTCCCAATTCAAAGTTCCTACTTTTGCCAAGTATGATGGCATGTCTTGCCCAAAGCTGCATTTGAAGTCTATGTCGGTCAATCCCACGATGATAGAAAGTTGTGGATGCACTTATTTCAAGAGTTTGTAGGAACCCGGTTGGAATGGTACTATCGCTAGAGAATGGCCGTATCCGTGCTTGGGTGACTTGGCTGATGCTTTCTGAGCGATATGGTACAATCTTTGAATTGACACCTTCGCATGCAACTACAAAGCATGTCATGGGTCGTGTGAGAAGTTCAAGAGTATGCTCGATGGAGATCTAGCGGTGAGTTCAACCACCCTTGTCCAATAGGGAGTTGGTTGATATGTTTATAACTTGCGAGCCCGTTCTTCATCATCGATTGGAAATTCTTCATCCGGATTCAAGTGATATTAATGGTAGCGTGTTGAAGGTGGTATCAAAGTGGAAGATTCATGTAGAGACATCTTGAATCTGCGAAGATCTTTTGGTGCTAAGAAAGCGAATCTTGTGTATGTCGGAAAAGCGAGCCAAGACCGACCGCTCAATCTGTAGGCGGTTGTGATCTCGATCCTACATCGGCACAACCTCGTGAGACAACGGCGTAGCGAGCGCCACGAAGACGGTTCGAAGATCAACATGCCTTTGTGCAAGCCTTGCAACACATGTTGAGCGGGTGATTACCTTGAGGGATCCTCCTCGAATGTCAACACTTCCTCCGGTACAATCCTAATGCTAAGTGTGCTTACCATTCCAATAGCCGAGACGCGACAACGACAATTGTTGGGCTCACGAAGACAAGATTCAAGATATGATTGAAGCTAAGCGATTGATTTGATCCTCTGTTGAGACTCGAATGTGATCAGCGCCTATGCCTAACCATGACAAGAGTTCCAATCTTTGTTGGGATGATACTTATGTTTTCATAGATGACTTGACCATTCCTCGATGGTATTAAGAAGAATTTGTTGCAAGCGGTGTCAATGGACCCGGAGAATTGTCGTTGGTGCCCATCAGGCGATGGTTGTGCTTGGTTGAGAAGGCGTGTTCGATGCATGATGGATACCGTGAGATACTATTTAAAACCACACATGCGAAGGCTGTGAAGAAATGTCTAAGTTGAAGATTGACAATGCGAGCAATATTGCCATCTGTGTGGGATACCTTGGGGCGCAAGTGGAAAGTATGATTACATGGTGAAGTACTGTCCACACAGTACAAGATTCCTATTGAAGATGTTAAAGGCGACGGATGGGGTGGCGATTTCCCGAAGACTATCTTTGATGTTAACCTGATAAGGATTTCCTCTGCGATCCATGCCAAGTGGCACCTCTCATTATCACTTCTCAGACCGGTTCCATATTCCTCGACAAGGCTATCCCTTGGAATTATGGGTGATGTTTACTATCATGGCGTCAAGCAAGACCCTCGACCATTGAAGATCTTACTGTTGAATTCTATTCGACATTGACAACATCACGGATCCAGTGGTGACGAGAGCGGAAGAGTATTCTCTCGAGATCTCTCCTCCAAAAGACACTGCGACTCCGGCTCGCATTCCGGCTACTCAATCAATATCCCACTAGAGGAAGAAAGGTGACTCATCACCTTTCGGCGGAAGTACCAAAGGAAGTTCTTGAGACACCTCCAAACAAGAAATGGAGGAAGTGCGAAGATCATCAAGAAGAGTGACTACAATGTTGTGGAGCAGTTAGGGAACTCCGTCCAAGATCTCCATGCTTGCTTTGCTCTTGTGCTCAGAGGCTCATACTAATGCCTTGGTGAAGTTTCGAAGAATGCTCATGTGCCGCAAGACACTACCACTGATCAATTCAAGTTTGTATTGCTAGCACGGTTGCCAACAACGGCCTAGGCTTCTCACGATCTTGATTTGACTCCTTGGGAAAACACAACAAAGCCTTGCACATCTCATTGAATGCAAAGGCACTACCTTATCATGTTTTGGTTGATCGGGTTACGCTCTGAATATCTTACGAAGGCGCTTTTGATCGACTTGATGTCGAAGGGTTGGTTCGAGACCCGGTGACATTATCGTGAGAGCTTTTGATGGTTCTAAGCGAGCGATGCTTGGAGCTCACTGCCTTTATTAAAGTCGGTTCCCGGACTTTTGACTCTACACTTCTTTGTCATGGACATCCGTCCACTTACTCTTGCCTACTTGGGCCTTGGATACATGGGGCAGGCATGTTACCTCTACCTTGCATCGAAGCTGAATACCGGTGAAAGGGAAGGTTGTTACGGTGTGTGGTGAAGAAGAGTATATGGTCGGTCATCTCTGATCATTCCGATACCTGAGATGGAGGAATTCTTTGAGACTCCTGTCAAGCTTTTGAAACAATACCAGAGTCATGCTGTTGACTCTCCTGTCACTCTGAAGTGCACAAGTTCCGCCTAGGATGGCCTCATTGAAAGATGCTCAAGCTCTTGTTGAACAAGGAGGTAGTTATTGGGGACAACTCACGATCTTCCTTTCAAATTTGACAAAGTGGTTTAGGCTTCACCATCAAGGTCAGAAGATGATACGCGTGACGTGCCGCCTTCCTTTCGCATCAGCCAGTGGAATCCATGCTATAGAAGGCAACGACTTCGACATGACGACAAGTGGATCTTCCCAACTCGGATCATGGGCTCGGCAATTGGAAGGCCGAAGGCGTCATACCAATCTCCTTTAGTCGGAGTAATTGCTCTTGTTTTGTTTTGCTTTTCGTATTTCTTTATGTTTTGAACAATAAACTTTGAAAGCTAGTGCCTTGCCGGGGCATCATGGCTCGTTTGCGAGGTTATTATCTGTCGTTTGCGTATTTTCATTCAATAAATCGTTGGACTTTTGCATTCAATTGTTTGTTTCTTTCTTTTACTTTATCACCTTCAAAAGCTATGTGTTTCTTACACACACCGTGATACTGCGAGAATCACTCGAATCTAGATAATAGACTATGCTAGTGCTAAATATGACTTGATAATCCGATCTACCAAGCGAAGGCAGTGAGGAAGATTGTGAAGTGCCGGGAGAACTTGCCGGTTGCTACAACAAGAAGAAGCGAGTTATCTGACCACCACGAAGAGCAAGTTGAGGTTGTGAATTTGGAGTCTTGCGAAGGCGAAAAGAGATCAAGATAGGCGGGTCTTGAGCGATGTTAAAAGGTTGATTCGGATGCTACGAGAGACTATATTGAGGTTTTGCTTGGTCATACGAAGACATGCCGGTTTAGACATTGATATTGTGGTACACGTGCCGAGCAAAGAAGGTTTTCTCGGTGAAACGAAGGTTAAATCGCATCGTCACGAGATGTCAGAGAAAATCAAAGCGAAGTTATGAAAGCGGTTCAGCGGTTTCTTAGCTGTTACCTCTTATCGATGGGTTGCAAATGTGGTACCGTGCCTAAGAAGGATGGTAAGAGTACGAATGTGTGGATTACGAGAGATCTGAACAAAGCGAGTCCAGAAGACGATTTCCCACTTCCTCGTATTGATGTTACGGTTGACAACCTTACTCGGCATAAGGTTTTCTCCTTCATGGATGGTTTCTCCGGTTACAATCGAGATCAAAATGGCTCCGAAGACATGGAAAGACTACTTTTGTTACGGTGGGGCACTACTTACAAGGTTATGATTCGGTTTGAAGAATGCGGCGCCACTTATCGATGCTATGGTGACATTATTTCATGACATGATTCATCACGAGATAGAGTCTCGTCGGCATGATAGCTCGATCCGCGGTGAAGAACATCTTGATCATTTGCGAAACTATTGTGATTGAAGAGTATAGATTAAGGCGAATCTCACAAGTGCACCTTTGGGTCGGATCGGAAAACTCCTAGGGTTTGTAGTCGATGGAAGGGTATTGAGGTTGACCACGGGTTAAAGCTATTCAAGAGATGCCGACTCCCATACGGAGAGAAGGAAGTGGAGCTTGATTGAACTACATTGCGATTCATTGCACATAAGCTACTTGTGAGCCAATCTTCAAGTTACTAAGAAGATCAAGTAGTGGAATGGAGCAGCGATTGCGGATCGCTTTGACAAAATCAAGGTACCTACGAGGTCCTCCATCACGATGCCGCTGCCGAAGAGACCTCTTATCATGTACTTGGGTGTTAGAGAACTCAATGGGGTGTGTGTTGGGGCAACATGGCCAGTCGAAAAAGAGCATGCAATATACTACCTTAGCAAAAGTTTGTTGTGAAACAAGATACTCACTTCGAGAAAACTTGCAACGCTTTGGCTTGGGCTCTTTCATGACTAAGGCGGTATATGTTGACTCACACACACCTTGTTGATTTCAAGATGGATCCGATAAAATACATCTTTGAAAACCGGCTCTCTAGGAAGAATAGCAAGATGGCAAATGATCTTGACGAATATGACATCGGTACACTTCTCGAGAAAGCGATCAAAGGAAGTGTAGTTGGCGATCATTGGCTCATCAAGCCGTAGATGACTATCGATCTATGCGGTTCAATTTCGAGATGAAGATGTTTTACTAATTCTGATTGAAGAACCGAGGCCAGACGAAGGACTGAACAAGGATCGATGGACTATGGTCTTTGATGGAGCCTCAAGCGCACTTGCAATGGCATTGCGCCATCATTACATCCCTATGACGGACATCGCCTTTCACCGGATTATGTTTCAGTTGCACCAACATGGCGGAATCTGAGCGTCGCATGGTCTTAAAGGCTATTGACTTAAGTCAAGTTCTTACAAGTGTATGGAGACTCGACTTTGGTGATCGATCGGATAAAAGGCGAGTGGGATCGACATCAAATCTCATTCCATATCGAGAGCATGTTACGAGTTTGATCCCTACTTGAAGAGATCACTTTCAATCATATTCCACGAAGAGAATCGGTTGGCGGGCGCATTAGCTACTATGTCATCTATGTTCAAGGTCGGATGGGACAGGCTCCCGGATCATCATTGAGAAGTTGATGAACCACGTATTGTTGTGAGCTTGACCTGAAGAAACCTTGGTACTATGGCGTGAAGAGGTATCTTGAGACTCGGGAATATCCAGAGGCATCATTAATGATAAAGAAGTTCATGAGAAGATTTGCTTCAAATTCTTTCGTAGCGACATCTTATAGCATAACCCACGACTGCCTCTCTATGAGACCGAGAAAAGCAACAATGCGTATCATGGAAGAGTTACGAGCGAATTTGGTACCCTCCGGTGGGCACACCATGGCTAAGAAGATTTTGAGCAGGTTACTATTGGTCCACCATGGAAGGCGATTGTCACCGCTATCTCGATCTTGTCACAAATGCGGTTATCTGCGGACAAGTACACGTACCTCCAGTACCTCGATGTTTTAACTTCTCCTTGGCCTTTTGCAATGTGGGGCATTGACATGATTGGAGAAATTAAGCCCTGACTTCCAATGGACATCGTTTCATCCTTGTGGCAATTGATTACTTTACCAAGTGGGTAGAAAGCGACCTCGTTCGCATCATTACCAAGAATGTTGTGGCTCGATTCATCAAACATAATCTTATCTGTCGGTATGGCACTGAAAGGATTATCACGGATAGGCTCTAATCTCAACAACAAGATGATCACCAAACTCGCCGCAGCAGTTCAAGATCAAGCATCACAATTCTTCTCCATATCGGCCTAAGATGAATGGTGGAAATAAGCCAACAAGAACATTAAGAAGATTATCTGAGTGGCGGTGACTTACAAAGATTGGCATGAGATGTTACCATTTGCTCTTCATGGTTATCGCTTTCTGACACGAACATCAGGGAGCCCCTTCTCTCTTGTATACGGTATGGGCGCGTCTTACCATCGAGGTTCGGATACCCTCAACGAGTCCTCGGGGCGGAGTTAGGCGAGCGATTGGGTTCGAGACTTCGCCTTGACAGTTAACTTGATTGATGGCTTGACTCGCATCCATCGCCATGGACAGTTTATCGACGAATGATCGGAGCATTTAACAAGAAGGTCAAACAAGGGTCTACCAAGTCGGTGATCTAGTATCAGCGCATCATTCTTCCAAGGTGATCCGGGGCAAATGGACTCCCATGAGGACCATTTGTAGTCAAGGCAGTATTTTCGGCGGAGCTATGATACTTAGCACCATGGATGGTGAAGACTTCCCACCAATGAGCGGACATAGTCAAAAATACTACGCATAAAGAGACCGCTAGGTCTGACCTAGGCAAAAATAAGGGCATCTGGCGAACCAAAGGTTCGGGCAAAATAAAGGATATATACAAAACATGTACACCGGTGAGGAAACACGAAAAGGCGGCTTGGGCAAAAAGGGTATCGGTTGGCGAAAACCGAGGGGTCTAGGCAAAGTTAGGGATTTAAGCGTCGACTATGTCTCTTCGGATCACTGCTTCGGACTACTAACATTCAAGATTCAAATGAAGATGAGTCTACTCACTTTCTCGACGGCAAGGAGATGAGATAGTTGAAATATGTAGTACTAGCATAGTTGGAACTTAACGATTGTTTCATAGCTTTTACCTTTCTTGTGTACAAACTACTTGGCCATCATACCTTTCAAATAAGCATGAGCTTCTTTCTCTTTACAATTTTCATTTGTTGTCGTTTGCAATAAGTCAACGTTTGCTTTGAATGATTATCGCATTTGACAATAAAAATCTAATCACAAACATACAAAAGTGAACATACAAAAGTACTTACTACGGGCTCCGGGGTGGGGATGAGCGAAAGTCACCAAATATTCCCCACGAGCATAAAAGTGTCCTCACCCAAACCTCCCAGTGGAGTATAATCCTGGCAATTCCCTGAGGCAGTGTTACATCGATCTCAGCGGTAACACCTCATCCCCGATCAAGGTATTCATCCCGGTGTCTCAATCCTCCCCTTCTCCCGCAGCGGTATCGGACTGAGACTTGGTCGGATAGTGCATCGGGAGGAAACTACATTTTATTCCCGAGCCGGAGATTACAGACTTTCTTCTTAGGTCTCTAGCAACCATCAAATGCTCTCCATGAGATCTACTCACGATCCCGAGTGGGACTCAAATTTCCTCAGCGGGATCTACATACAAGGTCCCAACAGATGCCTCCAGTTCTCCTCGGCGGGGTCTATGGGATCTCCAACAACGAGTTTCTCGATCTCTACCTTCCTCAACAATCTAGGCCCAAGACTTGGTCGATAGTGCATCGGAGGAATCAGGATATCTTTCTTCTCCTTCAAAGCGGGTTTTCACCTACAATTCCCCAAGCGGATCAGAAATCCAAACAGAACATCCGCATCTTCTTCAAGATGGATATGTTTTGAAATATCCAACATCTATCATTCATACATTTCTCATAAAGTCATAATTCATGCATATGTCATTCATATACATTGTCATGCATCATACTTTGCATAAAACTAACAAATATTCTATCAAAGTTTCTCTTGTTTTCTCCAAAAGCAGAGTGAAGTCATACAGCATAAGCGGTCGGGATTAAGCCCCAGATCGGCGGAAAACTATCGAAAGACCGCCTCTGGTTGTCCTCCAACCAGGTGGTCGGGATTAAGCCCCAGATAGCGGAAAACTATCCGAAAGACCACCTCACGGTTATCCTCGAATGAGACAATGGATCGACACCGATGCCTGACGGGAAGCTATCCACATTTTGCCAACTCACGGAGTAATCGACACGAGATTTATTCGACCTCTTCCTATTATCAACATGACACTAAATTGCGTCTGACTCGAGTTGCCTTGGATGGCATCTTAAGCCCATCTCCGACTACTTTGTCAACATTTCTTCACTTCGAGAATCTGCATATATGGTTAAAAATCAATACAAACCAATAACATTCAAAGTGAACACGAAGTCTAACGTCGACTCCTTGGATGGCATCTTAAGCCCATCTCTCGTTCGGGAACATCTACAGAGTTTAACATGCGTCACTCCCGGCCATCGACCTTTCGGATGGCATCTTAAGCCCATCTCCGTCAGGCTCTCCTATTAACAACCTCGAGTCTAGCGTCACGACTCGTTCCCATAAGTCTCAACTTCTCCAAATGGCATCTAAGCCCATTCCGCATCATCGACCGTAGCGGTGCAAATTTTCGGGTGTACTCAGTGTTCAATCATCTTCACCTCCGGTCACGAAAGAGACAAGCGTGTCAATCTAACCCTCCGGTACAAGAAGATTGAGCAGGGGCAGCTGTCATACCCCAAAATTGCCCTCCATCTTCTCAAAGATTTCATACATCTATGCTCAAGGATTCCTCGAGAGTTGATCGAACAAACTCTCTCTAGACAATCAACCCAAACTAGGGTTTGGTATCTCTCAAGTCAAGATGGATTCCAACATCTCAATGGTCTTCATGCCTCCTCATGCTTCAAGATTCTCCATGTCAAGTTTCAAGCTTCCTGATCAAGTTTCCTCGAGACAATTGCTCGGATGGTTTGAAAATCGGTGTGTATTGGACAAAAGTCAAGCGTGGTCAACATACAGTCAAAACTTCTGATTTTTGGTCAACATCCTCATTTTGAAGTTACATTCATCATTTGATCAAGGGTTGATCATGATTCATCAAGAAAACTCAAGATTTGCTCAAAGTCGAACTTTCTAAATTAGGGTTTCAGGTGAAAAGTCAAGCTGAACTTTGGTGATCATAACTTTCTCATACTTTCTCAGAAATTTTTCACCACCTCTTGTTTTGAAGGAATTCAATTCTCTACAACTTCATGTCTCACAAGAATGTCCAAAAATGCTTCATTTGAGGGTATAGCTCAAAACATTACAGGTCATTTTCAAAGTCAACAAAAGTCAACTTTTGTTTTGAAGATATATTGAGCATGGTAACTCAATTGAGATGAGACCAAAAAGGTTGGTTAGAGAGGACTCTTAGGCTTTCAAAAGTCAAGAACACTCAAAAATGTGGAAAATGAGCAAAGTTACACCATTCACCAAGTTGGGCAAT
>CM038794.1:61660163-61738634 GCA_021764765.1 Vicia sativa
TCCTTGATTTTGTCAAAAGCGATCGGCAATAAATGGTTCCATTCCTTACTTGATCTTTCTTAAGTAACGAAGATCGGCTCACAAGTAGCGATTAGGTGTGCAATGAATCAGCAATGTAGTTTGTCGGCCCGAAACCTCGACCTCCTACCGGTCAGGTGGCATCTCTTGAATAGCTTTAACCTGGGATCACTTGATACCTTTACCGACAACAAACCACAGAAGTTTCGGGATCGGCTCAAAGGTGCACTTGTTGGGATTAAGTCTCAACACCATCTATGACTGTCGAATAGTTTACGCAAATGATCGAGATGTTCTTCTTGGGTTTGTGACCGAGCTATCATGTCGTCAACATAGACCTCTATCTAAGTGATGGATCATGTCATGAAATAATGTCACCATATACCGCTGATAAGTGGTGCTGCGTTCTTAATCCGAGCGGCATAACCTTGTAGCGAGCACTTTGTGTATGTAAGTAGTCTTCTCCATGTCTTGGGAGCCATTTGATCTGATTGTATAGGAGGAAACCATCCATGAAGGAGAAAACCTTATCTTTGGCGGTGTGTCAACTAAAACATCAATATGAGAGTGGAAAATCATCTTTCGGACTCGCTTTGTTCGGATCTACGTAATCCACACATTCGTACCTTGCCATCTTTCTTAGATACGGGTACCACATTACAACACTAGGATAAGAGGTATTGACTAAAGCGGCGTTGGTGCTTCATATGGCTTTGTTTTCTCGACATCTCGGGACGCGTCACGACGAACCTTCTATTTCAACAGGGAAAACCTTATTTTGTCGTAATCGATTGTACCACGATATCAATGTCTAAACCAGGCATGTCTTCGTATGACCAAGCAAAAACCTCAATAGTCTCGTAGCATAGACCAATCTCTGTTTGACCTTTGTTCTCGGACCGCTCCTATCTTGATCTCTTTTACATCTTCTAGTACCCAATTCACAACCTCAACTTGCTCTTGTGTGCTTGTATAACTCGCTCTTAACATGGCTTGTCGAGAATTCTCCGGCACTTCACAATCTTCCTCACTTCGTCTTGACTTGGTAGATCGGATTATCGAAGTCATATTTAGCACTAGCATAGGTTATTAACGAGATTGAATTGATTAGCGGTGTATCAACGTGGGTGTGTGTAAGAACAGCAAGCTTTTGAAGGGGTGATAAAAAGAAAGAAAACAAACAATTGAATACAAAGTCCAATTTATTGAATGAAAATACATAAGCGACAGATAATAACCCTACTTAAGCGAGCCATGATGCCCGGGCAAGAAACATGGGCTTTCAAAGTTTATTGTTCAAAACATAAAAATCTGAAAAGCAAAACAAAACAAAAGCAATTACTCGGCTAAAGGAGATTGGTATAACGTCTTGGTCTTCAATTCTTGAGTCTTTATGCTGGAGTTAGGAAGATCCACTAGCGATGTCGATCGTTGTCATTAAGTCTTCTATAGCATGGATTCACTACAGGCGTCACGGAAGAGGAAGTTGGCCGACACGTTCGCGGTATCATCTTCGACCCTTGATGGTGAAGCCTAACCGGTCTTATCAAATTTGAAAGGAAGATCGGGGTGACCCCAAATAGTACTACCTTCTTCAATGACTTGAGCATCTTTCAATGAGGCCATCCTAGGCGGAGCTTGTGTAACAGGAGTGCGGGGAGGTCAGCGGGCATGACTCTGGTATTGTTTCAAAAGCTTGGCGTTTCAAGGAATTCACCTTCCATCAAGGTATCGAATGGTATAGATGGTGACCATATATTCTTCTTCACCACATCTTTATGACAACCCCTTTCACGGGTATTTCAACTTGATGCAAGGTAGAGTAACAGCGCTGCCCATGTATCAGAGCGTCGGGTAGGCAAAAAGTGGTGGGCGGATGTCCATGACAAAGTAAAGTCAAAAGTGGAGAACCGACTTTAACGTGAGCTCTCCAAGCACCATTAAGCTTAGAACCATCAAAAGCTCTCACAATTATGTCAGGGTCTCGAGACAACCCTTCGACATCAAGCCGATCAAAAGCGGTCTTGGTAGGATATTGAGAGCGAACGGTATCAGCAAAACATGAGATAGGGTAGTGCCTTTGCATAAGCGAGATGTAAGGCTTTGTTGATGTTCTTTCGGAAGAGTCAAATCGACATCGAGCCCTAGGCCGTTGTTGGCACCAGGCTAGCAATACAAACTTGAATTGATCGGTGGTAGTGTCTTGCACATGAGCATTCTTGAAACTTCACGAGGCATTAGCATGGGCCTCGAACCTGACAGCGAGCATGGATATCTTGGATGAGTACATCCCAATTGTTCCACAACATTGTAGTCACTCTTGATAATCTTGAATTTCCTCCATTTCTTGTTTGGAGGTGTCTTGATAACTTCCTTTGGTACTTCAGCGGGGATGAGTCAACTGGTTCTTTCCCTCTGGTTGGGATATTGATTGAGTATTTGGGATGCAGTTGGAGTCATGATATCTTTTGGAGGAGAGATCTCTAGAGAGAATACCCTTCCGGTTCTGGTCACCTTACTGGATCCGGTGATGTTGTCAATGTCAGGAATGGTAGCTTCAATGGTAAGATCTTCAATGGTCGAAGGTCTTGCTTGACACCATGATAGTAAACATCGACTCCATAGTTCCAGGGATAGCTTTGTCGAGGAATGGAACTGGTCTTGGAAAGTGATAATGAGAGGTGCCACTCTAGGCACGAGGATCAAGGAGGAAATCCTTATTGTGTTAACATCAACATAGTCTTGGAAATCGTCACGTCATTAGCCTTAACATCTTCAATAGGAATCTTGTAACTATCGGGGGACGATTACTTCACCATGTAATCATACTTTCCTTGGCTACAAGGTATCCCACGGATGGTATTTGATTCGTTCATTGTCAATCTTCAACTTAGACATTTCTTCACACGACACGCACGGTGGTTTCGAGATAGTATCTCACGGTTGTCCATCATACCTTGAACCGTCTTCTCGACCACCACACCATCGAGTGCGGGCGGGCACCAGCGACAATCCTCTGGGCACTGGATTGACACGGCTTGCAACAAATTCTTCTTACTTGATCATCGGAGGAATGGTCAAGTCATCTATGTTGAAAACATAAGTATCATCACCAACGACATTGGAACTCTTGTCATGGTTAGGCATAGGCGGCGTTGATCACATTCGGAGTTCGGCGGGAGGATCAAACTTCGATGCCTTAGCTTGATCATATCTTGAATCTTGTTCTTGAGCCCAACAATTGTCGATTATTATGTACACAGGCTATTGGAATGGTAGCACACTTAGCATTAGGATTGTACTTGGAGAGGAAGTGTTGACATTAGGGAGGATCCTGAGGTGTCATTCTGCTTTCAACATGTGTTGCAAGGCTTGCGACAAGGCATGTTGATCTTAAAAAGCTTGTCTTCGTGGCGCGTTGGTTACCGCGTTGTCTCATGAGTTGTCTTGATGTAGGATTGGAGATCTGCATGCCCACAGTTGGCTGGTCGGTCTTGGCTCGGCTTTTCGACCTGACGGCGCTTCTTTCTTACCACCAAAGATCTCTTTACGTTTGAAGATGACTCCATGGATCTTCCACTCTTGATACCGACTTGATCGCTCTTTGTCAATATCAGCTCGGTGAATCCGGATGAAAATTTCAATCGGATGATTGAAGAATGGGCTGTCGGTGTTCCATAAACATATCAACCAACTCCTATTGGACAAGGGTGGTTGAACTACACTGCTAGAATCTCTCCATTTACGAGCATACTCCTTGAACTTCTCATCACGACCCATAGACATGCTTTGTAGTTGCATGAGTGGGTGTCAATTGACATTATTACTCATCTTGCATGCAGAAAGCATCAGCAAATCACTCCAAGTACGGATCGGTCATTCTCTAGGTGATAGTACCATTCAAGCGGGTTCGGACAAACTCTCTTGAAAATAGTGCATCCTGACTTTACATCATCGGTGTGGGGATTGATCTTACGGACATAGGACTTCAAATGCGACTTAGGGCAAGACATGCCATCATACTTGGCAAAGTAGGAACTTTGAACTTGGGAGGAATCACAACACAGAAACAAGACTCGGATCATCAAAGTTCAGCCGGACATCTTGAGTTTTCCACGACATTGAGACGGTCTTGAGTTGTTTGTACTTGTCATCTTCATCAGTGTTGGCTATAATCGAGTGATCCTCTCCTCCTTTCTTTGGCTCACGCTGCACCTTCATCTTGGTACTCCCCTCGGTATGGACACTTCCTTGAGAGGCTCAATCTGGTGACCATTAGGACCCCCTTTGAACGTCTACCCATGTTGGAGACCAACAACCTTCTTCTTCTTGTTGATGAGCTTCTTCAAATCTTCTTGGCCTTGGACCAAGTTGGTGAACATCTGCTTTGGCTGAGCATTCGAGCACAGGATCTTTGTGTGATCTGTTCAAGAGCCATTTACGCTAAAATAAATAGCGAGCAAATGAAAACCAATCTCAATGTACAATGATGCAATGTTATGCTATCTTGCACGATGTTTATCACGAATCAATCAATGTTTTCAAGGACCTTAAGATTTAAATTTGTTAAACAAGCAATGAACAAACATTTATTAGTACTTCTCATTATTTTTTTCTTTTTAAGTACAAGAGATAGTTCAAAACAATAAAAGAAACATAAACATCCTAAAGCTCTAAGTCTCCATGGTAGCTTCCTCTTGGTGTAGATGTAGGCATTGATGTTAGCTCCTCGTGAAGTAGCTTTGTCAACTCTAACACTTTCTTCTCAACTTGCATAACACTGAGCTTCAAAGGTATCCCTTTCTTCTTTAAATTGAATCGAGGATCTCTTCAAGTCTTCAAAATCGGTAGGCATGTCGGGATGGAGAACGACATAGAGTCGTCACCTATAGCAGGTTCCATAATTCTTGGTAAAGCAGTGAATGGCATCATGAGGTTTTGAGCTCGAGCTCGCACCCATTTGAGGTAAGGTTCCCAGGAATGGAGTTGGGTGCCCCAAAGTCTTGGTATCGATCTTCTTTACCATGCCCAAGCGTATAGAACCTTCGTCGGTAATTCGGAGATCGTGATTGTATGTCGAACACAATATCTTGGAGAGCATATCATGTGGACCATCTCTTGAGCAAAACCAAGAGGCGTAGAGCTAGAAAGGGTTGTAAGTAATACCTCCCTTATACCAGAAGTGGTACATTAGAATTCTCCTAGCTCGATGAATGTGAAGTCCTTTTGAGAGAAAAGATTCCAACGGATATCCGAATGAGAGTGACATCAATCTTTGAGACCATCTCAACCTTTGTTCGTTCTTCAAAAGCGATGGAGGAAGGTGCGAAATAAACCACCTTGAAAGTAATGGGACACAACACATGAGAGTTCCTTGTCTCTTAGTATACAGTGTGAAGAGAATGTAGGATGTCTCAAGTAAAGTGAGCCTTTGGATTGCGGGTAGAAACAACTTGATGGCATTGATATCTATGAATTGATCCGAGTTAGGGAATAGAACCAAACCATAAATTAGCAGAGGCCACAATGTTTTCAAATGCATGAAACTCATAACTTTGAGGAATTCTCGGGCTTTCTTGATTAAGAACTTGGAAAGTAAACCCTTAACTCCTTCTAGTTTCCCAATTGGCTTGATATCGAGCGCTTAAGATGTAAAGGCGGATCACGATGTCTTGAACTTAGGAACCTTTTCTAGACGGTGAATGGCATTTGATCAGAATAGGTACCCAGTAGAGAACTCTTCAAGGTAGGAACCAAGCGATAATCGGAAATGTAAACAATGGTGTTTGGATCAAAGCTGGAATAAGACATACATCATATCTTCTTCAAAGCGGAGATAACCAAATCAAGTAGATAACCATGTCTTTTGATGGTGAGCATGGTGGAATTTCGAAACCAATTCTTTGAGTTGAGAAGGATACCCGTAAGTTGATTCGGATAGTCTTTCTAAATATAATCCAAAGCAGCAAGATAAATCCTAGGTCCTTGAAATAGTTAGAAATGATATGCAATCACGAATGATGTCATGTTTAACACACACAAACAATTCACACAATGAGCCTAGGTTTAAGGCTTGCACATGAGGTATAGGTGATTACCCACAAAAATTTGAGTTGGTTCATCACATCTATAATAGTAACGGGTTCTAGAATCTCATATCATAGATCTTTCTCGTGGGCTTATTTCAATCTGACCAAGTGGTCGTCGAAAATGTCCCAAAGTCGGATCTCAATGGGCGTAGCATCGGTATCAACCAACCTCGGTCTACACCAATGCCATCTCACTAATGGCCAAGATGGGTCAATTAAGGTTCTAAAAGTTTAGTTAGCGCTTGATGACACCACGCGAAGCCAAATACTATCTTGACTTGGGAATGAAGTATCGGGACAACCAAAGTGTCACTGCTATAGCCATCATGTTGACCGTTTAGTTATCGTCTAGCGGTCCGATGATCTAATGCTACTTACCTAAAAGGCCGGATCAGGTTGGATCCCACAATATAATACCCAAGCAACCCTAAAGATAAAGCATACAAGTCAAACAAAAAGCAATAAAGGTGATTTAGAAATCCTAAGCAATTCTCTCTTTTAGGGTGTATTCCCAGTAGTCATGATTCGTGATACGGTGAAGCCCGACTTTGTAGGATTTTGTATCAAATGTGCGGATAGCAAGTCGCCACCGACTTTTATTTTATCCAATTAAGGAAGGTAAAAGTAACAGAAAAAGACCTTCGTTAGATTACGAGTTCGGAGAATGGTTATGAAAAGGGAAGGTATTAACACCCTTTCCATCCGTAGTTATCTCGGGCTCTTAGTTGCTCTAGATCACTTTTTAAAATTGCTTTCGTGTGTTTGACAAAATGTTTTGAAAAGGCATTTAACTTTGACTTTGTAATGACTCATGTAGGAGTGTATACAAAGTGTTCGAAATATTTTGTTTTGAAAAGAATTTGAACTTTGAAAAAAGTGTGTGGTGTGAAGCATTTGGTTTAGAGCAAGCAACTAAGACTTATTTACCACTCGAAATTGGTCATTTTATTGTACTTCTACGTTCCTTTAGAATAGCGCTAGCCATACCATTAGTTAGTAGGTAGCTTCCATTGGATGTAAGCGGGACATTCGAAGGGACATCGGATGGTCATAGAAAGCAACTTGTAGGAAGTATCCTAGCACATTCGAAGGACTATCATCATTTTTTAGGCGACAATCGAGGGTCAAGATCATGTATTGGAGGCGACATCGTGGGTCTTATGATCTTTGTATCGAAGGGACTATGATGATTTGTTTGAAAACAGCGGTGCTAGAATACCTCTACGTTCGAGGACATGACCATTTGAATCGAAAAAGCATCGAGAATTACCCTAAAGGTGCGTGTGTGAGAGAAGTGTGTTGATTTCATATTTTATCTTGAAATTAGTGTGAGCTATGTCCAATTATTATCTTGCCATACACGCCTAATTACTAGCAATTGATAAGGTGCGGAAAGTAAAATGCGGAATGTAAAATGCGGAAAGGTAAATCCTACGCTATTACATGGCTTTAGGCAGATACATAATTTAAACTTCGGAAAATAAAACCTAGATTAAACTATTACAACCCATGAGCAATTACATTATTGGAAAAATAAAACGATAAAGAAAAAGCGTCCGAATCGGTGCAACCTGTGAAAGAATAAGAAAATCGGAAAATGCAATATGAATCGAACAAGAGAAAAATGTTAGAAAAATGCAAATTTAAATATGAGAAAATTAATATAGGCTGAAAATAAGATAAATAAATTAACATAATTTTTTGGGATTTTTTGGAAAAGATTTAATAATTAAAATGCAATTAAAAGTGAATTAAATGCAAAAATATAAATAAAATAAATATGCATGCAAAAATTATATTTTTTTAATTTATTAAATTAAATAAAGATTTTTATGAAAATAATGTAAAAAGAAAAAATGTTTTTGGTAATTTTTTAATGTAGAATAAAATTGTGAAAAGAAATTAAAATGAATGGAAATATTAAAAATAATGAAAATATGAAAATAATTGAGAAAAGTTGAGTTTTGGAAAAAGAAAGGCGAAACCGGTCCAGATGAGGATCGAACTCGTGACCAGGGAGAGTATCCATGAACAATCCACGCCTTAACCAACTGAGCCATGTGTATCATTGTTTGGAAGCGGAGCGATTTGAAAATAACCGTCATGCTCTGCTTCCTCCTCGCGCCATCCATCATCTTCACCTTTTGAATTTTTGAAAGATAGCGTCGGCTTTGGTTCGGCCTTCTGAGACCCAGCAAAATTAAGCATAATATACATAATATAAATTATATCTAAGGCCATGGTTCGATTCCTCGAAGCATTCCGAATCGTTAGTACTAGTCTTGTGGTCAATTTTTCCTAATAAATGAAACCCTAAATCGAGCTCAAGAACCCTAGTTATGGCATATTACGTTTCGAGCCATGGAAATGCAATTAACCTGCCTAGATAAGCTTGCAAACTTTGTTCTAAGCATGAAACAAACATCAAAACTTGTTAATAATGCATGAATAATGAAACACGATTTTGGAAAAGTATGAACAAACAGTTCGAATCTCTTGTTTACGGATGGTTTTGATGAAGTAAGTATCTGGATCGATTCGAATGGCACAAGGAACAAGATGGAATGCTCAAAATTGGTGTGGATGGTGGGCTGGGCGGAATTGCTAGTTGCTTCAAGAACATGATTTCTTTGAAGTTTGGATTAGGGTTTGAGCCAATTTTTCGTTCTCTCTTGATAGGTATGCATCATGTATTTATCTTTGGATGGATTTGGGATTAATTTGGAAAGAATTGATCAACATTCAATGGAAATCAAATTGATATTCTCATGAAATCAAATTTTCAAACTTTGTCCAATTTCAATCCAATCTTGCCAAATTTGATCAAATTTTGAAATTCTTTGGCATTTATGGGTTGATTGGATCACAAGAAAGCAATAAAAATCAATCTTCAATTAATTTTGATTTTATAATTTATTTTAAGATTTAATTTGCATTTAAATGAATAAATTACAAATTAAATAGAAAAATAAATCAAAAATTCGTGGCATTGGGCTTGGACATTCCTAATTGCTTGAGGAACAAGTTAGGATGAAGAAAAAGTAGGCCCATTTGCAAAAGATTTGATTTTTGAAGTATCTCTCTTGTGCATTCTTCCAAAATTGCCCAACTTGTGAATGGTGTAACTTGCTCAATTTTCCACATTTTTGAGTGTTCTTGGACTTTTTGGAAAGCTCTAAGAGTCCTCTAACCAATGTCTTTGGTCTCATCTCATTTGGAGTGACCATGCTCAATATATCTTCAAAACAAAAGTTGACTTTTGTTGACTTTGAAAATGACACTAATGTTTTGAGCTATACCTCTCAAATGAAGCATTTTGGACATTCTTGTGAGACATGAAGTTGTAGAATTGAATTTCCTTCAAGACAAGAGGTGGTGGAAAATTTACGAAAGTATGAGAAGTTATGATCAGTCAAAGTTCGTTGACTTTTCATCTAGAAACCTAATTTAGAAAGTTTGACTTTTGAGCAAATCTTGAGTTTTCTTGATGAATCATGATCAACCCTTGATCAAATGATGAATGTAACTTCAAAATGAGGATGTTGACCAAAAATCGAAGTTTTGGTATATGTTGACCACAGTTGACTTTTGTCCAATACACGATTTTCAACCATCGAGCAATTATGCAGAAACTTGACTTGAGGCTTGAAACTTGACATGGAGAATCTTTGAAGCATATGAGGAGGCATGAAGACCATTGGAGATGTTGGAAATCCACCTTGACTTGAGAGATACCAAACCCTAGTTTGGGTTGATTGTCTAGGAGAGAGTTTGTCTGATCAACTCTTGAGGAATCCTTGAGCATAGGTGTATGAAATCTTTTGAGAAGATGGAGGGCAAATTTTGGGGTATGACACCTACGTATTCTCAAAAGGATGTTGAGAAAGTCAGAGCAATCGTAGTTCCCACTTATGCTAGTGGAAAGCAACGAGATGTTAGTAAGGCAGACAAATGTCATCTTAATGAAAAATGTATCTAATCTATTTCATCACATACATTTTTGAAAAGTTTGATTGATTAAAATCTTTCATCGTAAGTATTAGGTGTTTTGCTTGAGTGTACAAGCGTTACCACTTACATGTTTAAAAAGATGTTTGAAAAAATGATTGAATCTTTTAGCGTAGCTTTGGGTGTTTTGCTTGAGTGTACAAGCGTTACCACTTCTTGTTAAGAGATGTTTTTGTTTGAAAAGAAGTTTGAAAAGTTTGAAAAGTTTTTATGTATGTGATGTGATAGATGAGATACTTCTTCCATAGAGATGATAGATGTCTAAATCTCAAGGAAAAATTGATTGGATTAAAGGGATGCTTTTAAGAAGCCCATGGGTCCTTGTATTATTAGCCCAAGAGGAGGCATTCGAGGGTCATCGAGGTCATCGAGGTCCTTGTATGAAGCTCGAGGAAGCTATAGGGTATGGTGTCTTTGGCTTGAAAGGTTTCATGAGAAATCATCCTTTTAGAATAAGAGCAATTTCAGGAAATTTTACTCATTGGGAATTTGAAAGTGATTTCACGGAAACCATCCTTTGAGGTTCTATCTTGCGGGTGATTCTTTGTATTGGAAGCCCAGAGGAGGCTGTTAAGAGATTTCTGTCTCTTTCATTGTATGATGCCCAGAAGGCTAAACTCAATGAGGAGTTCTTTTGAGCAAGCCAAGAGGAGGTGACTCAGCAGAGTGTTGTCTTATCTGAAGCCTAAGCGGAGGCTAAACTCTGGGAGAGTTTCTTTGTATGAAGCCCAAGAGAAGGCTAAACTGTTGGAGATAAACATATCTTGTATGAAGCCAATGAGGCTAAACTCAATGAGGATGAGTTGTCTTCTGAAGCCCAAGCGGAGGCTATACTCTGGGAACCTATTGATTAGTCTAATTTGTTATGTTATTATTAGACATTTGTATAAACAGGTGTGTGTGTGTGATATGTATTCACAGGAGTTTATGAAGGAAATATAAACAATGCATGATGTTTATTTACTGATTTATGAAATATAAACAAGTGTTTGTGAGCGAGCGTTAAAGCAGCGTAACTTGATTATTCACAAGTTTGTATTGTGTACAAGGAAATGAATATGTACACGAACGAGTTTTTATGTACAGAGAAAAATGGATGTACATAGGAGGGTTGGGACTTACACCGTAAGGGAGGCCCATTGATTTGAAAGCGGTTACACAGGGAATAATGCTCCTTTCAATGTCAATGGTATTCAGTGTAAAATGTACGAGATGAAGCGGAAATAATTGATCAAAGTTTATACTGTAAAGTATCTATATTATGTACAGAAAAGTTTGATATATACAAGGAAAGATTGTGTATACATAAAGAATGTTTGATTGGTGTATACACAAGTGAAGTGAAAACAAGCGATCGAAGTTTATGTGCTTGAGTATGAAAAGAAATATCATGTGTACAGATAAAAATTTATGTGTTTGGAAAGTTTTTTGATATGTACAAAAATATTATGTACATAAAAGAATGTTATGGGACTTACACGTGATGGAGGCCCATTGGTCAAAAAATTTAAGCTTGAAGAAACCTTTCTTTAGAACCAATGGATTCGATATAGACAAACGAATGAAAACAAAGCGAAAGAAATTTGTTTACGTTTGAATATTAAAAATGATAATTTGAGTATGTACAAGTAAAACTAAATATGTACATAAAGGTTGGGACTTACACCATAAGGAGGCCCATGATCGATCGAAAATCGAGAAAACGAAATCAGTTTATCGTTTTAATCGGATTGATCAAGGTAAAAGATGCAAGTTTGATGAAATGTTTTGAAAAATGATTTGAAAATGATTTGAAAATGAGGTTCATTTATGAAAAGTTTTGAAAAAATCGGAGTCGAGAACTTGAAAAATTCACCTTTAAGGAGGTTTGAAAAGTGTTGAGCGTCGTTTTACTCGATTAAAATTTAATGAGATGAAAGTTTTTTCTGAAAATTTTTGCACTATCATAAAATAGATGTATTTATTGACAAGTGTTTAAAAAATCATCTCAAAATGAGAAGTTTTGATTGGTCAAAAAAATGTTGAAAGTTTGATAAAAAAAACATGAAAAAATTGAAAGTTTTGTAAAAAGAATGGTAAAAAATGGTCCTGATGGGTGTTGAACCCATGACCATGAGGTGGGGCACGTGGCAGAAGGAACTAAGAGGCAAGCAGACAACCACTAGGCCAAACGTGTTTGAGGTGTTAGTGGATTAAAACACGCGTAGACATAAGATTGGATTATTTGAATTTTTAAAATGAAGAACACGAGAACAGCGTGCGATTACGGGTTCGTGTTTTGATTTTCAGTTGCCAAATCCATGCTATAATCCTTATTTCTCAACCAAATTGAATGAAATAAAAACCAAACTTGATCGGTTTTCATCACGAACATGGAGATGCTTAATTTCATTTATTTTAAGTCTATCATGTTTTGATTTACGAAATCGTGATGAACCCTAAACTTAAGATTTCAAATTAAATGATGCAGTTTATGATTCTTTGATTTTGTTGAGGGTTAATGATCGTTTTGATCTAGGAAAAAGAATGGCCAAGTTTTTGTCAAAAGAATCAAGGAATCATGAGAACCATGTTCGTGTTCATACAGGAAAAGTGAAGATCGAAATCGATGCTAGAGTGTTTCGATTCTTGTTTCTTGATCACTTAAGCACCAGTGACCTCTAGGGATGATGTAAGTGTTTAGAACTTCATGAGCATGCTTGGATTACTCTACTCAAGTCCACACTGCACGAGCTTGAAAACAAAGCGGAAAATGATGTAAATCGTGTTACAGTTAGATGTTCTTGTTTTGGATCATATCATGAGGTATAGGGAAGGTGTATGGATGATTACAACATCAATTGATCAAGCCTAGCTTGGTTTCAAATTCCATGGCGGTTTTGGAAGCTTATGTGCATAGAAGTGATTTCGATTTTAGCTTTGATCAAGTTGTTTTAAGCTTGGAACAAGTTTAATTATGATCATGAAACATGTTGACACCAAAGATCCACCTGATCTTATCTGAATTTCAAAAAGGCACTAATTCCTACTTTGCACTAAATTACTTGATTTTGAAGAAAGTATAGTGAAAGCATGTTTTTGCATTTGCTTTGGTGTCCATTTAGGCTTGAAATGTCATCCTTTATAGGCAACAAGTTACTGAAATGTTAGGCAAGAAGGACATGACTTTTGGTGATTCAAAGATAACTTAGAGGGCAAGAATGGTATTTGCCAAAAAAGGAAACTTCCTTTTTTCACCATGTGCTATATTTTTACATTTTGATCCAATCCCTTCAATTATCACCCTAGGCTGATATTTATCAGTTCCTCTATCCACTTGGCAAGGTTAGAAAGCTTCTAGATGAAGAAACACAAAAATGACCTATAATTTGATGTTTTGATCTTTGAAAATCAAGTTTCATGGAGCCTTATGTTTCAATTTCAAAAGTATAGCTAGACTCCATGGATTTGAGAGTTCTTGGACATTTTGGAAAGATCTTTTCACAAGCTACAACTTTCATGTTTTGAGTTTTTTCCAATTCAAATTGGAACTAGGTGAAAAAATGGCTTGAAGTTTGGAAAAAATAAGAAATTTCAACACTTAGAAAAATTTATGTGTTAGAACTTTTGACTTTTTGTTGACTTTTTCAAATTCTTTGATTTTTTATGATCATGATGGATCATTTGAAGTATTTTGATGATGGAAAAAGTTTTGTTTTGAAAAATTTGACCAAAAGTCAAAGTTTGACTTTTCTGTGCAGATGAATTTTCATCAGACGTTTCTAAAATTGACTGATGAAGTCTGGGAACTTCTGTGATGTTTTGAATCCAGAAATTAGGTCAAGATGTTGTATCTAAGATATAATGACCAATCTCTATCCAAAAAAGTCATTTCTTGCTCAAAAAGTCAGAGAAAACTCATGCCCGATCAAAACCCTAATTGGTCGATCCTCGATTGATCTGTGAGAGAAATGGATGTCTGAGGATTGAAGGTTGATGATTTGATCAAGATAGATCAAATAAGATGAGAAAATCTCAAACCCTAATTGGTTAGCTCTTGAATCAGATGAAAATCGATGAAACCTAATTTGACTGTGAATGCTACGATTAATGTTATGCAGGCTATAGTTGTGCAATGATGCAAATGTAAGGTGGTATATTAGGTCAAAATTTGGGGTATGAAAGATGCCCCTATTTAAGTTTCTTTAACCTGAAAGATGAAGATGAATATCTTCGTTTTGATAGGTGTAAAGAGACTTAAATATCGAGAATCTATAAAATTTTGGACCTAAGATACCAAAGATGCGGATGATGCAAAATGATTAAAAAGTTTTACCCAAAGGATATCAAAGAAATGACATGATGGGGAAAAATTTATGAGGATGAGTCGATCTGTTTGAGAAAGAGAATCCTATGTTGGGAAACAAACAATATGTCTATGGGAAAGAATGATTCACGAGAGAATGTGAACATCTGTTTCGTTTTGGAAACAAAAGATTACCTACATCGACTTTGTGACAATGTTTAAGGTAAATGGAAATGATATTACCAATTATCGGCCTTGTGATATAGTATGGTAATGGGTTTGAAGATATTACCAATTATCGGTAGTGATAACTATAACAAGGTAAATCTTGAGAAATGAGTTGTTGCGTATTCAACTTTGTGAATAACAGACGGTGTTCTATCAGGATGAGCGGAAAGAAAAGTTAATCAAAACATTGTTCCCAGAGGATAATCTCGATTGAGGAATGTGATAGAAAAAATGTATTTCTGCTTGGGGACTTTCAGGGAAAAGGAAAATGTATCTTTCCATTTGGAGAATCTCTTTGGGATATGATTACTCGTATGAGTAAGTATGATTTATACCGATGATTTAGAAGCAAACATTTGAGATGCAAAAATGCAATGAATGATGCTATTATGTATGAATGTCATGAATGTTATATATATGCTAATACTTGACAAAGACACTAAAAGGTATACGGGAAAAGGACCGCGTCACGATTCGAACAAATACTTGGTGAAAATTGCGGCAATGGTGCGGATATTCACTAATGAAGAATTTGAGTTGCATGTTTAAACTTTCGAGGGTATTTCATTGGCAACAGGTTCTTTTGGATAAGAATACGTCCTTTGATGATTCATGAGGAGGCTGAGACGACTTTTAAAACATTTTGGTTTCAGTGATTTTCACAATAAAAGCGTTATTTTGCAAAGCAGAATAAAGTAGGAATTGCAAACAAAAGGCACAAGGCTCAAATTTATTGAATAGAATGGTGATCGCCAAGGCGTGATTCCATGAACTATTTACAAAAGTTGGAAATGATAATTTATTGGGAAAAGGCTACATTGAAAGCAAATAACCACTACTATCCTAACAACTTTGAATTCAAGCTGTGCTTGTTGCTTGAGAAGAGTTGATTGAAGATCCGTTGATGGAAAATTCTTCATGTGGACAAAATCTGGACTGCTGATTACTTTGTCATTTTGTATCCTTGTTTTGCCTAGATCGCCTTTTCGGTTTCGATCTATCGGGATAATTCATTTATTGTCTCTAATTTTTGCACGGATCGCCTTTTGGTTTTCAATCCAAAGGGCAGCTCATTTTGCCTAAGCCGCCTTTTCGGGTTTCGACTTACAGAGCATTCTTTTGTTTTTAGACAAAGTATTTCTTATTGCGTCGGCATTCACAGGATCTGGGGAGTTCATCGCCGTCCATGGTTGTGAGAGTCATAGCTTTGAGAGAGCTTCTTTTGACGATGTATGGGCCTTCGTAATTAGAGTCCATTTGCCCTAGAATCTGTTTGAAAAGGCGAGAATCTTTTTAAGCACAGTCGCCTCCTCGGAATTCACGAGTCGGACCTTTTGTCAAGCTTTCTTCATTCTTCTTTGATAGTTGTCCGTGACACGGGCGGTCGAGGCGCTTTTCTTCAATTAAGTTCAGTTGGTCGTATCTGCTTTGACACCATTCGGCCTCAGATAGCTTAGTTTCCATGAGAACTCTCATTGATGGGATCTCAACTTCTACGGGGAACACTGCTTCCATGCCGTATACTAGAGAAAAAGGAGTTGCCCCTGTTGAAGTGCGTGGTGATACCCATGCAGAGCAAATGGCGCATTCGTGCGGTCTTTGTAAGTGATGACCATTTTGGGCGATCTTTTTGATGTTCTTGTTGGCGACTTCAAGGCCGTTCATCTTTGGCGGTAAGGAGGCGAGTTATGGTGCTCAATCTTGAATTCCTCACACAGTTCTTTCATCATTTTGTTGTTCAAGTTAGACCCATTATACGTAATGATCTTGCTTGGAACTCCATATCGGCAAATGAGGTTGTTCTTGATGAACCTCACAACCACTTGTCTTGTAACATTGGCGTGAATCTTGCTTGACCCATTTGGTGAAGTAATCAATAGCCACTAGAATGAAGCGATGTCCGTTGGGCGCTTTTGGTTCAATCATTCCAATCATGTCAATGCCCACATGGAGAGCGGCCACGGAGAGGAGAGCGTTGAGTAGAGTCGGAGGCACATGGATCTTATCTGCGTAGATCGGCACTTGTGACATCTTTTGGCGTGTTTACAGCAATCGATTCCATCGTTATCAATAGTATCCTGCTCTCAAGATTTTCTAGACATTGCATGCCCATTTGAATGGGTTCCAAGGACCCTTCATGTACTTCATGGATGATCGTGTATTCTTGCATCGGCGCATCTAAGCAGAACCATGTCGAAGTTTCTTTTGTATAGCACATCCTTGTTCAGGAAGAAATTCCTGGAAAGCCTCCTTAGAGTTTTCTTATCTTTGTACGATGCCCCAAGTGGGTACTTTCGTGTTTGTAGTCTAGAAATTTCATCTGGGATCTCTTCTTCAACTTCTTCCTTGGTGACTTCACAGGGAATTTCAAAGTTGGGAGAGAGCATAGAGCTATTGCTTTCAATGGATTTGTCCATTTGTTAATCTGCATGTTTTGATTTTATGTTTGATTATTTCAAAAAAAATTTTTTTGTGAAAGTGTATGCAGATTAATTTTATTATTTTTTAAGAGAATTTTTTTTTACTGTGTTTTTTAGGATTATCATTTCCGGAAAGGGTAAAAAATGAAAATAAACACAGAGTGTGGAAACAAAACAACGCGTTTTATTTATGATTCACAATATGAACAAGGCCCTAAAATACAAACTCATTTGTCTTGGGCAAGACAAAGAGAAATTATTTAAAAGCTAAACCCTATAAAACATCTCTTCGCTTTGGGCGGGCGGAGTTCAAAACAAAAGCAAAGATAAACTACTTAAAGCTATGAACATTAGTCTAACTATGGGTTTCCAATAGTGGCGAACTCCTTGGAAGTCGAGGTACTCGGGTAATTTTACCTTGGTTTAACCCTCGAGTAAACTTTGATTCTTTGGATGGCGAGGCTTTGAAGACTACGGGCGATGGCCTTTGCCTTTGGTGCTACTAAGCGATCTTCTTGATTAACGATCGGGAAGTATGAGAGATAGCCTTTGTACTTCTGTTGATCTTTGTGTTGAATACTAGGGATGTTCCTTCCAGGTCTTCAGTGAAGAGACTCGTTGTCGTGACTTTCGCATCGTATCTGAATCATACTCTTGATCTTGATGATCATGTTGATGTAGTGGTAACGGGGATCGGCTTGGTGAAATCCACGGGCGTGTTGAAGCAGAGATCTTCATTTGGGACCTCGATCATTGATTAGTTTGAGAAGGCAGTATTCCTCTTACGATTGACTAGGGTAGTCAAAGTCGTCACCCCATCCACATGGGTTGGATATCTTCGATCCGGTTTTTGAGCTTTAAAGGCGCGAGTATTTCACCATGTAGTCGTGTTGCCACTTGGTCTTCCCAAGGTATCCCAAACTTCTGAAGGGACAGGTGGATTTTCATGTCATTGCAGGGACATGTCTTTGAATTGATCAGTCGGTACGTGCAACTCTTCTTGAGGCACATATTCAGGGCTGTTCAAATAAGCGCTCCATTCTTCAAATTCAGAGGGATCGTCTTCATCCTCTTCAATGGTGACAACGTTAACTTCTTGTGGAACAGGGTTTAAGAAACCTCCACTATGAAATACTTCCTTGATCGGGGAAAGTGCTTCAAAATTCTTCATTTCTTTTCTTCTTTTTGATCTAGTATCGTGCATTCGGAGTTGGCGTGGGCGCGAGAAACTCTAAAGGCCGACAGTTTGACAATTTTTTACTATCTGGAAAAGTGATTCCAACTGGGAACGTTAGATTTTAGACAATAGACCTAAATGCAAGATATGATGCATGAATATGATTGTAAAGAATAGAAATTTCCAAAGAATTTACGCTAAAAGAGATATTTCTGGCAAATATTTGGATGGAAAACACGAATTTTATTGATTAATGAAGGAAGATTACAACAATTGTTTTTTTTTTGGAGCATTGCTCACACAAATGATAAATGATAAAATTACAAACTAAATTAAAAATAATTAAACGTCTTCGTGGGATGGCGATCAAAACTTGATCGACTTCGACGAGTTTCCTTCCCATAGTGAGCTTTTAGTTTGGCTTTCTCGGCTTTTAGCTTGCTAATGACTCTCTTCCACTCGTTGGGAGCGGGCTTGCTGGTTGTCATTTCCTCGAGCTTTCTTTTCCTTTCCTTGGCGTATTTCGGATGGCGTTATCATACGGTGAATCTCCTCATCTTTCTCCATGAGCCATTCATCCACGGAAGTAGAGCGTCTTTTCATGATCTTTGACTTGCTTCTTGAGCTTCTCATTCTCAAGGTTAGTCTTAAGGAATTTGCTTTCCAAAGCTTCTTTCTCAAACCTTATCTTGGTCAAGGCTTCTTGGTATTCTCCACGCTTCAGCAGGAAAATTTGTCGATTTAGGCGGCGAGAACATGGGATCCTCATAAGCGTAAGGCATTCGAAATTCCTTCGCTCTTTTCTTTATCCAAGTGTAGGTTTCCATGGCTACACAATTCTTTGCCTTACCTTTTCCTTTCTTTCGGATGTGATGCCAAGCTTTGATCATCCTAGCCTTCAATCCTTGGGAATCCTCTCCTTCATGATAAGTAGCTTTCTCTGTAAAACCGGAGGTTTACGTTGATATCCGGTGACGTTTTGCTAGGAATGGGTTGTAGTTGATTCCTCCTTTCGTACCAATGAGGAGTCGTTGGCAAATTCTCCACACTCTCAATGATTTCCATCTCATTGTTTGCCAAAGTATACCAATGGATATAAATCGTTTGTTAGAGACATGAGTCTTACGGACCAATGCCACTCGTCTTTGTTTTCGCGGAAGATAGGAGATTTAGGCGGTGTGAGAC
Source organism: Vicia sativa (assembly GCA_021764765.1). NCBI lineage: Eukaryota > Viridiplantae > Streptophyta > Magnoliopsida > Fabales > Fabaceae > Vicia > Vicia sativa. The sequence goes on from CM038794.1 coordinate 61,679,574, forward strand.
AATCCATTTGAAAAGTACCAACACACGATAGTTCCGTCTCCTTGCGATTCCTATGATGAATAGAGGCGTGCGTGTCACCAAGCGGTGGGAGCAGGATTTCCAATCGGAAAGATCCTTATGGCATTGATATCAGCGAAATTTGGGACGTTGGAAACAACACCAATCCATAGAGGAGTAAAGCTAAAATAGCTTCAAAGGCTACCATACTACCGACTTCAGAGAACTTGAGCCTTCTCCATTAGGAACTTTGAAGTCGATCCTAAGAGTTTTCCTCACGGTAGTTAGGTTTTGTCTATCTCGATTTTTAAGTGAGTCATCGTTGCAATGGGTGACTTGGGAATGGCTTCCAAACCATTGAAAGGCACTTTGTCGTCTTGAGATACCTAGGATACGCGTACTCTTCCAAAGTAGGCATCAGCGATAATCGGAAAGTGAAACAACGATAGTGGATCGTAGAATTGAGCGAAGGTTTGAGAAGTCCTTCATCGGCGTTAGCGTTCGGAAGAGTTAAAAGAGTTCCATAGCATTTTAAAATCCGGGATCTTCTACCAAGGATGCTAACTCTTTCAACTTTCCTATATCGGAATTCTAAAAGCTGTATCTTTTGGTGAATCTTCCTCGGCGTCCATCACTCTAACCTAAAATATTTTACAAAGAAAATCTCTAAATTCTTTGGAAATGGAAGAGAAATGAAGAAGTTTTTTGTTTTTGTTTTTATGAATGAATGAATGCATGAATGCAGCAAACATGGTTAATAGTTATACACACGGGCAAGCGTTAATCACGAGCATGAAGCCAGCGATAAGAATCAGCAGGTTAAGTTCTAAGGGCTTATTCATACGTGAATCGGGTTCTCTGCGATAATACAGCTCAACACTCCTTCAAAACATTATTGGATTTGTTGAATACTCGATGGTCCAATAATATTTTCAAAGAAACTCGCTTTGATCGTAGTATCGCAATTACTCTTACTTACACCGAATAATCTCACTACATCCTAATGGCGGGATGGTTTATGTGTTCTCAGTCCACTCGACTTCTTAAGTTCCCTAAAAATACAGCGTTTCGCAATTACTTGCTAAACACAATACCCTCAAGACAACCTCCACTGCGGGAAATATTAACAAAGCATTGAGCTCACGTATTAATACCTCCACCTAGATCTTAAAATGTTTCTTAATCCGGGTTAGGATTTCTTTCCATCAAGTGAAATCATGAAACATACAATAAAGAAAGCAGAATATGTGCATAATATGAAAACATCCCTTTCTTTCTTTTTGAAAACAAAAAGCTTGGTGCTCTCGGGCGAGTAGCGCGTTTTTGAAAAATCAAAGTTTTACAGTAGTCGCCATTTTCCCTGTTCGCGTTAAAAGGTGACGCGCCTGAGGATGCGAGCAAGTGAACACAAACAAGCCTTTAAACGCAAAACAAGCATAAACCAAGCACCTATGGATAGAGGTCAAGGCTAAGAGGTATTAGAACATACAAGGCCAATAGCGTAAGAGCTAAACAAAACACAAACAAAGTTATCTCAAACAAAGAAGAAAACTTGTACTCAAAAGCACACAAAATTAGGGCTTGAAACACCAAAACTAGTCAAATTCAAGGCAATTGATAAAGATCAAACAAAATGGTCTTAATTATATAATTAAGACATGTGTTACTTGTACAATAAGATAACTCAATATTGGATTCATGAGCAACAAATGTAGAAGACAAAACTTCAATACACAAAACAAGTCACCTAATTGATAATCAACATCATGAAAGATGGAAAACACTTGTCTAAATCAATGATGGATGATATAAATCAAGTGTGAGGATAAAAGTTGATACTTATATATCCTAGGACATTGGAATCTCCCTATTATAAGTATCTATCATGAACTTGAAAGGAACTTTAAACAATGTTATAAAATTAACAAGTTAAAGTGTCATGACAACATATAAAAGTGTAGTCTCTAATGCATAAAAGCAAAAGTGATCATGAAAGATCAAAATTAGGGTTCTCAAATGTTATGTACAATAGACAATACCAAGTAACCATAAAGAGACAAATCACAAAAGCTCATGAGCAAACACTAAAGATTGAGGCTCAAAGACACCAACAAAGTGGCCAATCTAGCTTCTCAAATGATACCAAATAGAGATGACAATGAGGTGCTGTTCGCGTTAAAAGGTGACGCGCCTGAGGATGCGAACGTGAGTTCGGATCTTCTGGTACGCAACGATTTAAATCTTTTGATTTGTTTATAAAGATGCCGCGAGCATCAAGCTTTATTATTTTCAACACAAGAAAGATGATTTGATGATTATGAAAAGGGAAAAGAAATACCCTCAATTGATATTGGTATGCGTAACGACTAAGCGCAAACTAGACATAACGCATTGGGAGATTCTGAGTAAGGGGATTGTTATATAAAGGGAATAGATGGAGCACCCTAAATATATGTAGTTATCTACTTTATATATGAATACATTTGATATGTTTGTGTGTTTTAATTGCTATTTCTATGATTGGGAAAGTTTCTCCTTTGGGATTTTAAGAAATAGTAGATTATGTGGGATTCTAGTGTTTATTATTATTGTGCTCATAAAGATCGTGGATCTTCTCATACATATCTAGTGGGAATCGAGCATTTGTAGCTCGGATCTACAAGGTTCTATGGTTTGTTTGGTGCGAGGGAGATAGAAATTTGCTCGGCAGGATGAGACCTTGTGCCTCGTATTCTCAAAAGGATGTTGAGAAAGTCAGAGCAATCGTAGTTCCCACTTATGCTAGTGGAAAGCAACGGGATGTTAGTAAGAGACAGACAAATGTCATCTTAATGAAAAATGTATCTAATCTATTTCATCACATACATTTTTGAAAAGTTTGATTGATTAAAATCTTTCATCGTAAGTATTAGGTGTTTTGCTTGAGTGTACAAGCGTTACCACTTACATGTTTAAGAAAGATGTTTGAAAAAGATGATTGAATCTTTTAACTGTAAGCTTTGGGTGTTTTGCTTGAGTGTACAAGCGTTACCACTTACTGTTAAGAGATGTTTTTGTTTGAAAAAAGTTTGAAAAGTTTTTGACTGTATGTGATGTGATAGATGAGATACTTCTTCCATAGAGATGATAGATGTCTAAATCTCAAGGAGAAATTGATTGGATTAAAGGGATGCTTTTAAGAAGCCCATGGGTCCTTGTATTGTTAGCCCAAGAGGAGGCATTCCGAGGGTCATCGAGGGTCATCGAGGGTCCTTGTATGAAGCTCAAGAGGAAGCTATAGGGTATGGCTGTCTTTGGCTTGAAAGGGATTTCACCGAAATCATCCTTTTCGAATAAGAGCAATTTCAGGAAATTTTACTCATTGGAATTTGAAAGTGATTTCACCAGAAACCATCCTTTCGGGTTCTATCTTAGCGGGATTGTATTGGAAGCCCAAGAGGCTGATTTCTGTCTCTTTCATTGTATGATGCCCGAGGCTAAACTCAATGAGGAGTTCTTTGAGAAGCCCAAGAGGAGCTGACTCAATAATTTGTGTTATTATATGAAGCAGTAAACTGTATAAACGGTGTGTGTGTGTGTGATGTACGGGGAGTTTATGAAGGAAATATAAAATGCATGATGTTTATTCTGGGTTTATGAAATATAAACAAGTGTGTTGTGAAACGAAACGTTAAAAGCAGCGTAACTTGATTATTCACAAGTTTGTATTGTGTACAAGGAAATGAATATACCGAGCGAGTTTTATGTACAGAGAAAAATGGATGTACATAGGAGGGTTGGAACTTACGTAAGGAGGCCCATTGATTTGAAAGAGGTTACACAGGAATAATGCTCCTTTCAATGTCAATGGTATTGATTAAAAATGTAGATGAAGCGGAAATAATTGATCGAAGTTTATCATAAAAGGTATCTGTATTATGTCGATAAAAGTTTGATATGTACAAGAAAAAGATTGTGTATGTACATAAAGAATGTTTGATTGGTGTATACAGTGAAGTGAAAACAAACGATCAAGTTTATCATTGAGTATGAAAAAGTATCGTATTATGTACGATAAAAATTTATATGTGTTTGGAAAGTTTTTTTGATATGTACAAAGAAATATTATGTACATAAAAGAATGTTATGGGACTTACAGTGATGGAGGCCCATTGGTCAAAAAATTTCGCGGAAGAAACCTTTCTTTAGAACCAATGGATTCGTATATAGACAAGCGAATGAAAACAAACGAAAGAAATTTGTTTACGTTTGAATATTAACAATGATAATTTGAGTATGTACAAGTAAAACTAAATATGTACATAAAGTTGGGACTTACACCATAAGGAGGCCCATGATCGATCGAGAAATTCGAGAGAAAGCAAATCAGTTTATCGTTTAAATCGGATTGATCATGGTAAAAGATGCAAGTTTGATGAAATGTTTTGAAAAATGATTTGAAAATGTTTTGAAAATGTGAGGTTCATTTATGAAAAGTTTTGAAAAAAATCGGAAGTCGAAAACTTGAAAAATTCACCTTTAATGAGGTTTGAGAAGTGTTGAGCGTCGTTTGGCTCGATTAAAATATAATCGATGAAAGTTTTTGAAAATTTTTACTATCATAAAATAGATGTATTTATTGACAAGTGTTTAAAAAATCATTTCAAAATGAGAAGTTTTGATTGGTCAAAAAAATGTTGAAAGTTTGATAAAAAAAACATGAAAAAATTGGAAGTTTTGTAAAAAGAATGGTAAAAAATGGTCCTCATGGGTGTTGAACCCATGACCATGAGGTGACACGTGGCGAAAGGAACTAAGAGGCAAGCAGACAACCACTAGGCCAAAGCGTTTGAGGTGTTAGTGGATTAAAACAGCGTAGACATAAGATTGGATTATTTGAATTTTTAAAATGAAGAACACCAAGAACACGCGATTAAGGTTCGTGTTTTTGATTTTGCCAAATCCATGCTATAATCCTTATTTCTCAACCAAATTGAATGAAATAAAAACCAAACTTGATCGGTTTTTCATCACGAACATGGAGATGCTTGTTAATTTCATTTATTTTAAGTCTATCATGTTTTGATTTCTGGAAATCGTGATGAACCCTAAACTTAAGATTTCAAATTAAATGATGCACAGTTTATGATTCTTTGATTTTGTTGAGGGTTAATGATCGTTTTCAGTGCAGAAAAAGAATGGCCAAGAGTTTTTGTTAAAAGAATCAAGGAATCATGAGAACCATGTTCGTGTTCATACCTGGAAAAGTGAAGATCGAAATCGATGCTAGAGTGTTTCCAGTTGCTGTTTCTTGATCACTTAAGCACCAGCGGCCTCTAGGGATGATGTATGAGTGTTTAGAACTTCATGAGCATGCTTGGATTACTCTACTCAAGTCCACCTGCACGAGCTTGAAAACAAAACTGGAAAATGATGTAAATCGTGTTACAGTTAGATGTTCTTGTTTTGGATCATGTATATGAGGTATAGGGAAGGTGTATGGATGATTACAACATCAATTGGTCAAGCCTAGCTTCAGTTTCAAATTCCATGGCAGTTTTGGAAGCTTATGTGCCTAGCAAGTGATTTCTGATTTTTAGCTTTGATCAAGTTGTTTTTAAGCTTGGAACAAGTTTAATTATGATCATGAAACATGTTAGACACCAAAGATCCACCTGATCTTATCTGAATTTCAAAAAGGCACTAATTCCTACTTTGCACTAAATTACTTGATTTTGAAGAAAGTATAGTGAAAGCATGTTTTTGCATTTGCTTTGGTGTTCATTTAGGCTTGAAATGTCATCCTTTTATAGGCAACAAGTTCTGAAATGTTAGGCAAAGAAGGACAAGCTTTTGGTGATTCAAAGATAACTTAGAGGGCAAGAATGGTATTTGCCAAAAACTTCCTTTTTTCACCATGTGCTATATTTTTACATTTTGATCCAATCCCTTCAATTATCACCCTAGGCTGATATTTATCAGTTCCTCTATCCACTTGGCAAGGTTAGAAAGCTTCTAGACGAAGAAACACAAAAATGACCTATAATTTGATGTTTTGATCTTTGAAAATCAAGTTTCATGGAGCCTTATGTTTCAATTTCAAAAGTATAGCTAGACTCCATGGATTTGAGAGTTCTCGGACATTTTGGAAAGATCTTTCCACAAGCTACAACTTTCATGTTTTGAGTTTTTTCCAATTCAAATTGGAACTAGGTGAAAAAATGGCTTGAAGTTTGGAAAAAATAAGAAATTTCAACACTTAGAAAAATTTTTGTGTTAGAACTTTTGACTTTTTGTTGACTTTTTCAAATTCTTTGATTTTTTATGATCATGATGGATCATTTGAAGTATTTTGATGATGGAAAAAGTTTTGTTTTGAAAAATTTGACCAAAAGTCAAAGTTTGACTTTTCTGTGCAGATGAATTTTCATCAGACGTTTCTAAAATTGACTGATGAAGTCTGGGAACTTCTGTGATGTTTTGAATCCAGAAATTAGGTCAAGATGTTGTATCTAAGATATAATGACCAATCTCTATCCAAAAAAGTCATTTCTTGCTCAAAAAGTCAGAGAAAACTCATGCCCGATCAAAACCCTAATTGGTCGATCCTCGATTGATCTGTGAGAGAAATGGATGTCTGAGGATTGAAGGTTGATGATTTGATCAAGATAGATCAAATAAGATGAGAAAATCTCAAACCCTAATTGGTTAGCTCTTGAATCAGATGAAAATCTGATGAAACCCTAATTTTGACCTGTGAATGCTACACCCAATTAATGCTGTCTGAACTGTTAGTTGTGCAATGATGCAAATGTAAGGTGGTATATTAGGTCAAATTTTGGGGTATGACAGGTGCCACCCTAGGGTTCTAAGAAGAATGAGAAATAAGATGAAAGAGATGCATGGAAACAACATTCAAATATAAAAAACATGTAGACATGAAAGTCCTCAAGCAAACACAAACATTCAATTAAGTCAAAACTAAAAGATGTGACTCCTAATTTGTCACCATGTTGAATGGACAATGAAATGTCAATCAAGTATCATAGGAGCACTGTATAATAGCAAGCCAACCTCAAAAGATCACAACCATAATAGGTAATATTTGAAAGAGCTTCACATGAGGTATTCAAGGTGGTGCACAAAATCTACCTCCTAAGCCATGATCACAAGCAAATATCAAACAAAATTGACAAAAGAATAAACAACTCATGAGTAAGACAATAAGAAAAGGGATGGATCATATGCCTTAATGGATCACCATAAAACATCAAGTAAAACATGAATGGATGATGATGCATCATATAAGAAAGATAAAGCGTATGTGGATGATAATACATCAGGATGGATGGCGAAACATCATATAAGCAGAAATGGATGATGAAACATCATATAAGAAAGATATGGATTGTAAAACATTAGATAAAGTATGTGTAGATGACAATACATCGAACTTGGATGATGATACATCATATAAGCAGAAATGGATGATAAAATATTAGGTAAGAAATATATGGATGGTAAAACATTAGATAAAGCATGTGTGGATGACAATACATCGGACATGGATGACGATACATCATATATGAAAGATGAAGCATGGTGAAACATGTATGCAAATGGTGCGAGAAAGAAGTAAAGAGGGCGACGATGATACCTAACGGAGAAGGTCCGTTGCCTCTTCACTTCGCATATAAAATAAGAAAACTTTACATGAAGCATCCTTGGACTCCCTCGATGAGGAGCATCTCCTTTGGTCTTAACTCGATCACCCAATAATCAAGCATCCAAGTTGTATCAACAATCGATCGCAAATCCATGGCAATAATATCAACTAAATGATGAGTATCGTGGCAATAATTAATGATGATTAAATCATGGAAAGAAATAAAATTCTAAACTATTGCAATTCATAAGAGAATGGGAGAACAAATTTACAATTAGAGATGTATAGAATCGACGATACGATTTAAAAGTCTTGATAGACAGATATCAACCAATCGCAATCAACTAAATAACTAATTAAATTGAATAAACTTATTTAATAAAATTAACCAACGACATAATTAATTAAATTAAATATTATTTTTCAACCTAATTAAATATTTAAAGAAAATAATGTTTGGCAATTTTATTTGATAAAAAAAAAGTAATATATTTACAATTTAGATAAAAATGAAACAACTAATAATAAAATAAATTAAAAAAAGATAGTAATGAGCCTATTTTTGAATTAATCAGGGGGTGTTGGATAGTAGAAATGTCCAAGGCCCAAGATGAGTTTCTTAATCTAGTGTGGGTAGCTCCAGGGGGTTCACCATGGAGGCACACAGTTGGAGCATTGGATCTGATCAGGAGATATCCTAGATGATCTGACGGTAAAGAAGCGAGGGAACATGATTGCTATTGTGAGATTCATGCGTACAATCAGAAACCATCCACAAAGGCGGTGACAAGTGTCACCGCCAGATTAGTCTGTTTAATTATAATTAAGACTTAAATATAACAAAATTTAAGTAATCATAATCATAATACTCCTTTACTCTTATTTTTGATCGTTCTGAGTCCTCTCGTTTGTTGCACCCCAAAATTTACCCTCTTTATTTAGGCTTATGTTTCATCATAAATATCATATTGCATGCATTCATATTTCATGATAGGATCCAAGCTCTTTGGGTTCTCAAGACCTCTACAAGCTGAGGAGGTTGGTTGTGTTAGCATGCCCTCCTGAGGGAATCTCAAGTTGCCATATCTGTGGATCTTTCAAGTCACAATGGTGTATTATGCCTCAAGACATTCCATTTGTCTCATTGATCCCTCAGGAATTGAAGTTTTGAAGAGATTTGGTGAGAAATTCATTTGTGGCACTCATCTGATGAAATTAGGGTTTTGGTCCTCTGTGGAGTTTGAAGCTTAGATGAGTCATTTTCTAGGAGCATTATCCTCTTATTATCACATGAGTTATCATGATTCAAATAATTGCTCAGCACATTCAGAAGATTTGATGTTTTGGAGCTTGATTGCTTACCTCCTGACACATGGAGCAAAATTAGGGTTTTGAGTAAAATCAGGATTTCTTCCGATTTTTCCCTCAAACTTGGTTTCACTTGTCTCTATATGTTTTTGGACATCTATGAGTGAAATATTGAGGTCCAATTTTGAGCAGAAGCAAGTCAATTGATCACAAGGGGCAAAATGGTCATTTTGGTCAAAATCAATTAAAGTCAGGAGTTGACCAAGTGGACTTTTGGTCAACCATCAATTCAAATATCATATTTTCATTTTTCATGACCAAATTCATCATTGAATCAAGGAAGTTGAAGAAATTGGAGTTAACTTGTTTTTGAAGTAATTTGAAGTTTGAAATTTTTTTTAAGTGTCCACCCTATAGAACTTTGACACATCATAACTTTCTCAATTTTTATCCAATGGTTGCATACCATACATTTCTGGAAAGCTTGGAAAAAATCCTATAAGATTGCCAATGTGTAAAATTTCTCAAAAATGCACCATTTGAGAGATATTTGAGTTAGAAGTTTCATGCACAAGATTTGACCATGGCTGGGCAAGCTTGCATTTTTCTGGGCATTTTCTGGGCATCTCTTTGAGGAATTTTCACAAACAGGTGGTGGGCATAATGCTGAAGCTTATATCTTTTGATTTTATTGGAATTTTTGAAAACCACTTCGTGCATTTTGAAGTATGCCATGAGAGCTTTAAATGGAACTTTGAATCATGTCATTTGGTTCAAAATTGATTAAGATACAAGGCTCACAAGTTGAGGCCATGAAGCTAAACTCATGCATGCCCATGTAAGCCAGAACGCGCGCGTGGCTGCCCAGATTTTGCCTTGTTTGTGCATGACTTTGAAGAATCATATCTCACTCATTTTTGCTCCATTTTGAATGAACCAAAGCTTGTTTTGAACCTCATGCTAGGAACTATTGATGTGTATCAAGAGGCCAAGGAACGCACGAGCCATTCGTGAGAAAGTTGAAGCTGATTTTTGGATAGTTGTGTTTTGGTGTATTTCTCAAGTTATTTTGCAAGTTTGATTTAAGCCAGCAAGCCAGGATTCGAAACAGCCAGCTAGCATACCTTCTTTGCCATAAAAAGCTAAACACTTTTGAGCACTTTTTGCTCACACACATTTCATATGTTTTCTGATTTTTATCATTTTTGGCAAGCTTGAGGATTCTATCACGTGAGCCAAGCCTCCACTAATGATCCAGCTCACCAAAACGCAAGCAAGCAAGCAAGAATGTGCACAAAACGAAAGCTATATCCAAGATGCCATTTTTACCATTTTTTGTGTGCAAATAACGGATTTTGATTGAAAGGACCAAGCTACCCTCTCTATTTTCACACAATATAAATTAGAAGATCCTCATTTGCAAGCGAGCTCTCTCTCTCTCTCTCTCTCTCTCTCTCTCTCTCTCTCGTTTTCTAGATCTAAAAAAGTCACTGTATTTTCTCAAATTTTCTCATACATGGAAATGGTTGCAAACCGATTTTGAAGTGGATTTTCTTCATCATTATCACTCCATTGAAGATCTAAGAGCAAGAGTGTGGTGTTTTATCTTCAAATCCAGAGGCATATTTGGATTTATTTTCCAAATCAAGAGGTAAGATTCAAACTTCAAATATGAATTTCTAGCTTGCATTTGATGAATTTGATGATTTATATGCATGGTTAGCTGGCCAAAAACTAGGTTTGATGTATAATTTCAGCTGTTTATGAAGCATATTGCATAGCATGAAGTTCTGAAAATCCAGATTTTGGATGATTTTCTTGATTTTCTCACTCAGATTTCTTGATGTGTGATGGATCATTTGATGTTTTACAAGTTGTGTTGGTGTAGCTTGCCATGTGATCTTTATTTTGAGCTTTGAATCATTTAATTTGGTTGAGAATTGAGTGAGATACGATTGCTTGAAGTTGCCTGCATGAAACTGGAAAAAACGCGTGTATTAGGGCTTGCTAGAGGTTGAAGATGATGTGTTGGCGTGTCCTGATTGGTCCATGCAATTTTTGAATTTCCATTTTATTATTTCATAATTAGCATTTTGCATCATTTAATTTTGCATTCAAAAATCAACAAAAAATCCTTAAAAAATATCATAGGCTCAAAATGACTTTAAATATTTTGTGGAATTTTTTCCAATTTTTTTTAAATTATTTTGATCATTTAAATAAATTCTGACTTTAATTAATTGCATTTCAATTGAAAAATTCCTAAAAAATACTTTCCAATGTTAAACAATTCCACAAAAAATATTTTGAATCTTTCATAATATTAATTTTGAGTTTCTGAATTTTATTTGATAATTTTTCATTTTTTCATAATTAAATAAATTCATGCATTATATTGCATTTTCATGCATATTTAAATCATTTAAAAATACTTTCATGCATACAAAAATATACAAAAAATATTTTGATCCATTTAAATCATGTTTCATGCATGTTTGAATTTTATTTCAGAATTCTTGCATTTTTTCCATTTTTAAATAAATTCATGCATTATATTGCATTTCATGCATATTTAAATCATTTAAAAATACTTTCATGCATATAAAAAATGAATAAAAAATATTCTATCTCATTTAAATCATACTTCATGCATTTCTGATTTTTATTTTGAAAATTTTTCATCTTTGTATGATTAAATCAATTTTTGCATTAAATACATAATTTGCATTTTATTTGTTTTTTTACCATTTTACTTAAAAATAAAAAATGCCAAAAATATTTTTAGTCATGTTTAGGATGTTGAGTCACTGTTTCCAATTTTTATAGATTTTTATTTCCGACTTTTACATTTTATACTAATTTTTATTGTTATGTGGTCACATGAGCATAAATATTAATAGTGTTGACTTTTTTGAATTTTATTTTGACCTTTCCATGAACTTTTGGATTGAGCAAGGATATGTCCCTAACTTGTAAGGGATTTGAGCCTCTCATTTCATTTTTTACTTGGATTTTATCTTCCATTTTTCTATTTTTATAGAATTTCAAAAGTGAACATACCTTTGCCTAGTGTAATTGAGTCTACCTTCAATTGTGAAGCTTGTGGACATGATTTAAGGCCAATCTTAGGGTATGTAATGATCATTTGAGTGCTCTAGTGATATGTGACATGTTTTCATTCATTTGAAACCCTATGTTAGTCACCAAGTTTATACCTTGAGCATAAAGTTTTTATGGTTCTTGAAACCCTATTTTGATGATGCATTGATCCCTCAACCCCTCTCTTATTAGTTTACATTTCTAATTGATATTTAGGGGGAATGATAACCTCAAGGATAGTATTCTAAGACTTGAGAGACATTTGACCTCAATGGATCATCTTGATCCCTTTAGTTTAAAAGTTTGACCTTTTGCTTTATGTGTTGCATCCTTGTATATGGTGTGTAAGGTGAGGAATACATTCCTGCAATTCTTTAAGGATTTACTTCTCACTCCCTTACTCCATCCTTATAGAATATCTAGGGCCTTGATTCCAGTATGATTGATTCATTTAAGCCCCTAATTTTCTCAAGCTCATGCAACTTTTGTTGATTAGGATATTACCAACCTATGCTTGGTTGTGCCACTTGTGTTGTATGCATCATGCATGGCTTTAGAAGTCCAATTCCAATTGAATCTTTGATTTTTACTTCTTACCTTGTACATTATGTAATCAATAACTCAATGCTCTTTGATTCATTTACTTGCACTCAATTGTAATGTCATCATGATGACCTAGAAGAGCTAGATTTTCTTTTCTTCTATTGTTTATTTGAAACATACCTTGAGGGATTATAGGTTCATGACTTTTGAGGCATGTCACTTCAATTGACATTACCTTGAGCTCATGACAAGCATCTTGTGAGGGTTCTATCATCACCCCATGACATACAAGACATCTTTCCCTTCCTACAAATCTTAATCAATGATATTTGATCTAAGATAGGTGGTATCTTGCTTTGGATAATTTTGTTCATTAAATAGGTGATTTGTTTGTGTATGGAAGCTTCATCTTCTACATTTGGTTGCTCATGAATCATATCTTGAGATAAACTTATGACACAAGTCACACATGGTTTTAATTTTCCAATTAAAATTACTTTGTCTAAATCTTTCTTAAGTGTCATATTTAGCTAGTTTAGATGTTTCACCCAATGAACTTGTGTGTGTGAGTCTTCCACTTTGTTTGAATTGATTTTGTTTATATTTTACTTAGGTCTTAAGCTACTGACCTTATGTGTTACATTCCTTCTCCATCTTGCCTCTTCATCATGATTAACCCATTATCTAGTATGCATGTTTCAAACTAACTCTAGGATTTAGAATCGCCCCTTTTCACTATTAACCTTTGCATTATGAGTAGTTGTGAAGCATGAAATCTTGGTGATTGTTTGTGTTTATGTGAGCATCATTTTTATGTTCTTGCCATACATCTCATTTTTCCACAACACTTGACACAAACATTTTAGGACACATTCATCTAAGCACACCTCACCACACACTACTAGATGCATGTTTAAACTTTTCCTAGTTACTTTTGTTTGTGCATTGTAAATAATGAACACGCACATGATGATCATGAATTTTTACCATTATAGCTACTTCCATCCACATATTTGTATTCCATTAGTTTCATCCTTTTTCATTCATGCCTCAACCATGCTTCATTCCATCTTTAGTTGCATTCTAGGATAAGTTTCAACTAGTTCTTGTGTAGATGTTGTATGTGTACAATTTGAAGCACCTCATGACTTGAAAATTCACAAATTGAGTAGATTTCCATCACATATCATCTATGATCCCAACACCATTTGACACTTAGCACCTGTATGCACAAGCACATACACACATACATGCACATGTCTACTCGCACTTGCACGAATCAAATGCATTTCTTTTGAGTGTTTTGCTTCTGAATTCTTTGTATGCATTTTTAAATGATTTTGTTGATGGAGTAACATGTTTTCTACTGTAACTTGTGTATTTTAATATTACTCAAATCATTCCTCTTCATCTTTTCCTTTCCATGGCTTATTTTAGTTTGTAAACACCTCTTAGGTTAAGCATTCCAACTAGTTTTCGCATCCATGTTATAATTGCATCTTCATGAAATTTATTTTATGATTTGGTTATTGATTCATTCATAACATGTTTCTACTTTAGTCCCTTAATCTTGACACTTTCTTCTCATGTCATAAACCTCACACACTTAGATGCACTTCACCACCCGCGTTTGTTGCATGTTTGCGCACTTTTGATGGATTTTTGCTCTTGAATCTTTGTGGTTTATTTCGTATGATGTAAATGAGAATTAACATGATTAGCTACTTACTTGTATTTAATTTTATTCTTTAATTGTCTATTAACTTCATCCAAGTCCATCGCTTCGCACAATTAGCTCCTTGCATGCTTTTAGGATTAATTTCGACCTAGTTTGTGAACTAACTTGCTTGTGGGTGTTTATAATGATGTTTGATGTTTGTTAAAGGTTTGTATAACTTTGTAAATGAAGGTTGTGTCTACTGACCACACTTCACATGACACTTTGCATGAGTATAATACATTCGAATTTCGTTGCATTTTCTTCTTTCTTCTTCTTCATTCTTTTTTTAGCACTTGTTAGTGCTTAGTTTGTGTGCTTTTGCCAAAGCACTTTACTTGATTCTACCCCTCTTCTCACTTGGTTTCCCAACCAAGATGATTGACTTTATAGGTTCCCCTTAGGTTTTGCTCGATTAAATTAGTCATCAAGTTTAGACATTAAGTTAGGCATCCATGCATGATAACTTAAGGTAGATTCTCCCCTTGTTTATATCCATAACTTAGGAGCAACTTTGCATGATAACATTAGGATTTAGAAGTAGGTTAGTTCCCCTTAGCCATTTTACCTTTATCCTTTTGCATCCTTAAAATTAAAATCTTGTTTTTGTCAAGTGCATTAAAACATTCTATTAATCTAAAACTTTTTCCAAAGTAAAAGATACAAACCAATTAGTCTAGGGTGCTTCGTCGTCCTGTTGCTGATGTTTCACCATCTCATCCTCTGATGTTTCGCCATCTCATCCTTTGATGTCTCGTCATCTCGTTTGCTGATGTTTTGTCATCCCGTCTCCCGATGTTTCGTCATCCCGTTTGTAGCTGATGTTTCATCATCATGGAGGTGTTTCGTCATCGTTTTGCTATTTCGTCTACTAATCTAAAAAACACAAACCAACCAAAACAAGTGAGCCGAACTACGGCGCTCTGACTTTCCCATTGCACGAGGGAATACGTAGGCATCCTGTCGCGGGGCTAGATCGAGCAACCTATGTAAATATTTCCTTCTTTTCCCCGTGTTTTCTTTCTTTCATTCTTTTCTTTATTCCTTTTTTCTTATTCTTTATGCATGCATTATACCATATACAGATATAGATAGACCATTACACCCATTTGATATAAAGTAAAAGCAGATATCGTAGAGTACTACGGACGTGTGGGGTGATAATCTCTTCCCCTCGCGTAACAGACTTCCTTACCCAATCTCTCGGTCGCAAGACCGTGATTTCTCGTTTCGGGTTTACTCGATGTTTACCTTTCCCTCTTGGAGGGATAAAAAATATTCGATGGCGACTTCATTGATATATAGTTATATCCTTTGATTTTCGGTCGGGTGTTTTATCGTTCCTCTCATATTCTTTTCAAAAGCTCGCCGGAAGTGATAAAGGCACCGTCGTGTCGGAAATCGCCTCAAGACGGTGGCGGTGGCGGAGCACGACTGAGATGCACTGATCACATATATTATTACACCAACTTGCTCGTTTATTTCTTCTAATCACGTTTATAGCCTTTGATTTTGCAGATACGATGTAGATTTTTGTAGATCTGAAAAGGGATTTCCGAAACCCTAAGTTGTCAACAGTGAAATCGATGATGATGATGATGGCATATTTGGACACCGCGATGCCGAAATCAGATTTCCTAGAGTGTGTGCAAACAGTTTGACAACGGCGGAAGGAGGTCTGAGACCGCAACCCCTGGTGAGCTCTTTCCGATTCACATCTTCTTCTCTCTAACTTGGAACTTGCGATCTTTCTTTTCCTCTTCTTCTTCTTCGACAATTTTTAAAGGGTTTGTTGGTTTTTGGAAGATGATGATAATTGTTTCTGGGGTTTTTTTCTGAGTTTTATAACTTTCTAGCTTGATGTGGTTTATGTTATGATATCTTATGATTTTGTTTTGCCTTTTTTCCCCTGATAATCTAAAGGGTGTGTGAGAAGGTGATGAACAAAGGGTTAGGGTGTTCTGGTTGTTGCTGATGCGCAACTTTTTTGTGAATGGTTCTGGGTTGGTGCACAGTGATCAACTTTGGAACTTGTGTAATAATTGATTTTATATTGAGATTCTTATTTCTGATATGTGAATCTTTTTGCACTGTTTGGGCTGTGATAAATCTGATCTGCTATTGTTTGCTATTGGGCTGAGCTGTGATATTGTCCTTTTCAGTTTGCCTTATTTGCTAAGTTTGTGCACAATAATTTGCTTCGTACCTCCCTTTTCAGCTTGTCTTATTGTGAACCAACTTGTTTGTGATTTGAAATAGACTTCTTTTGGCCCATGATTGAACTAAAAACATACTTGTGTGAAGCAAAATTATTTATGAGGCTTTGGTGTTGCTTGAATAATTTAAAAACCCTCTTAAATTCTGATTCCAATCCACTCCCTAATGATGAGATTTTGAGAAGAAAACTCTTGTAAAAATTCTTGTTTGAATTCAAGTTTTGATTGTGTTCTAACACGTTCTTTCTCTTTATTTCATGTGATGGTCGATAGGTGAGCTTGAAAGAGCATTGAGGAGGACTTTGAAGAAGAAACTATGGCAAGGAGTGAGATAATATGCATGAAGATCGAGCAAGAAGATTTATATAAAGATTCAAAAGAAAAGAAATTAATGGAAAGTACTTATAGGAATCATAGGATTTAGATTAGAATGAGTTTGAAAACTCTCTTTCATTTGATCTTGTAAAAAGAATTTGCCTTGTAATTTGAACTTTGAATGAAGTAGTTTAAGAACAATATTCAAAATGGAACTTGTACTTCAATCAAAACCTTGTAAGAAACTTGTAATAAAATAACTTATGCTTTAAAGTATTCACTTTTTGACTTTAAGCATCAATGGTGTTGTCAAAACGTTTATAACTTGTACAAGCTTTTGAATGAATTCGCAACGAGATGTTTCACCTGAATGATGGCATAAACCTTGGTTTACAAATAAAAGTGGACCTCACATTCTTCTTTGTTTCCAATATTGGCAAATAAGTGCATTTCTAAGTAATGAAAAAAAATAGACAAGATTTCCCTCAAATGAACCCTTTTTAAAATTGATCTACTCATGACCATCTAACCCAAAAAATTGAATTCCAATGATAAGCCCAAAAGATATCTTCACTTGAATTTTGCATCATAATTTCACCATTCGAACTCAAGAATTGAACCAACAAATAACCAAAAATTCACTTGATCTTAGAAACCAGATATCGTCTTTTCTATTGAAAATCCCCATGAACTCTCTTTGATCACTGAACTTAAGAATGATATCTTACATTTGGATAATCTTTGAAAGAGATAATAATGAAATCAAATAAGAAAATCTCTAATAAACTTGAGTTGATGATTGAGCGTGTACTAAGATACCACTTATGATGATAGTGCTTTAAAGATTTTGTCAAGAAAGATGTCACACACACACACACACTTGAGTATTCCAAAAACCTATGCGCAAGAGCCAATAGATAAGAGAAAATGTGATTTAGTTCGAAATACTTCGCGAATTCTGTATCCTCTGATGAAACAAAGAATCAGTTGAGATGTCTTGAGGCCCGAGAAGTCTTGATGATTGAATAAACAACAGAGAGAGGATATAAGAGCCATCTTGGATTGATTGACAACACAACCAAATTCCACAGCTTGAAGAAAATCAGGAAGATAAGAATACCTTGATCCTATCACAGTGCATAAATGCAATGCAATATGATGTTTATGATGAAACATTACCCTTATAAAGTGAAATGAAGAGGGCAAATTTTGGGGTGCAACAAATTTAAGGCTTATTAAGTTGGGCGATGTCTAATTGACCTAATAACATTTTCTTAAGTCAGGTCTATATCGACTTAAGAAATCAAAACTTCTTATGTTGGCAATTATTAAGCCAAGTTCATAACTGTCTTAACAAGTCATTTTTAATCAACTTAACAATCATTTTTTCTACTAGTGAATCTTTATTATTGGAGTTTATTTGTATATTTACCTTGATTATATGTATATTTATTGCTCATGGTATTGGATGAAACTCATTTTGCAAGTCAACGGTGATGATTTCTTTCTTGATTTTGGTTTGGGTTGTTGTAGAAATGGACGATTCGAATCCGAATTTAGGATGAACATCTATTGTGTTTTGATTCTATCGATAGATTTAGGCTTAGTATTCATGTGATTATCGGCTCTTAATTCCTGTGTTATTTGTGTTGTCCTGAGAAATTGTCGACGCGAATAATACGGTTGATATCTCACTATATGTTAAAGATGACCTATGTGTGAGTGATACATGATGATATTGACGAGTAGTTTAGATTTAATACATCTAGACAACGAGTTTCAGTATTTGATAGGGTTGATGTAATGAAAACTCGAGAATTCTCTACTCTCTGAAGAATGAATTATTTTTTTGTTAATAGTTTTAATTCCTGCATTTACCTTTTATACGAACCAACTCAATTGAATCCCAAACTCATAAACACGAGAAATTATCGAACGAAAATTTAGTAACACTAATTCTTATATTAACTATATGATATAATCTATAAAAATATTTACTTTTATTTACCGCTTCACCACGTTACAAGAAGTGAAAACCTGTGGGCTTAAATCTAGATTCTTGCACATGCACTTGCAACTACCTATTGAATTTTGCAAGACTTTTACATGTGATATTTAAGCATTCATAAACAATTAACTCTGATCTTTGAATGTGAAACGCTGTCATAATATCTAAACAAATATTTTTTTAGTTACTTTATGTTAGAACATAGTTTGGTTCTAATCACATCTTAGAGTTTTGATGATAACAAATGAAATAAATTTTGTAGAGTAAATATGATACTCTGATAAGAATATTTTTATTTCAGATGATGTTCTGACTCAAGCACTCTAGAAAATGAAATATTAACTTACACTGAGCAGATAAAGAATTAGAAGTTCTAAAGATGAAAATCAACTTCTGAATACGCATGCTGAAAGCAAACTCTAATAGAAGCATGCTGAAAGCAAACTCTGATAGAAGAAAAGCTAACAAAGTCTGACAGAAGATAAAGATAAATGAAGAGTCAAGACTTCAAGTTCTGAGACAAGTTCTGCTACTGTACCGTTAGACATTTAAAGCTAAAACGACTGAAGCACTCAAGTTATTTTGTAATTGTTCCTTGAGAGACCAGTTGAGTTAGATTTCTCGAGAGGGCTAGGACTAGAGAGTCTTAGAGGAGTTAGTCACTTGCAGTTGGCATGTGTAGTGTATTGTTAGCCACAACAGTTGGTTGTGCATTTATGATCAATTTGATTATAGTGGATTAAGTCCTCTTTGAGAGAGGAAAAATCACCTTGGAGGGTGGACTGGAGTAGTTTGACTTTCAAAGGAACCAAGATAAAAATACATGTGTTTTATATTGTTGTTGTACAAAGAAAAAGGAAAAACTTATTCAACCCCCCCTTTTAAGTGTTTTCTAAACCTTCAATTGGCATCAAAGCTCTTGGTTCTGGGTGAAAACACTTAACCGTGTCAGAAAAGATCCAGAAGGAAACCACTATGGTAACCGATCAGAACAACAACAACAACACAAAACTTCCTGTGTTTAATGGAGAATATTTTGACTACTGGAAAGATAGGCTAGAAAGTTTCATTCTAGGTTATGATGATGACTTATGGGATATGGTATTAGATGACTGCACACATCTGGTAGACAAAGAAGGAAATAAGATTGATAGAAAGACAATTGAGAAGCAATAGAAAACAGATTTCAAAAATCACCACAAAGCCAGAAATATCCTGTTGAACGCTATCTCAAAAATGGAGTATGAGAAAATCACCAAAATAGATACTGCACATGACATTTTTGAGTCTCTCAAAATGACTCATGAAGGCAATGCTCAAGTAAAAGATACAAAAACTCTGGCTCTCGTCCAGAAGTACGAAGCCTTTAGAATGAAAGAAAATGAGTCCATTGAAACAATTTTCTCAAGATTTCAAACTCTGACTACTGGCCTGAGAGTTTTGAACAAAGGATACACCAAAGCAGACCATGTCAAGAAGATCATCAGAAGTTTACCCAGAAGATGGTCACCAATGGTTAATGCATTCAAAGTTTCAAAAGATTTGAATAATGTATCTCTAGAAGAACTTATCAGTTATCTAAGAAGTCACGAGATAGAACTTGATGAATATGAGCCCCAAAAGAAAGGTAAGTCTATTGCCCTTAAATCTACAAAAAATATGAAACTAATGCTTTTCAGGATGAAGAAGGAAGCTCTGATGACTCTTCATCAAAAGAAGATGAGTTATCTCTTCTTTCCATAAGGATCAACCAGATGTGGAAGCACAGACAAAAGAAGTTCAGAAACTACAAGAGATCAAAAGAAAAAGCAGAATCTTCTGGACATAAGAAGTATAGAAAAAGAGATATCGTCTAATATGAATGTAAATATCTAGGACACTACAGAAGTGAATGTCCTAAGCTACAAAGATAAAGGCCAAAGAAAAAGTTTGGAAGGAAGAAAGGTATGATGGCCACCTGGGATGATTCAGAATCTTCTGAAGCTGAATCTAACTCAGAAGATGAACACGCTAACTTAGCCTTTATAGCTACCACAACAAATGACTCTGGCTCGGAATAAGAACCTGAAGAGGTATTCTCTGAATTTACTAGAGCTGAACTTGTAGATAATTTATTAGAACTTCTTGAAAACCACAGTCAACTCAAAATCAAATACAAGAAACTCAAAAAGAGCCTCGTATCTGAAATTGAGCAACTTAAAGCAGAAAAATCTGAACTTAAATAAAATAATGTTAAACTCAAAGAGAAATTTCAAAAAGTTTAAAAAGTTTCTATTTCAGATACTGCTTCAAGTTCGAAATACATTCTTAAAGTATATGACTCTGGTTTTCAAAAATTTCTTGCTAAAAGCATAGATAGAAGCAAAATGACTTCAATGATCTATGGTGTTAGTGGAAACAACAGAAGAGGAATTGGATATGAAAATCCCAAAAGGAAAGAAACATATCAACCTAAACCCGTTGATGAAATGGTTATTACATATAAACCACTGCACACATAATTTAGTTTTGGTCACACACATGATATCATGCTAAACCAAAGTTCAAACAGAACTTTAGAAACTCTAACCAAAGAGGACCCAAAAAGATATGGGTACCTAAGGAGAAAATAATATATGTTGTAGATGTCCTTAATAGCAAATTTGAAACACCAGCCATGGTACCTAGACTCTGGATGCTCACGACACATGACGGGAAGAAATTCTATGTTCCAAAACATGGAACTTAAATCTAGAGGAGATGTCAAATTTGGAGGTAACCAGAAAGGAAATATTATTGGTTATGGAACCATTGGAAACGGGAATCTCCCTTCTACATCTAATGTTCTTTTAGTAGAAGGATTAACACATAACTTGTTGTCCATAAGTCAATTAAGTGAAAATGGTTACGACATAATGTTTAATCAAAAGTCCTGTAGAGATGTAAGTCAAAAATATGGGACAATCCTTTTTACTGGCTAGAGAAAGAACAACATCTATAAAATTGATCTTTCTAACCTTAAAATTCAGAATGTAAAATGCCTTATGTTTGTTAACGATGAGCAATGGGTCTGACATAGAAGATTGGGACATGTTAGCATGAGAAAAATATCTCAAATTAACAAACTCAATCTGGTCAGAGGACTTCCTAATCTGAAGTTCAACTCAGAAGCTCTGTGTGAAGGATGTCAGAAAGGAAAGTTTTCAAAACCCTCTTTTAAATCAAAAAATGTTGTTTCTTCCTCTAGGCCATTAGAACTTCTACACATTGATCTATTTGGACTAGTGAAAACTGCATCCATTAGAGGCAAGAATTATGGATTGGTCATAGTTGATGACTATAGCAGATGGACATGGGTTAAGTTTTTAAAACACAAGGATGAGTTACATTCTGTGTTCTTTGACTTCTACAACCAAGTTCAGAATGAAAAAGAGTTTAGGATCATAAAGGTTAGAAGTGATCATGGAGGAGAATTTGAAAACCAATTTTTTGAAAAGTTTTTTTTACGGAAAATGGCATTTCTCATGTCCTAGAACTCCCCAACAAAATGGAGTTGTAGAATGAAAGAATAGAACATTGCAAGAAATGGCCAGGACCATGATTAACGAAACTAATATGGCTAAATACTTTTGGGCAGAAGTAGTGAAAACAACATGCTATATTCATAATAGAATATCTATAAGACCTATTCTTGAAAAAATTCCTTATGAATTGTGGAAGAACAGAAAACCCAACATTTCATATTTTCATCCTTTTGGATGTACTTGCTATATTCTGAATACTAAAGATCATCTGAACAAGTTTGATCCTAAGGCACAAAAGTTTATTCTGCTTGGATATTCTGAACGCTCAAAAGACTATAGAGTATACAATATAGAAACTCTGATTGTTGAAGAATCAATCAAAGTCAGATTTAATGATAGGCTTAGCCATCGAAAGCCAAAGCAGACTGAAAATTCTGCAGGTACAGAAGTTCAACTAATAAACTCTGAAGAGTCAGAAGCAAAGGACAAATAAGAAGATCCTCCTATTGGAAATTCTATGGACAACTTAATAATTTTTGAGGAATTCTCACAAAAAAGATTTCCTAGAATCACATCAGCATATCCAGAAGATATGATTATTGGAAAGAAAGACGACCCCATCAGAACAAGATCCTCTCTCAGAAACAATGAAGAATCACTGTTTGGATTGGTTTCTCTGATTGAACCAACCTTAATAGATGAAGCTCTTCAAGACGATGACTGGATTATAGCTATGCAAGAAGAAGTTAACCAATTTACCAAAAATGATGTGTGGGATCTAGTTCCAAGGCCTCAAGGATTCAATATCATTGGAACAAAATGGATATTCAGAAACAAGTTAAATGAGAAAGGAGAAGTTGTCAGAAACAAGGCACGACTGGTTGCACAAGGCTATAGTCAACAGTAAGGAATTGATTATAATGAAACCTTTGCCCCAGTCGCCAGGTTAGAATCTATTAGATTACAATTTTTTTTGCTGTTCAAAATAACATCACTTATAT
This sequence comes from Vicia sativa, assembly GCA_021764765.1. Taxonomy (NCBI): domain Eukaryota; kingdom Viridiplantae; phylum Streptophyta; class Magnoliopsida; order Fabales; family Fabaceae; genus Vicia; species Vicia sativa. Next base: position 61,702,926 of record CM038794.1, read on the forward strand.
CAAATGGATGTTAAGAGTGCATTTTTAAATGGTTACATAGAAGAATAAGTGTATTTGATCGCGACTTTATCATCTATTAATCGGGAGACTGCAAGTGCACAGTCCTATCGCGTAGTTTTAAAAGATATCGAACCCACAGAGACTATAAATCGAACTATTGTTATCCTAAGTTACGGTATACAGCTAAGGCGAATAATTCTTTAAGATTTTTGGTTAAGGAAAATATAATAAATAAATAGATATCGGTATGTAATTCGTCTAACCTAAGGGGATCTGAATTTCCACTGACGTGTTACTCAAGTTGAATAAAAATCCTATTTCAGCAAACAATATTCATCTAAAAATCCTATCTCAAACTGTCGCTCTGTTGAATCGGATCATGCAATTAAATCCTAACGTATGCTCTCGCTATCCCGCCGAATTTAAAAACACTTTTTGAAAATAAATAAAGTTTAATCTCTTTTAAAACGCTGTCGCAGTCTTTAAAATTAATACCTAGTATCCACTATCTGGTTCTAAACCTCAAACTGTCGCTCTGTTGGTTTCTAACCTTAGTCCAGTTTATTAACCTCAAACTTTCGCCCGTTGGTTTCTAAACCTTTAATAAATTAAATTAGATATCTAAGTCGAAAGTATTTTTAACAACGTAACATTATGCCGTTTATTTTGGATTCCTTTGATCGATTAATTTACATACCAATATCAAAACAATTTAGCCGACATATTAATTAATTCGACATGCATAAATAACATGGTTTAATATATTTAAACATTTCAAATCAAATAAATAATATCAGCAACAATAAATAAAATAAAATAAAATAATTAAATTAAACCGAAATTAAGAATATCGAAATAATCTTGTTCTTCGAATAAATGAGTATCCACCACAGTCGGTTGGATCTTCTCGAGACTTCTTGAATTCGAAGAAAATAAACAAGAAATAAAAGCACTAGATCTAACGTGAAGGTTAGATCGAAACCGGAATGAAATCTAAACAAAGAAAAAAATAGAAAATAAATTCAAAGTACAAACCAAATAAAATTGCGAAATATGAAATAACGGTTGTTCGGTAAAAATGCCGACCCCTATTCTGAAACTGGAACTCGTATTTATAGATCTCTTTTGTAACTGCCCTTTCCTTCCACTTCGTATGCAAGCAAACTGCATGGAGAAAATGTTGCCTACAAAGGAGGAGACGGGCGCCTCCACGTGCACCAAAGAGAAGGAGACGAGCGTCTCATATTGTTGGAACATGGTGGGACCCACGTGAGGCGGGCGCCTCCTATCTAAGTGGGAGGAGTGAGACGACCGTCTCACCCGTGACGTGGCAAGTGGGTTGCATTCTGGGCCTGCTTGTATTGGGCTTAGTTTCTTGGCTTGCTATAATTGTTTTCTTCTTCCATAACACCTCCTTTTTGCTATACATCACCTTGCTTCATTTCTTTGACTTTTAATCCGATTTCTCCTTGATTTTACTTCTTTGCTCGATTTATCTTTATTTAATACAAATACCTGAAACATAGAAAATACCAACGTAATACAGAAATAAAGTAATATAATTAAATAAAAATAATAACATTGTCTATGAAAATTACGTCAAATATGTTATATAAATTCGTGTTATCAAACTCCCCTATACTTAAACCTTTGCTTGTCCTCAAGCAAAAAGTAAAAATGAAAAATCACTTAAGCATAAGTCAAACGCAGACATATAACACAATTCAATTTGTACTAGGTTGCAATTCAATTCTTTGTTGGATAACTCGAGTTTAGACTTCGACACCAAAATTACCGTAATAACACTAGACAACCCCATTTTTGCAGACCAATTCGAGTCATGTTATTATAGCTCGACCTAATACTTTTGTTTTGTTTCACCTTTCATTCTTGCGCAATCACATTAAGCCCTTTACCTTACGCTGCATAGTGGAGTAACCGTTAGTGACTTTGATCTTTATAATCCAGCTAGAGTCCCGTAATTATATTTGGTACTCCTTTATCCAATTACAAATTGCGGGGATCGGATCGTCATCCGCCTCTACCAAGTTCAAAGCACCAGGACCACCGAACCAATTCATAATGGATGTTTGCATAAATATTTTATAGTTTCGCGATGTTGAATTAAATGATCCGTAAGGACCATCTAACTTAATAAGTGCATCTTCTAATAAAATTCACTTTAAAATCTTGATCAATCACTTATATTCATCGATTCTCCACGTAGTTTGTCGTTTAAGGTGGTGTCATCGCTTAATAAACTACTCGGATTACTTTAAAACTAAGTCTTAAGGTGTTGGTATAATAAGTACTTAAATCAATCTAACACGTTGGGGTTTTAAAGTGTTAGACGATAACAATTTTGCTAAGTCGCTCAAATTCTTATTTAAAAATAGGCAACCTTAGTATTATTTGAGTGTGTTAATATATGCGTTTTAATTTTTTTGTTAAAATTTGTCGTTATGGCTCAAGAAAAAGGAGGAATTCGAATAAGCACGAAATTTAAACATAAAAGACTAAAATTACATAAACATGTATTTTATTGAATGGAAATTTTGCAATACATAGAAAAAGGAAACTAAAAGGGAAAAACTAAATAGAGCAAAGAAAATAAAAATGAACAAAGAAATGTTCTGACTCCCCCAAACTTAAAATAAGCATTGTCCTCAATGCAATAAAACCAGGAGACATCAGAAAGGAGAAAGGTGATCACTCGTTGCTTTGAGAATTTTGACCTCTTGTTCTTCGTCCTCTAGTACGAGGTCTTCGTTGTTCGTCAGAGTCAGAATCATTAAGATGAAGTGCATCTGCTATGCGAGCTTGCAATGATTCGAAATTACGATCATTGCGAAAAGCATATTCTTGGTGTTCACGACGCATCTCTTGGACGAGACGTAAAGTCTCAGCTTGTGTTTGTTGCATGGCGTTGAACAACTGATCCTGGTGAAGCATATGAGCCTGCATAGCTGCGAAATTTGCAGTGGGATTATCGGGTTGTTGGGCGGCAGGTGCATCAAGAGCATAACGCCAATTGGCGCGGACTCGGACGTCGATACGATTCGGACAAGGTAACACAAAATCAGGAATTTGACGACGATTAATCACTAATGTAAACCGACCATCTTGTCTTGGAGAGATTATATGGGAATCCCGGCAATAAATTATATCAAGTAAAGTACCCGACATCATAAATTGCGATAAAGTCAACAATTCGTCGAAAAGGCCTAAAGCATAAGCGAGAGAAGTGATGATGCCACCAAAGACAAAAGGATTAGTACCTGCGGCGTTCACGCATGAGTGGATGTGACTGAGCATGAAAGGGGCGACGTTGACAGCCTAACCATTGAGGGCACAGAAAATGATGAACAGCTCATTTTGGTTGACCTTGTGATTATTGGTCCGACCAAAGATGGTGTTAGCAAGAACGCGGTGAAAGTACCTTAATGCAGGGTTATGTATTTGAGAAGCATAGAGATCGCGCCAACTTTCCGTGGTTTGACCGGTTAGATCATTCCATAAGGAGAAGCCGACTTGATCCCAAGAAAGATCGTTGTCATCGTCGAAAGGCTTGTAATGAACATGCTCTCCGCGAGTGAAAGATAAGAGTTCGACGACTCTTTCTTGATCAAGAGAGTACTCTTGGTTGAACATGCGGAAGTTGGTGGTTCCGGTTGTGTAGGGGTCGTCGACAGGTGTTGTGTAAGAGAAGGAACTAAGAAACTCAAGCATGAGGGGTTCTAAGGTAGGATACGGGTTTGTGCACAGACCGAGCAAACCGGCATTAGTGAGCAAGAATACGACGCTATCCTCCATTCCCAAATTATCCAAACAATTGGAATCGACGTATTTCGTAGGGACGACCGAACGGGTATAGAATTTTTTATATTTTTGTGTTGTTGTTGGCCGGCCGTCGTCGTTATTACGGAAAATGATATTGAATAGGTCGGGTGGTGGCCGGTCGGGTTTAACTTGTCTTTGGTTGTTTCGTGGAGCCATAGATGGATATGGGTTGAAGAAAGGAAATGGTAGAAATATGGGTGTATGAGAGGAAATGGTAGAGATGGTTAGAAATGTTGTGAAATGAGAAGGAATGATAATGGGTATTTATAGTGGAGTGAGAGTTAAGAGTGATAAATTATAATAAGTAGGTGTTGGAAAATGAGAGGGAAAATATGAATGGGGATAAATGGTGGGAAGTGGAAAGAATATAATTTGAATGAAAAATAAAGAGTGTTGAATTGATTTGAATGGTGGGAAGTGGAAACGGACAAGACAAGTTAATGAGGAAAGACCAGACCACGCGTGCGTCTCGAGGCAAGAATGCCAGCTGAGGCGTGCGTCTCGAATAAAGAAAATCTTTGGAGGCGGGCGCCTCCCTATGCATGCATGGCACGAAAAATTGAAAGCTTGCAGGCATGCGTGCACGAGTAATTAAATCTGGCAGGGAATCTATGAATAGCCTTGTGCAGCGAGACATAGTAACTTGAGGGAAGAGTATGGAAGATCACATGCACACATATTATTATACTATATATATATATATATATATATATATATATATATATATATATATATATATATATATATATATATATATATATATATATATTATAAATAATTCTAGAATTTTAATTTTAATAGTATAGATATATAATACTAGAATTTAATTTTAATAGTATATATATATATATATATATATATATATATATATATATATATATATATATATAATACTAGTATATAATGCTTTATAATTAATATAATAAATATTGGGAAGTATTAATTCTGTATATTAATAAAAGAATATGATAATTAGAATATTCAATTATTATATAAATATTAATGTAGATTATTTAATTGAATATAATTATCGATATTTCGGGATAGTAGTTCAAACGAATCAGATGAAATGGTGCAACCGATAAACGAATAAAATTTAAAATTTAACATAAAATTGAAAAATTGCAAATACGAAAAAGGAAATTTAAAATTAGAAATTAGAATGACTACTCGTTGATTTTCCATGGCCACTTATCAAGCCATCTCACATATCCCTCACCTTTTCTTTTCTTACGTTTGTAGGGCGGGTTATTCTTTCGAAATTTTGGTAGTGGTCCTGGATTTATCCTAAGTATAACTTTTTCAATTTTAGGCTTAGTGATTTTATCCGGTACCATGAGTTAACCTCACCCTTTTAACAGTAATTATATCCATAATTTTATGGTCCTCTAATTTTCACTTTTTAGGTAAGACTTCAAATAGTGATGAATTAGTATGGATATTTTTCAATACCGCAACGTACGTTTTAGATTGGGAGTCTACTGGAGTTTCCATAAAAATTTTCGGGAAGGGAATCAGTGGGATGTAGTGATTCGGGATTACAATAGATGCTTCCTTCTCTACCTCTTTTACAACATCCTCTTCGAAAATTGTTGGTTCATTTTTCTCAATCTCCACTATTTTCTCGTCAGAACTTTCCTCGGCCACAATTTCACTCTCCTCATACTCATCATCACTTTCTGGATTTCCAAGTAGTATTTCCATAATGGTTGTTTCAACATCCACATCTTCTTCAGGTAGAGGTCCTAGAAGGTTTTGTTCGAGTGGGGAGATTTGAGTCTCTAACGCCATACTGTGAGACGCGAGGGATTCAACCATAATAGTTAGTTGGCTAAGGGTTTTATTATTTTGAAGATTTTGGATAGTTTGTGCCTCTATAAAGTGTTCAATCATGGACTCTAACCTAGAGTTAGTTATCATCTCATCGAAATCCTCTATTGATGTTTCAAAATTAAAATCTTGCGATTCTTCAGAGTCTTGAAAGTAAGTTAAAGTCTCTTTTTGTGTTTCCCTATCGCGTTCTATCATCCTACATGATTCATTAAAATCTTCCATTAATATTTCGAGATCAGATTTATATGGTTTTGGTGATTCTTCAAAATATTGAGTTTGATAATTATAGGAAGAATTGGGTTGAGGAAAAGTTTGGTTGAAATTATAAGGTTCTTTTGGTTCTTCAAAATATGGGGATTGGTAGTTTTGGAGGTAGTTTGGGTAAGAGTAGGTTTGTGAAGCATTAAAGTTTTCCATCAGTATTTCAAGGTCGGATCTATGGGATTCTTGTGGTTCCTCAAAATACTGATAATGGGCATAGGAAAAATTTGGGTCATACATGGTAGTAAAAGGTAAAAGGTGCCTTAGTCTATACGGTGTAACACCAGAGTTACAATATCGACTTAAATAGTCCCTGACAACGGCGCCAAAAACTTGATCGCGACTTTATCGTCTATTAATCGAGACGCAAGTGCACACCCTATCGCGTAGTTTTAAAAGATATCGAACCCACAGAGACTATAAATCGAACTATTGTTATCCTAAGTTACGGTATACAGCTAAGGCGAATAATTCTTTAAGATTTTTGGTTAAGGAAAATATAATAAATAAATAGATATCGGTATGTAATTCGTCTAACCTAAGGGGATCTGAATTTCCACTGACGTGTTACTCAAGTTGAATAAAAATCCTATTTCAAAGAAACAATATTCATCTAAAAATCCTATCTCAAACTGTCGCCTCGTTGAATCGGATCATGCAATTAAATCTAACGTATGCTCGCTATCCCACCGAATTTAAAACACTTTTGAAAATAAATAAAGTTTAATCTCTTTTAAACGCCGCAGCCTTTTAAAATTAATACCTAGTATCCACTATCCGGTTCTAAACCTCAAACTGTCATTCTGTTGGTTTCTAACCTTAGTCCGGTTTATTAACCTCAAACTTTCGCCTGTTGGTTTCTAAACCTTTTAATAAATTAAATTAGATATCTAAGTCGAAAGAGTATTTTTAACAACGTAACATTATGCCGCTTTATTTTGGATTCCTTTGGATCGATTAATTTACATACCAATATCAAAACAATTTAGCCGACATATTAATTAATTCGACATGCATAAATAACATGGTTTAATATATTTAAACATTTCCGAAATCAAATAAATAATATCAGGCAACAATAAATAAAATAAAATAAAATAATTAAATTAAACCTGAAATTAAGAATACTGGAAATAATCTTGTTCTTCGAAATAAATGAGTATCCACCACAGGTCGGTTGGATCTTCTCGGAGACTTCTTGAATTCGAAAGAAGAAAATAAACAAGAAATAAAAAGCACTAGATCTAACGTAAGGTTAGATCAGCAGCGAAAACTGGAATGAAATCTAAACAAAGAAAACTGAAATAGAAAATAAATTCAAAGTACAAACTGAAATAAAATTGCGAAATATGAAATAACGGTTGTTCGGTAAAAATGCCGACCCCTATTCTGAAACTGGAACTCGTATTTATAGATCTCTTTTGTAACTGCCCTTTCCTTCCACTTCGTATGCAAGCAAACTGCATGGAGAAAATGTTGCCTACAAAGGAGGAGACGGGCGCCTCCACGTGCACCAAAGAGAAGGAGACGAGCGTCTCATATTGTTGGAACATGGTGGGACCCACGTGAGGCGGGCGCCTCCTATCTAAGTGGGAGGAGTGAGACGACCGTCTCACCCGTGACGTGGCAAGTGGGTTGCATTCTGGGCCTGCTTGTATTGGGCTTAGTTTCTTGGCTTGCTATAATTGTTTTCTTCTTCCATAACACCTCTTTTTTGCTATACATCACTCCTTGCTTCATTTCTTTGACTTTTTAATCCGATTTCTCCTTGATTTTACTTCTTTGCTCGATTTATCTTTATTTAATACAAATACCTGAAACATAGAAAATACCAACGTAATACAGAAATAAAGTAATATAATTAAATAAAAATAATAACATTGTCTATGAAAATTACGTCAAATATGTTATATAAATTCGTGTTATCATATGTCCATCAACCTCCTGGTTTTGAAGATTCAAAATCTCTAGAACATGTTTTTAAACTGAAAAAAATCTTATACGGTCTGAAACAAGCTCCTAGAGCTTGGTATGAACGTCTGAGTAACTTTCTTTTAGAAAAGAATTTTACCAGAGGGAAAATGGACACAACCTTATTTAGAAAATCATTTAAAAATGATATTTTAATTTGTCAAATATATGTAGATGATATTATTTTTGGAATTTCTAATGTCTCTCTTGGAAGAGAATTTGCTAAGTCTATGCAGGCAAAATTTGAAATGAGCATGGTGGGAGAACTTAAATTCTTTCTGGGAATTCAAATAAATCAGACTCTAGAAGGTACTTACATACATCAAACAAAGTATGTTAAAGAACTTCTGAAGAAATTCCAGTTATCAGAAAGTAAAGAAGCGAAGACACCAATGCATCCTACATGCATTCTAGGAAAAGATGAGGTAGGTAAGAAAGTAGATTAGAGACTCTATAGAGGTATGATTGGATCTCTTCTTTACCTGAATACGTCTAGACCAAATATATTATTTAGTGTTTGTTTATGTGACAGATTCCAATAAGATCCTAGAGAATCTCACTTAACTACTACTAAGTGAATTCTAAGGTATCTGAAAGGTACTACTAATGTTGGACTATTTTACAAAAGATCCAAAGATTTTAACTTATTAGGTTATTATGATGCTGATTTTGCTGGAGATAGAATAGAACATAAAAGTACCTCTGGAAGCTGTCAGTGAAAATATGATCTCATAGTACAACAAGAAGCAAGCGACAATTGCACTATCAACAACAGAAGCAGAATATGTAGCTGCTGCAGGTTGTAGCACTCAGATGCTCTGGATGAAAAGTCAGCTAGAAGATTATCACCTCTATGAGCGTCATATTCATATGTGCTGTGATAATACTTCTTCTATTTGTCTTTCAAAAAATCCTATCTTACATTCTAAGGCAAAACAAATAAAAATTAAACATCATTTCATAAGGGACTATATTCAGAAAGGTATCTTAAGTTTAAACTTTGTAGACACAAACCATCAATGGACTGATATCTTCACTAAACCTCTTTATGAAGATAGATTTAAATTCATTCTGAAGAATATCAATATGGAATTTTGTCCTGAATAAAATTATTTTTAATTAATACTGTCAGAAGTTCTGTTCTCAAATGAATGTTCTGGTTAGCAACTCTTCAGAAGTTAGAAGAGAAGTTAAATCAGAAACCATATATAAAGTTCTAAAATGTTTTCTAATGTTTCACTACAAATATGGTTCAGAAGTTCATTAGATAAAACAACTATAACTTGCTAACCCTAGAAGTTGAACACACGCTCAAAAATTCTGAAAGGTCACGCATGCGTGAAAGCTATTGAGACGCCGTTCCTAGGTAACTGTTCAAATCTTTTCAAAATCTCACCCAATCCCTCAACGTCAGACTCTATTAAATGTTTGTGATGATTAATTTTTCAAAAAAAACTTTATTATTTCAAAATTAAATTTTCAATTGCATACACTTTCTCTATAAATACATCTTCACAATTTCTTTCTCACTTTTCACTCTCATTCATTCTAACTGGTTATGCATTTCTGCGTTCTCTTCTCATCCTCTTCAAGAATCCTAAACGTTCAAAAATGGCTACATCTTCATCTTCATCTTCTCAAAAAATGGCTACATCTTCATCTTGAACAATCCTCAACAATCCGAGAAGTACATAACTCCAAAAAGAATGATGCTGATTCCTGCTGATAGCTTGGAAGTTGTATGTGAACTAATGGTTGATTTGGAAAACCTAAGAGACAATGGGTTTGATTTGTTTCCAGAGGTGAAATTTCAAGGATGGAACAACTTCTTTGATCGTCTGATTGGGCCCGTGGTCCCATACCTTGTTAAGGAATTTTGGATACATACCATTGCTACCCCTAAAGTAATTTTGCCATTTGTTATGGAAAAGAAATCTCTTTCTGAAAACCTCATCGAAGATTGATAGGTTTTGAAGGACAAGGAGTTCTGTGTTCCTGTTGGAAGAATTGATATGTCCAAGATATGTGAAATCTTTACTCGGAAAAGCCTCAAACAAGATTAAAGATTTGAAGGACCAATACAAGATCCGGGAAAAGATTATTCACAACTCAGATTCATCATGTGAAGGAAACAAAATTGATTTGCCTTTCTCTTCAATCATCTGTGGAACGCCAAAGCAAATCAACAAAATTGGATACCTCGGCAAGATTGATATCAGATATTCTAACAAAGAATGGTCTGATAGCTCATTTAGAGGACGCCGATTTACTTGGAGAATTGAACCCCATCTGTGGTAAAACTCTAACTGGAAAAAGCCTGCTGAAAAGGAAGATCATTGACAAACTTCTGGTTGAACCCACTCCTTACTGTCATACCCCAAAATTTTCCCTCCTACTCCCCAAGACATTTCATACATCCATACTCAAGGATTCCTCAAGGGTTGATCAGACAAACCCTCTCCTAGACAATCAACCCAAACTAGGATTTGACAATTCTCAAGATCAAAATGGACTTCCAACATCTCCAAAGGTCATCATGCCTCATCATATGCTTCAAATATTCTCCATGTCAAGTTTCAAGCCTCACAAGTCAAGTTTCCTCAGACAATTGCTCAGATGGTTGAAAATCAGTTGTATTGGACAAAAAGTCAACTGTGGTCAACATACAGTCAAACTTCCCGATTTCTGGTCAACATCCTCATTTTGAAGTCACATTCATCATTTGATCAAGGGTTGATCATGATTCATCAAGAAAACTCAAGATTTGCTCAAAAGTCAACTTTCCAAATTAGGGTTTTTCAGTGAAAAGTCAACTAAACTTTGACTGAGCATAATTTCTTCATACTTTCTCAAAAAAATTTCCACCACCTCTCATTTTGAAGGAAATTCAATTCTCTACAACTACATGTCTCACAAGAATGTTCAAAAAATGCTTCATTTGGAAGGTATGGATCAAAACATTACAGGTCCTTTTCAAAGTCAACAAAAAGTCAACTTTTTGTTTTGAAGATTTATTGAGCATGGAAACTCCAATTGAGATGAAACCAAAGAGATTGTTTAGTGGACACTTAGAGCTTTCTAAAAAGTCCAATAACACTCAAAAATGTGGAAAATTGAGCAAAATACACCTTGTACAAGTTGGGCATTTTTGGAGAAGTGCACAAAGAGAAATACTTGTGAAAATCCAAAATTTTGCAAATGGGCCTAGTTTTTCTTCATTCAAACTTGTTCCTTAGACAATTTGGAACATCCAAGCCCAATGCCACGAATTTTAGCTTTATTTTTCTATTTAATTTGGATTTTATTCATTTAAATACAAATTAAATTAAAAAAATAAGGTATAAAATCAAAATTAAATGCAAGATTGATTTTTCTCTCATGCTTGAGGTCCACGTAACTCACACAAGCTGGCAAATTTCGAAATTTGCATAGATTTGGCAAGAATTTGATTGAAATTTGATCAAAAAAGGAAGATTTGATTTCATACAAAATCAAATATTTTTTACATTGGTTGATCATTATTTGTTCTTCAATTCAGCCCAAAATCCATCCATTATAAATGTACAATGCATATCACACAAGAAAGAACAGAAAAATTGCCTCAAAGAACCCTAACCTAAAGTCAAAAAACCGTGTTCTTGAAGCAACTTGCAGCCTTGGTTTTAGCTCGTTTCAATTGATTCTAAGCCTTCCATTGCATTCCTTGGTGTCTTTAGAATCGATCCAGACTTTACAACACTCAAAACATCAAGAATCACGAAACACGATTTGGTTTGTTCTTCCTTTTTCAAAATTCAATTCGTTATCATGCATTATTAACGTCTTTGATGTTTATTTTGTGTTTAGAACAAAGTTTGCAAGCTTTCGGATGATTTAATTGCATTTCCATGGCCTGAATCGAAATACACCATGTTTAGGGTTTCCTGGTTCGAATTAGGGACTCTCTAAATAGGATAAATTGGACAAAAAGGACACCACCATCGTGTTCAGAGCAATGTTTCCAATCGAACCATGCCTTTAGATTTCATTTATATTGCATGTGCTGGATTTTTGATGTTTGCAGGGGCCTTAGCGTCGAGTTTGGTCGACACAAAATTCCCAGAAATTCAAACGAAGAAGATGATGTTCTTCGCGCGTGAATTTGAATTCCCAGGAAGCAGTTTCGTTTAAAAACAATTCGTTTCGTTTCCTAAACACATGGACGCTCTAGCTCAGTTGGTCGTGGCAGCGCTTTGTGAAGCATGGGACCTGAGTTCGAATCCCAGCCATGGCAATTGTTTTTACAAGTTAGAAAAACTAACATATTTTTTTCTATTTTCTATTTTTCTTTAAAATTTTCCATCTAATTTATTTTATCTTTAATATTTTTTATCATGCATTTAAAAAACCCCAAAAATATTTATTTTTTGCATAATTATCAGAAAAATGTTTATTTATTTTTTAATATAAAAATTATTATTTTTGCATGCATATTTAATTTAATTACTAATTAATTGTTTAAATGACTTTTAATTGTTTTTTTAATTATCAAATCAATTCCAAAAATTACCAAAAAATTATTTTATCATATTAATGTCATCATTAACACAAAAACTTTTTCTCATTCAAAAATACTTATTTTTACTAACATTTTCCTCTTACGCAATTTTCTTCCGTTTTCCGATTTTGTATCTATTCACAGGTTATACCGTTTCGGACGATTTTTATTGCTTTTCTTTTCCAATTATGTAATTTCCTATGAGATGTAATAGTTTAATTAGGGCTTTTTTTTTCCGCACTTTCAATTATGTATCTGCCCCAAAGCCATGTAATAGCGTAGGACTTTACTTTCCGCACTTTACATTTCCGCAATTTACTTTCTGCACCCTATAAACTGCTAGTAATTAGGCGTGTATGGCAAGATAAAATTGGACATAGATCACTCATAATTTCAAGATAAAATATCTGAATTTGACACACTCTTTTCACACATGCACCCTGTGATACGGTGAACTGACTTTGTAGGATTTTTTGTATCCAAATATGCGGATAGCAAGAGTCGCCACCGACTTTTATTTTTATCCAATTAAGGGAAGGTAAAAGTAACAGAAAAAGACCTTCGTTAGATTCTGAGTTCGGGAGAATGGTTATGAAAAGGGAAGGTATTAGCACCCCTTTTCATCCGTAGTTATCTACGGGCTCTTAGTTGCTCTAGATCACTTTTTAAAATTGCTTTCTGTGTGTTTGACAAAAATGTTTTGAAAAGGCATTTCGCTTTGACTTTGTAATGACTCATGTAGGAGTGTATACAAAGTGTTCGGAAATGTTTCTGTTTTGAAAAGAATTTGAACTTTGAAAAAAGTGTGTGGTGTGAAAAGCATTTGGTAGAGCGAGCAACTAAAAGACTTATTTACCCACTCAGAATTGGTCATTTTGTTGTACTTCTACGTTCCTTTAGAATAGCGCTAACCATACCATTAGTTAGTAGGTAGCTCCATTCGTTGGGTGTAAGCGGGACATTCGAAGGGACATCGGACGGTCATAGAAGGCAACTTGTAGGAAGTATCCTAGCACATTCAAAGGGACTATCATCATTTTTCGTAGGCGACAATCGATGGTCAAGATCATGTATTCGGAGGCGACATCGTGGGTCTTATGATCTTTGTATCGAAGGGACTATGATGATTTGTTTGTAGGCAACGGTGCTAGAATACCTCTACGTTCGAGGGACATGACCATTTGAATTCGAAAGGCATCGAGAGAAAATTACCCAAAGGGGTGCGTGTGTGAAAGAAGTGTGTCAAATTCAGATATTTTATCTTGAAGATTAGAGTGAGCTATGCTGATTTTAATCTTGCCATACACGCCTAATTACTAGCAATTTATAGGGTGCGGAAATTAAAATGCGGAATGTAAAGTGCGGAAAGGTAAATGTCCTACGCTATTACAAGGCTTTGGGGCAGATACATAATTTAAAATGCGGGAAATAAAATCCTAAATTAAACTATTACATCCCATATACAGTTACATTATTGAAAAAAAATAGAAATAGAATGATAAAGGAAAAATCGTCTGAATCGGAGCAACCTGTGAAACGAACAAGAAATCGGAAAATATGATGAAATCGAAATAAGAGAAAATGTTAGGAAAAATGCAAATTTTTATATGAGAAAATTATTACATGCTGAAATAATATAAATATGCTAAAATAATTTTTTGGGATTTTTTTGATGCAATTTAATAATTAAAAATGAATTAAGAGTGATTAAAACGCAAAAATATGAATAAAAATTAATATGCATGCAAAATTATATTTTTTAATTTTATAAATTAAATAAAGATTTTCAGAAAACAAATGCAAAAAGAAAATAATTTTTGATGGTTTTTTAAATGCAGAAATAAAATTGTGAAAAGAAATTAAATAACATGCAAATATTAAATAAATAGAAAATAAGAAAAATAATTAGAAAACATGCAAGTTTGTAAAAAGGAAAAGAGAATGGTCCCTGGCTGGATCGAACTGGAGACCAAGGAGTGAAACCTTGAGATTGCTTGCCTCTACCACTACGCCACTTGACACTTGGTGTTGGAAAAGTGAAAATCAAATGTTTTTGAATGATCACGTGCCATGGATGTGTTTGAAAACGAGTCAGCTATGCGTGGGCCCCGGTTGACTGGATGGACGAATCAGAAGGCTCCATTGTGCCACGCTTGCCTCGCCGGAGTCCGAATCGGTCAACGACGCCGGAGCCCTAGCTCCGGTCGTCTTCTCCGATCACACAAATCTCCAAACCTGAAAAATACGCGAGATAAAAAGGAAAAGAGTACCCTACCCCCCTAAATCGAGGGCTGCGAACACGATGGTGGTATTAGTTTCAATCGAAAGGCTCAGATCAACCGGTTCGATGAAGACACTGAAAACCCTAAACATGGCAACTGTGATTTTTACGTGCAAGCGAAACGATGGCCCAGATCAGTCTTATAGAACCTCATGAACACAACAAAAGCATTAGAAACAATGGAAACACGTAGTAAAATGCAATTTCAAGAAAAATTCAAAGATGTATGAATGTATGCACGATTTGGCTTGCTTTGATCAATAACAATGATGCATTCTTACTCAAGCTTACCCCAACGCTTGGATGGTGGAAGAGGTGAGAAAGGTGGAATAAAATTAATTTCTCAAGTTTCTTGAAAAATTTGGACAAAATAAGGGTTTGGCTTGAGCTAGGGTTTCTCTTTGTGCTGCATTGCTTGGTATTTATAGAAGAGATTTGGATGGCAAAACAAGCAAAAAGATTGGACATTGATTGTGCAAATATTTTCCAATAAAACAAATCAAATTTTCTTAAAACTTGATTTTTCCTTTCCATATGCATGAGTCACGAATTTGGCAATTGTTGTGGGCTTTCTTGGACATTAAGGAAGATATAAATCACCCTTTTGAAAATACTTAATTTTCATATTTTATATAATTTATTTTTGAATTAAATGTTATAAAATTCAAATATAAATCATAAAAATAGAAAATTACCAATGCCACACATTTATGGGTCAAAAATCATGTCATGAACAAGTTTGGATCAAAAGATTATAGGCCCATTTGGAAAATTTTGCATTTTGACCAAAATGTCCTTTTGTGCAATTGTCCAAAATTGCCCAACTTCTGAATAGTGTATCTTGCTCAATTTTCCACATTTTTGAGTGTTCTTGGACTTTTTGGAAAGCTCTAAGAGTCCTCTAAACAACCGTTTTGGTCTCATATCAATTGGAGTTAGCATGCTCAATATATCTTCAAATCAAAAAGTTGACTTTTTGTTGACTTTGAAAATGACCTGTAATGTTTTGAGCCATACCTCTCAAATGAAGCATTTTTTGGACATTCTTGTGAGACATGAAGTTGTAGAGAATTGAATTTCCTTCAAAACAAGAGGTGGTGGAAAAATTTCTGAGAAAGTATGAAGAAGTTATGATCAGTCAAAGTTCAGTTGACTTTTCATCTAGAAACCCTAATTTAGAAAGTTTGACTTTTGAGCAAATCTTGAGTTTTCTTGATGAATCATGATCAACCCTTGATCAAATGATGAATGTAACTTCAAAATGAGGATGTTGACCAAAAATTATGAAGTTTGACTGTATGTTGACCACAGTTGACTTTTTGTCCAATACAACTAATTTTCAACCATCTGAGCAATTGTCTGAGGAAACTTGACTTGTGAAGCTTGAAACTTGACATGGAGAATCTTTGAAGCATATGAGGAGGCATGAAGGCCATTGGAGATGTTGGAAGTTCATCTTGACTTGAGAGATACCAAACCCTAGTTTGGGTTGATTGTCTAGGAGAGAGTTTGTCTGATCAACTCTTGAGGAATCCTTGAGCATAGATGTATGAAATCTCTTGAGTAGATGGAGGGCAAATTTTGGGGTATGACGCACCCCTTAGGGTAATTCTCTCTCGTTGCCTTTACGAATTCAAATGGTCAAGTCCCTCAACGTAGAGGTATTCTAGCACTGTCGCCTTCAAAACAAATCATCATAGTCCCTTCGATACAAATATCATAGACCCATGATGTCGCCACGAATACATGATCTTGACCCTCGATTGTCGCCTACAAAAATGATGATAGTCCCTTCGAATGTGCTAGGATGCTTCCTACAAGTTGCCTTCTATGACCATACGATGTCCCCTCGAATGTCCCTCTTACATCCAACGAATAGGGTTACCTACCAATTAATGGTATGGATAGAACTATTCTAAAGGAACGTAAAAACAACACGAAAACGACCAATTCTAAGTAGGTAATAAGACTTTTAGTTGCTCGCTCTATCAAAATACTTTTCACACCTCACACTTTTGTCAAAGTTCAAACTCTTTTCAAAAACAAAACATTTCCGAATACTTTGTATACATTCCTACATGAATCATTACAAAGTCAAAGCGAAATGCCTTTTCAAAACATCTTTTTTCAAACACACAGAAAGCACTTTTTTGAAAATGATCTAAGAGCAACTAAGAGCCCGTAGATAACTACGGATGGAAAAGGGTGCTAATACCTTCCCTTTTCATACTTCTCCCTTACTCAGAATCTAACGAAGGTCTTTTCTACATTTTATACCTTCCTTAATTGGATAAAAGAAAAGTCGGTGGCAACTCTTGCTATCCGCACATTTGTGATACAAAATCTCAAAGTCGGTTCACGTACACAGAATCGACTGGGAGACACTCTAAAGAGAGAATACCTTAGGGATTTTTAGATAATTTTTACTGTTTTCTGTTTGACTTGCTTGCTTTATCTTTAAGGGTTGCTTGGGTATTATATTTGTGGGGGATCCTACACCCGGATCCCGGTTTCCTTTTAGGTAAGTAGCAATAAATCATCGCGACCGTTAGACGTATATCAAAATGGTCAACATGATGGCTACGTTAGTGTGACACTTTGGATGTCCTGATACTCTTCATTTCCAAGTTGAGGATAGTATTTGGCTTCTGCGTGGTGTCATCAGCACTAACTATACTTTTAGAACCTTAATTGACCCATCTTGGCCATTAGAAGGTAGTGAGATGGCGGCTTTGGTGCGTACTAAGGTTGGTTGATACTGATGCTACGCTAATTAAGATCAGACTTTTGGGATATTTTCGGTCGACCACTTGGTAGTCGTATTGAAATAAACGCCTACGAGAAAGATCAATGATATGATATTCCTAGAACCCGGTTACTATCATAGGACAGGATGAACCAACTCAAACTTTTGGTGGGTAATCACCTATACCTTATGCAAGCCTTAAACCTAGGCTCATTGTGTGAATTGTTTGTGTGTGCTAAACATGACATCATGACATCATCGCATTGCATATCATTTCTAACTACTTCAAGGACCTAGGGATTTATCTTTGCTCTGTTTTATAGGGATTATGGCATCTATGAAGACTATCCGAATCAACTTCATGGGTATACCTTCTCAGCTCAAAGAATTGGTTTCAAAGATTCCTGATCATGCTCAGTTCATCAAAAGACATGGTTATCTGCTTGACTTGGTTATCTCCGGTTTTGAAGAAGATATGATGCATGACCTATTTCAGTTCTTTGATCCGAAACACCATTGCTTTACATTCCCAGATTATCAGTTGGTTCCTACCTTGGAAGAGTTCTCTAAGCTACTTGGGGTACGTATTCTTGACCAAATGCCATTCACCGGTTTAGAAAAAGTTCCTAGGTACGAAGACATCGCATCAGCATTACACCTAAAGCGCTCAGACATTGAGGCCAATTAGGAAACAAGAAGTGGAGTTAAGGGTTTACTTGCCAAGTTCCTAATTAAGAAAGCCCGAGAGTTCCTCAAAGTTATGAGTTTCCACGCATTCGAAGACATTGTGTCTTTGCTAATTTATGGTTTGGTTCTATTTCCTAACTCGGATCAATTCATAGATGTCAACGCCATCAAGTTGTTTCTTACCCGCAATCCTGTGCCTACTCTACTTGGAGACATCCTACATTCTCTCCACACTCATACTACTAAAAGACAAGGAACTCTCATGTGTTGCATACCACTTTGTGTGGTTTATTTCGCACCTTCCTCCATCAGTTTTGAAGAACGAGCAAAGGTTGAGGTGGTCTCAAAGACTAATGTCACTCTCTCATTCAGATATCCGTTGGAGTCTTTTCTCTCAAAAGGACTTCACATTCATCGAGCGTTGTGGAGAATTCCCTAATGTACCACCTTGGTATGAGGGAGGTATCACCTACAACCCTCTCTAGCTCTACGCCGTTTGGTTTTGCTCAAGAGATGGTCCATATGATATGCTTCTCCAAGATGTTGTGTTCGACTACAACCACGATCTCCAGAATTACCGACGAAGGTTCATACACGCTTGGGGCATGGTAAAGAAGACTGATACCAAGACTTTGGGGCACCAAAACTCCATTCCTTGGGAACCTTACCTCAAATGGGTGCGAGCTCGAGCTCAAAACCTCATGATGCCATTCACGCTGTTACCAGAATTATGGAACTCATGCTATAGGTGACGTACCCTATCTGTTCTCCATCCCGACATGCCTACCGATTTTGAAGACTTGAAGAGGTCCTGGATTCAACTAAAAGAAGAAAGGGATACATTGGAAGCTCAGTGCTATGCAAGCGAGAAGAAGGTACTAGGGTTGGCAAAGCTAATTCACGAGGAGCGAAGCATCAACGCCTACCTCGGCACCAATAGGAAGCGCCCATGGGAGACTTAGAGCTTTATGATTTTTATGCTTTTCTTTTATTGGTTTGAACTATCTCTTGTACTTAAAAAGAAAAAGAGAAAAAAAGATAACTAATAAATGTTTGTTCGTGCTTGTTTAACAAGTTTAAATCTCTAAGGTCCTTGAAAACATTGCATTGCATTTGCATAAACATCACATATCATGGCATAACATCTCATAACAGGTACATCGAAGATTGGTTTTCTCATTTTCTCGCTATTTATTTTAGCAGAAATGGCTCTTGAACAGATTAAAGATCTCCAGTGTTGAATGCTCGCCGTGAGATGTTCACTAGCTTGGTCCAAGGACAAGAAGATATGAAGAAGCTCATCAACAGATAGAAGAGGGTCGTTGGTGTTCTCAACATGGGTAGACGTTACAAAGGTGGTCCTAAAGTGGTCAGCCGGATAGAGCTCTCAGAAGGAAGTGTCAAGACTGAGGGGAGTGTCAAGGGCAATGAAGAAGGCGCAGCGACCTTAGAAAGAGAGAGAAGATCTCTATGATAATGACAAGTACTCTGATGAAGATGACAAGTACAAGCAACTTGAAGACCGTCTGAATGTTGTGGAAAATCTGAAGATGTCCAGGTTGAATTTTGATGATCTGAGTCTTGTTCCTGTTGTGGTAATTCCTCCCAAATTCAAAGTCCCAACTTTTGCCAAGTATGATGGCATTTCTTGTCCAAGCTGCATTTGAAGTCCTATGTTCAAGATCAACCCCCATACTGATGACTGAAAGTTGTGGATGCATTATTTTCAAGAGAGTTTGTCGGGAACTCAATTGGAATGGTATTATCAGCTAGAGAATGACCGTATCCATACTTGGAGTGACTTAGCAGATGCTTTCTACAGACAGTATGAGTTCAATGCTGAGTTGACACCCACTCGCATGTAATACGGTGAACTGACTTTGTAGGATTTTGTATCCAAATGTGCGGATAGCAAGAGTCGCCATACCGACTTTATTTTTATCCATTAAGGGAAGGTAAAAGTAAGAAAAAGACCTTCGTTAGATTCTCGAGTTCGGGAGAATGGTTATGAAAAGGAAGGTATTAGCACCCTTTCCATCCGTAGTTATCTACGGGCTCTTAGTTGCTCTAGATCACTTTTAAAATTGCTTTTGTGTGTTTGACAAAAATGTTTTGAAAGAGGCATTTCGCTTTGACTTTGTAATGACTCATGTAGGAGTGTATACAAAGTGTTCGGAAATGTTTTGTTTTGAAAGAATTTGAACTTTGAAAAAGAATGTGTGTGAAAAGCATTTGATAGAGCAAGCAACTAAAGACTTATTTACCTACTCGAATTGGTCGTTTTGTTGTACTTACATTCCTTTAGAATAGCGCTAGCCATACCATTAGTTAGTAGGTAGCTCCATTCGTTGGATGTAAGCGGGACATTCAAGGGACATCGGATGGTCATAGAAGGCAACTTGTAGGAAGTATCCTAGCACATTCGAAGGACTATCATCATTTTCAGGGGCGACAATCGAGGTCAAGATCATGTATTCGTAGGCGACATCGTGGGTCTTATGATCTTTGTATCGAAGGGACTATGATGATTTGTTTGTAGGCAACGGTGCTAGAATACCTCTACGTTCGAGGGACATGACCATTTGAATTCGAAAGGCATCGAGAGAAAATTACCCAAAGGGGTGCGTGTGTGAAAGAAGTGTGTCAAATTCAGATATTTTATCTTGAAGATTAGAGTGAGCTATGCTGATTTTAATCTTGCCATACACGCCTAATTACTAGCAATTTATAGGGTGCGGAAATTAAAATGCGGAATGTAAAGTGCGGAAAGGTAAATGTCCTACGCTATTACAAGGCTTTGGGGCAGATACATAATTTAAACTTGCGGAAAATAAAACCCTAGATTAAACTATTACAACCCATGAACAATTACATTATTGGAAAAAATAGAACGGTAAAAAGAAAACGTCCGAATCGGAGCAACCTGTGAAGGAATAAGAGATCGGAAAATATGATGGAATCGAAATAAGAGAAAAAAGTTAGAAAAAATGCAAGTTTTAATATGAGAAAATTAATACATGCTGGAAATAAGATAAATAACTTAAAATAATTTTTTGGGATTTTTTGGCAAAGCTTTAATAATTAAAATGCAATTAAAAGTGAATTAAATGCAAAAATATAAATAAAATAAATATGCATGCAAAAATTATAGTTTTTAATTTATTAAATTAAATAAAGATTTTTATGAAAATAATGTAAAAAGAAAAAAATGTTTTTGGTAATTTTTAATGCAGAATAAAAATTGTGAAAAGAATTGAAATAAAATGCAAAATATTGAAATAATTAGAAAATAGGAAAATAATGCAAGTTTGGTAAAAGAGAAGCAAAACCGGTCCTGATGAGGATCGAACTCATGACCCTGGGGCGAAATCTTAAGTCCACATGCCTTGACCAACTGTGCTAGCGTGCTTCACTGTTTGGAAACGGAATGAGTGGAAGAAAACACGCGTCGCCTTCTGGTTGCTTCGTTCTCGCGCCAGACTTCATCTCCTACCTTTTGAATTTTTGAAACTTCAGCGTCGGCTTTTGCTCGACGCTACAGGCCCTGGCAAAGTCAAAAAGCAAGCATGCATAATATAAATACATTCTAAAGCCATGGTTCGATTGGAAACATCATCCCGAATGCAATGGTACTGGTCTCGAGGTCCAATTTTTCCTATTTTGTGAAACCCTAAAACGGCACAGGAAACCCTAGTTATGGTATATCACGATTCAAGCCATGGAAATGCAATCGAATAACCCAGATCGCTTGCAAACTTCATTCTAATCACAAAAACAACAATGAAACATGTTAATAATGCATGAAAATTAAAATACGATTTTGGATTTTTCAAGAACAAACCAAACTCGGATTTTCTGATTCTGGATGGATTCGAGCAATGTGAAGGTCTGGATTCACTCTGGAGGTATCAAGGAATGCAATGCACACCTTAGAATCGATTGAAAACGGCTGGAACTAGGGTTGCTATTTGCTTCAAGAACTCGATTTTTTCAGTTTGAGAATAGGGTTTCTGAGCCAATTTTTTCGTTGTCTTTCATGTGGTATGCATCAGGTATAAGTACTGGATGGATTTGGCATTGTTTTGGGAAAGAATTGATCAATAATCAATGATAATCAAATTTGATTTTTTGCAAAAAATCAAATCTTCAAACTTTGGTCAATTTCCAATCTAATCTTGCCATATTGATCCAATTTCGAAATTGCTGGCTTTTAATGAATTGATTGGATCACAAAGAAGAAATAAAAATCAAATTTGCAATTAATTTGGATTTTATACCTTATTTTTCAATTTAATTTGTATTTAAATGAATAAATTCCAAATTAAATAGGAAAATAAAATAAAAATTCGTGGCATTGGGCTTGGACATTCCTAATTTCATGAGGAATAAGTTAGGATGAAGAAAAAGGTAGGCCCATTTGCAAAGTTTTTGATTTTTAGGAGTATTTCTCTTTGTGCATTCTTTCAAAATTGCCCAACTTGTGAATGATGTAACTTGCTCATTTTCGACATTTTTGAGTGTTCTTGGACTTTTTGGAAAGCTCTAAGAGTCCTCTAACCAACCTTTTTGGTCTCATCTCAATTGGAGTTACCATGCTCAATATATCTTCAAAGCAAAAATTTGACTTTTTGTTGACTTTGAAAATGACCTGTAATGTTTTGAGCTATACCTCTCAAATGAAGCATTTTTTGGACATTCTTGTGAGACATGAAGTTGTAGAGAATTGAATTTCCTTCAAAACAAGAGGTGGTGGAAAATTTGAGAAAGTATGAGAAAGTTATGATCATCAAAGTTCGATTGACTTTTCACCTAGAAACCCTAATTTAGAAAGTTTGACTTTTGAGCAAATCTTGAGTTTTCTTGATGAATCATGATCAACCCTTGATCAAATGATGAATGTAACATCAAAATGAGGATGTTGACAAAAATCGAAGTTTTGACTGTATGTTGTTGACTTTTGTCCACACGATTTTCAACCATGAGCAATTTAAACTTGATTGTCTTGACTGGATGAAATCTTTGATAAGGCATGAAGACCATTGAGATGTTGCAAATCCATCTTGACTTGAGATACCAAACCCTAGTTTGGGTTGATTGTCAGGAGAGAGTTTATCAACTTGAGGAATCCTTGAGCATAGATGTATGAAATCTTTTGAGAAGATGGAGGGCAAATTTTGGGGTAATGCCCTGTTCAATCTTCTTGTACTGGAGGGTTAGATTGACACGCTTGTCTTCGTGACTGAGGTAGAAGATGATTGAACACTCGAGTACACTGAAAATTTGCACCGCTTATTGGCTGACGATGCGGGAATGGGCTTACAGATGCCATTTGGAGAAGTTGGAGACTTCACTGGGGAACGAGTCGTACGCTAGACTCGAGGTTGTCAATAGGAGAGCTGACGGAGATGGGCTTAAGATGCCATCTGGAAAGGTCGATGCTGGGGAGTGAATCGTATGTTAAACTCTATAGATGTTCCTGGAACGGAGAGGAGATGGGCTTAAGATGGCATCCGAAGGGAGTCGTACGTTAGAATTCGTGTTCACTTTGAATGAAGTTATTGGTCTGTATTGATTTTTAACCATATATGCAGCATTCTGAAAGTGAAGAAATGTTGACAAGTAGTCGGAGATGGGCTTAAGATGCCATCCAAGGCAACTGAGTCGTACGCTAGACTCTGCAGTTGCTGTTGATAATAGGAAGAGGTCAGAATAAATCTTCGTGTCGATTACTCTGTGGTTGGCAAAAATGCGGATAGCTTCCCTGTTGTGCATCGGGTGTTGATCCATTGCCCGTTATCGGAGGATAACCAGAGGTGGTCTTTCGGATAGTTTTCCCGTCGGTTCGGGGCTTAATCCTGGACCAGTCGGAGGAGGACAACCAGAGGCGGTCTTTCAGATAGTTTTCCCGTCGATTCGGGGCTTAATCCTGGACCTGCTTACGTCGGATCATACTGCTTTTGGAGAAAACAAGAGAAACTTTGATAGGATATTTGTTAGTTTTATGCAAAGTATGATGCATAACAATGTGTATGAATGACATATGCATGAATTATGACTTTATGAGAAATGTATGGATGATAGATGTTGTGATATTTCAAAACATATCCATCTTGAAGAAGATGCGGATGTTCTGTTTGAAGATTTCTGACTTCTGCTTGGGGAATTGTGTAGGTGAAAACCCCGCTTTTGAAGGAGAAGAAAGATATCCTGGACTCCTCCGATGCACTATCAGACCAAGTCTTGGGCCTAGATATTGTTGAGGAAGGTAGAGATCGAGAAACTTGTTGTTGGAGACCTCATAGACCCTGCTGAGGAGAATCTGGGAGGCAATCTGTTGGGGACCTTGGTATGTAGATCCTACTGAGGAAATTTTGGAGGCGCTCTACTGGGGATTCAGAGTGCAGATCTCGCGGGAGAGCATTTGATGGTTGTTGAGAGACCGGGTTAGAAGAGTCTGGAGCCCGTTGTAATCTCTGGCTGGGGGATAAAATGTAGTTTCTTCCGATGCACTATCTGACCAAGTCTCGTGTCTGGATACTGCTGCCGGGGAGAAGGGGGAGGATTGAGACACGTCCGCTGGGGATGAATACCTTGACTGGGGATGAGGTGTTACCTTGGAGACTCGATGTAACACTGCTCGGTTGAGTGGAATCACTGCTTGTGGATTAGCATATACTTCGCTGGGGAGGTTTGTGGTGAGTGACACCTTTGTGGGGGATCATGCTCTGTGGGGGAATGCTTTGCTGACTTTCGTCGTCGTCCCAATTCCTGGAGCCTGTAGTAAGTACTTTTGTATGTTCACTTTTGTATGTTTGCGATTAGATTTTTATTGTCAAATGCGATAATCATTCAAAGCAAACGTTGGACTTACGTAAACGACAACAACGTAAATTGTAAAGAGAAAGAAGCTTATGCTTATTTGAAAGGTGGCGTATGGCCAAGTAGTTTGTACACAAGAAAGGTAAAAGCTATGCGGAAACAATCTCAAGTTCCAACTATGCTAGTACTCATATATTTAGACTATCTCATCTCCTTGCCGCTGTAGAAAGTGAGGACCGATCTTCCATTTGAACCTTGGATGCCGATAGTAGTCCGAAGCGGGTGATCCGGAAGAGACATAGTCGACGCTTAAATCCTAACTTTTGCCTAGACCGCCCTTTCGGGTTTCAGCTCAGGATACCTTTTTGCCCAAGCCGCCTTTTCAGGTTTTCGACTTGCCGGGTGTACATGTTTTGTATATATCCTTTATTTTTGCCCGAACCTTTTGGTTCGCCAGGATGCCCTTATTTTTGCCTAGGTTCGTCGACCTAGCGGGTCTCTTTTATGCGTAGTATTTTTTGACTATGTCTGCGTTCACAGGGTGTGGGAAGTCTTCACCATCCATGGTGCTAAGTATCATAGCTCCACCGGAAAATACTGTCTTGACTACAAACGGTCCCTCATAAGTGGGAGTCCATTTGCCCCTGGGATCACCTTGTGGAAGAATGATGCGCTTGACTACTAGATCACCGACTTGGTAGACTCGGTGTTTGACCTTCTTGTTAAATGCTCTGATCATTCGTTTCGATAACTGTCTGGGGGCGGATAGATGCGGTCGTTCTCATCGATCAAGTTAATCGGTCATATGGTTCCAACCCAATCGTCTTCGCCTAACTCGCTCCTGGAGGACTCGTTGAGGGTATCCAACTCGATGGGTAAGACGGCTTCCACATCAGTAGACAAGAGAAGGGGTTGCCTCATGATGTTCGTTTGTAGTGCGATAACCATGAAGAGCAAATGGTAACATCTCATGCCAATCTTTGTAAGTCACCGTATGTTCAGTATAATCTTCTTAATGTTCTTGTTGGCGGCTTCCATCGCCATTCATCTTAGCCGATATGGAGAAGAATTGTGATGCTTGATCTTGAACGCGCGAGTTTGGTGATCATCTTATTGTTGAGATTAGAGCCATCCGTGATAATCCTTTCTTGGGGTGCCATACCGACCAAATATTATGTTTGATGAATCGAGCCACAACATTCTTGGTAATGGATGCGTAACGAAATTGCTTCTACCCACTTGGTAAAGTAATCGATTGCCACGAAGATGAAGCGATGTCCATTGGAAGGCATGGGCTTGATTTCTCCAATCATGTCAATGCCCACATTGCAAAAAGAAGGAGAAGTTAAAACATTCAGAATCTTGGAGGTACGTGTACTATCTGCATAAATCGTCGGCATTTGTGACAATCGAGAACATAAGCGGTGACAATCGGCTTCCATGGTGGACCAATAGTAACCTGTTCTCAAAATCTTCTTAGCCATCATTATGTCCCTTTGGAGTACCAAATTCGTCATGTGTAACTCTTCCATGATCGCATTCTTTGTTTCACCTCTACTACGGTAGATAAGCACAAGTCGTGGTTGCGCTTGTATAAAATGTCGTTGCTGAGAAAGAATTTGGAAGCAAATCTTCTCATGAACTTCTTATCACTAACAGATGCCCCTGCGGGATATTCTTGAGTCTCAAGATACCTCTTCACATCATAGTACCAAGGTTTCTCTTCTGCGTCAAGCTCACAACAATACGCTGGTTCATCGAACTTCTCAATGATGATCTGGGGAGCCTCGTTGTCCCATCTGACCTTGAACATAGACGACATAGTAGCTAACGCGTCTGCCAACTGATTCTCTTCTCGTGGAATATGATTGAAAGTGATCTCTTCGAAGTAGGGGATCAAACTCAGAACATTCTCTCGATAGGGAATAAGATTTGGATGCTTCGTATCCCACTCGCCTTTTATCTGACTGATCACTAAAGCTGAGTCTCCATACACTTGTAAGAACTTGATTCTTAAGTCAATAGCAGCTTTAAGACCCATGATGCACGCTTCGTACTCGGCCATGTTGTTGGTGCAACTGAAACATAATCTGGCGGTGAAAGGCGTGTGTCCTTTATGAGGGATGTAATGATGGCCAATGCCACCATTGCCAAGTGTTGACTCCATCAAGACCATAGTCCATCGGGATCCTGGTTCGGGTCCTTCGATGCAGGCACAGTTCTTAGCAATCTGTAACTAGTAAAATATCTTCGATACAGAATTGAACGCATAGCGTGATAGTCATCTACGGCTTGATGAGCCAAATGATAAGCTACCACACTTCCTTTGATCTCTTTAAAGAAGTGTCTTGGGTGTCATATTCGGTCAAGATCATTTGCCATCTTGCTATTCTTCGGAAAGAGTGGTTTCTCAAAGATGTATTTTATCGGATCCATCTTAGAAATCAACAAGGTGGTGTGAGTCAACATATCTTTGTCTTAGTCGGCGATGACAAAGCGTTACAAGTTTTCTCGAGTTGTGAGTATCTTGTTTCATCGGTAAACTTTGCTAAGGTATATATTGCATGCTCTTTCGACCAGCCTCGTCAGTTGCCCCAACACACCATTGAGTTCTCTAACAACGCCAGTACATGATAAGAGTCTTCCTTGGCAGGTGGCATCGGGATAGGAGGATTACTGGGTACTCCTTGATTTTGTCAAAAGCGATCGGCAATCGTCGTTCCATTCCACTACTTGATCTTTCTTGAGTAACGAAGATTGGCTCACAAGTAGCGATTAAGTGTGCAATGAATGGAAATGTAGTTCGGCCCGAAACCTCGACTTCTTTCTCACATGTTCTCTTGAATAGCTTTACCTCTGCGGTCCACTTCAATCGTCTTCCTTGACTACAAACCCTAGGAGTTTTCGGATCGACTCAAAGGTGCACTTGTTGAGATTAGGTCTTAATCTATACTTCTTCATCATCCAAATAGTTTACGCAAATGATCAAGATGTTCTTCTTGATGCGTGATCGAGCTATCATGCGACGTAGACCTCATCTCGTGATGAATCATGTCATGAAATAATGTTACCATATATACTGGTAAGTGGCGCCGCATTCTTGATCCGAACGGCATAACCTTGTAGCAGAAAGTGCCCCACATGTAGCAGTAGTCTTCTCCATGTCTTGGGAGCCATTTTGATCGATTATGTAGGAGAAACCATCCGTGAAGGAGAAAACCTTATCTTTGCAGTGTTGTCAACGAACATCAATATGAGGAAGTGGGAAATCGTCTTTCGGACTTGCTTTGTTCGGATCTACGTAATCCACACATTCGTTTTACCATCCTTAAACACGGGTACCACATTAGCAACCCAGGGATAGGAAGTGTGACTAGGAAACCAGCGTTGAGCGCTTCATAACGGCTTTGATTTTCTATGACATCTCGGGACTCATCTGCAGACATACATTTCAGCAGGAGAAACCTTCTTTTAGCCATCGGTGTACCACGATATCAATGTCTAAACCGGTATGTCTTCGTATGATAAGCAAAAACCTCACATTGTCTCGTAGCATGAATCAACCTTTCTTTAACTTTGTTCTCAAGACCCGCTCCTATCTTGATCTCTTTTCATCTTAATCGGTACCCAAATTCACAACCTCGACTTGCTCTTAGTTATTGGTTGTATAACTTCTTCTTCTTGTTGTAGCATCGGCAGATTCTCACAGCTTCCAATCTTCCTCACTTTCGTCTTAGGCTTGGTAGATCGGATTATCGAAGTCATATTTAGCACTAGCATATATTGTTATTACTTAGATTGGAGTGATTACAGCGGTGTATCACGTGGGTGTGTGTAAGAAACACAAAGCCTTTTGAAGGGTGATAAAGTAAAAGAAAGAAAACAAACAATTGAATGCAAAGTCCAACGATTTATTGAATGAAAATAATGACGACGAGATAATAACCCTCATAAGCGAGCCATGATGCCGGGGCAGGCACTTCAAAGTTTATTGTTCAAAACATAAAGAAATACGAAAAGCAAAACAAAACAAGAGCAATTACTCACGACTAAAGGAGATTGGTATAGCGTCTTGGTCTTCCATTCTTGAGCCCATGATCTGAGTTGGGAAGATCCACTTGCTGATGTCGAAGCCGTTGTCGTCGTCTTCTATAGCATGAATTCCACTTTGGCTGATGCGGAAAGGAAGTTGGCCGGCACGTTCACGGCGTATCATCTTCTGACCCTTGATGGTGAAGCCTAAACCAGTCTTGTCAAATTTGAAAGGAAGATCATGGAGTTGTCCCCAAATAGAACTACCTCCTTGTGCAACAGTAGCTTGAGCATCTTTCAATGAGGCCATCCTAGGCGGAACTTGTGCATCTTCAGGAGCGACAGGAGAGTCTACAGGCATGACTCTGGGTATTGTTTCAAAAGCTTGACAGGGGGTCTCAAAGAATTCACCCTCCATCAAGGTAGCAGATGATGTAGATGATGACCATATACTCTTCTTCACCACACTTGTAACCTTCCCTTTCACCGGGTACTTGGTTTCTAATGCAAGGTAGAGTATGACGCACATACCCCATATATCGAGGCGTCCAAGTAGGCAAGAGTAAGTTGAACGGATGTCCGTGACAAAGATAGTAGAGTCAAAGTCCGGGAACCGACTTTAATAGGCTGATGAGCTCTCAATCTTTGTTTTGCTAGAACCATCAGCTCTCACAATAATGTCACTGGGTCTCAGAACCGACCCCTTCGACATCAAGTCGATCAAGCGATCTTCGGTAAGATATTGAGGGCGAGGCAGGTATCAGCCAAAACATGAGATAAGGTAGTGCCTTGCACTCCAGCAGATGTGCAAGGCTTTGTTGTATTCTTTCGGAAGAGTCAAATCGACATCGGAGAAGCCTAGGCCGTTGTTGGCACCGGGCTAGCAATACAAACTTGAATTGATGGTGGTAGTGTCTTGCGGCACATGAGCATTCCTGAAACTTCACCAGGCGTTAGCATGAGCCTCGGGCATAAGCGAGCAAGCATGGAGATCTTGGATGGTCTGTCCTAGCTGTTCCACAACATTGTGAGTCACTCTTCTTGATGATCTTAATTTCCTCCATTTCTTGTTTGGAGGTGTCTTGATAACTTCCTTTGGTATACGGTTGGCGGGATGAGTCACGGTTCTTTCCCTCTGGCGGGGATATTGATTGAGTAGGCGGAATGGGAGTCATGATGTCTTTGGAGGAGATCTCTGGAGAATACTCTTCGGTTACGGTCACCTTCTTGGATCCGGTGATGTTGTCAATGTCGGAATAGAAACTTCATGATAAGATCTTCAATAGTCGGAGGGTCTTGCTTGCGCCATGATAGTAAACATCGACTCCATAATTCAAAGGATAGCCTTGTCGAGGAATATGGCCTTGGTCTTGGAGAAGTGATAATGAGAGGTTCCACTGAGCACGAATCGGCCGGAGGAAATTCTTATTGTGTTAACATCGGCATAGTCTTACGGGAAATCGTCACCCCATCGGTCGCAACATCTTCAATAGGAATCTTGTAACTATCGAGGACATGCTTCACCATGTAATCATACTTTCCACTTGGCTGCCCCAGTATCCCACCACAGATGGCATGGTTTAGTTCGCATTGTCAATCTTGACTTAGACATTTCTTCACACGACACGCACGGTGGTTTGAAATAGTATCTCACGGTTATCCATCATGCGAACCGTCTTCTCGACCAAACCTGACCATCGGTAGCGGATGGGCATGGGGCCTGGGCATCTGGATTGACGACACAACAAATTCTTCTGATCATCGGAGGAATGGTCAGTCATCTATGTTGAAAACATAGTATCATCAAACGACATTGGAACTCTTGTCATGGTTAGGCATGGGCGTTGATCACATTCAGATCTCAGCGGAGGATCAAATTCAACCGCTTAGCTTGATCATATCTTGAATCTTGTTCTTGAGCCCAACAATTGTCGTTAATCGTGCCTGGGCTATTGGAATGGTAAGCACACTTAGCATTAGGATTGTACCGGAGAGGAAGTGTTGACATTCGAGGAGGATCCCTGGTAATCGACTCACGTTGACATGTGTTACAAGGCTGCGACAAAGGCATGTTGATCTTAAGTAAACCATCTTGGTGGCGATGCATTTCCTTGCGTTGTCTCGTTGAGGTTGTCTTGATGTAGGATTGGAGATCTGGCGCTACAGACAGTGATGGGTCTTGGCTCGGCTACGACCATACTGCGGCATTCGCTTCTTTCTTAGCACCAAAGATCTCTTGGCGGCATTGAAGATGTCTCATGAATCTTTCTCTTGATACGGCTTCAATCTCGCTTTGTAATATCATTTCGGTGAATCCGGATGAAGAATTTCCATCGGATGATTGAAGAAATGGGCTGTCGGTGTTCCCATGAACATATCAACCAACTCCCAATGGACAAGGGTGGTTGAACTACCATAGATCTCTCCATTTAAAGCATACTCCTTGAACTTCTAATCACGACCCATAGACATGCTTTGTAGTTGCATGCGAGTGGGTGTCAATTGACATGTACACTCATCATGCGTAGAAAGCATCGACTAAGTCACCAAAATGCGGATCGGTCATTCTCTAGTGATAGTACCATTCCAACCGGGTTAGGACAAACTCTCTTGAAATAGTGCATCCACACTTTCTATCATCGGTGTGGGGATTGATCTTTACGGACATAGGACTTCAAATGACTTTGGGCAAGACATATCATACTTAGCAAAGTAGGAACTTTGAATTTGGGAGGAATCCAACACGAGGACAAGACTCGAGATCATCAAGTTCAGCCGGACATCCGGGTTTTCCACGGCATTGACGATCTTGAGTTGTTTGTACTTGTCATCTTCATCGGAGTGTTGGCTATAATCGGTGGTCCTCTCCTCCTTTCTTTGGTTCAGCCACCTTCATCACCCTGGTACTCCCTCGGTATGGACACTTTCTTGGAGGCTCAATCACGGTGACCACCTTAGGACCCCCTTTGAAGCGTACACCCATGTTGGGGAGACCAACACCTTCTTCTTCTTGTTGATGAGCTTCTTCAAATCTTGGCCTTGGACCAAGTTGGTAAACATCTTTGGCCGAGCATTACGAGCTGAAGATCTTTGTGATGCATTCAAGAGCCATTCTGCGAAAACTAAATAGCGAGCAAATGAGAAAACCAATCTCGATGTACCTTGATGCAATGTTTATGCTATGCTATGCAATGTTTATCGAATGCAATTAATGTTTTCAAGGACCTAAGAGATTTAAATTTGTTAAACAGAATGAACAAACATTTATTAGTACTTCTTTTTATCATTCTTTTTTCTTTTTAAGTACAAGAGATAGTTCAAAACAATAAAAGAAAACAACAACATCCTAAAGCTCTAAGTCTCCACATAGGTAACCTCTTGGTGCCGATGTAGCGTTGATGTTTCGCTCCTCGTGGTGGCAGTCAACTCTAGCACTTTCTTCTCAAACTGCATATACTTGAGCTTCAAAGGTATCCTCTCTTCTTTAAAGTTGAATCCGAGATCTCTTGAGTCTTCAAAATCATTAGGCATGTCGGGATGGAGAACGACATAGGAGTCGTCACCTATAGCAACAGGTTCCATTCTTGGTAAAGCAGTGAATGACATCATGAGGTTTTTGAGCTCGAGCTCGCACCCATTTGAGTAAGGTTCCCCGGAATGGAGTTGGGTGCCCCAAAGTCTTGGTATCGAGTCTTAACACCATGCCCCGAGCATGTATGAACCTTAAATCGGTGATGCGGGAGATCGTGATTGTGTCAACACATATCTTGGAGAGCATATCATGTGGACCATCTCTTGAGCAAAAACAGTAAGTAGAGCTAGAGAAGGGTTATAAGTAATACCTCCCTTATACCAAGTAGTGGTACATTAGGGGAATTCTCCCACGACGCTCGATGAATGTGAAGTCCTTTTGAGAGAAAAGATTCCAAGCGGATATCGGAATGAGAGGTGACATCAATCTTTGAGACCATCTCGACCTTTGTTCGTTCTTCATGATGGAGGAAGGTCGAAATAAACCACCTTGAAAGTAACATCTGACACATGAGGTTCCTTGTCGCTTAGTAATACAGTGTGGAGAAATGTAGGATATCTCCAGTAAATGTAGCGCGGATTGCGGGTAAGAAACAACTTGATGGCATTGACATCTATGAATTGATCGAGTTAGGAATAGAACCAAACCATAAATTAGCAAGGCCCAATGTTTTCAAATGCATGAAACTCATAACTTTGAGGAATTCTCGGCTTTCTTGATTAAGAACTTGGAAAGTAAACCCTTAACTCCTTACAGTTTCCCGATTGGCTTGATATCTGAGCGCTTAAGATGTAAAGGAGGATGCGATGTCTTGAACGGAACCTTTTAAGCAGGTGAATGGCATTTGGTCAAGAATAGGTACCCCAGTAGCTTAGAACTCTTCAAGGTAGGAACCAAGCGATAATCGGAAATGTAAAAGCAATGGTGTTTGGATCGAAGAGCTGGAATAGGACATGCATCGTATCTTCTTAATAGGAGATAACCAAATCAAGCGAGATAACCATGTCTTTTGATGAGGCGAGCATGGTTAAAATTTACGAAACCAATTCTTTGAGTTGAGAAGGATACCCGTAGAAGTTGATTGGATAATCTTTCTGAAGCCATAATCCTACAAGAGCAAAGATAAATCCTAGGTCCTTGAAATAGTTAGAAATGATATAATCTGAAGATGATGTCATGATGTCATGTTTAGCACACACAACAATTCACCTGAAAGAGCTAGGTTAAGGCTTGCATGAGGTATAGGTGATTACCCACCAAAAGTTTGAGTTAGTTCATCACATCTATAATAGTATGGGTTCTAGGAATCTCGTATCACGGATCTCTTTCGTGGCGCTTATTTCAATACGGCGAGTGGTCGATCGAAAATGTCCCAAAGTCTAATCTCGATGGCGTAGCATCAGTGTCAACCAACCTCGGTCTACACCAAAGGCGCCGTCTCACTACCTTACAATGGCCAGATGGGTCAATTAAGGTTCTAAAGTTTAGTTAGCGCTTGATGACACCACGGAAGCCAATACTATCTTCAACTTGGGAATGAAGAGTATCGGGACAAAAGTGTCACGCTAACGTAGCCATCATGTTACGGCGTGGTTATCGTCTGGCAGTCGCGATGATCAATACTCTTACCTAAAAGGAAGGATCGGTGTAGGATCCCCAACAATATAATACCATGACCCTTAAAGATAAAGCATCTGAAGTCAAACAAAAGCAATAAATGTTATCTAGAAATCCCAAAGCAATTCTCTTTTAGGGTTTTCCCAATGATCGCGAGTTACATGTCTGGTGAAGCCGACTTTGTAGGATTTTGTATCCAAATGTCGGATAGCAGAGTCGCCCCAACTTTTATTTTATCAATTAAGGGAAGGTAAAAAGTAGCAGAAAGACCTTCGTTAGATTCGAGTTAGGGAGAATGGTTATGAAAAGGGAAGGTAGCACCCTTTCCATCCGTATCTGGTCTTAGTTACTCTGATCACTTTTAAAATTGCTTTTGTGTTTGACAAAATGTTTTGAAAAGGCATTTAGCTTTGACTTTGTAATGACTCAGTATGGGTGTATACAAAGTGTTAGGAAATGTTTTGTTTTGAAAAATTTGAACTTTGAAAAGATGTGTGGTGTGAAAAGCATTTGATAGATGCAACTAAAGACTTATTACCTACTCGAATTGGTGGTTTTGTTGTACTTCTACATTCCTTTAGAATAGCGCTAGCCGTACCATTAGTTTAGGTAGCTCCATTCGTTGGATGTAAGCGGGACATTCGAAGGGACATCGGATGGTCATAGAAGGCAACTGGAAGTATCCTAGCACATTCGAAGGGACTATCATCATTTTAAGTAGCGACAATCGAGGTCAAGATCATGTATTCGGGCGACATCGTGGTCTTATGATCTTTGTATCGAAGGGACTATGATGATTTGTTTGTAAACAGCGGTGCTAAGACACTACGTTCGAGGATGACCATTTAATTGAAGGCATGAGGAGAAAATTACAAGGGGGTGATGTGTGAAAAGTGTGTAAAATTCGAGATATTTATCTTGAAGATTAGAGTGAGCTATGTCGATTTTATCTTGCCATACACGCCTAATTACTAGCGATTTATAGGGTGCGGAAATTAAAATCACGGAATGTAAAAGTGCGGAAGGTAAATGTCTACGCTATTACTGGGCTTTAGGGAGATACATAATTTAAACTTAGGAAAATAAAACCTAGATTAAACTATACAACCCATGAACAATTACATTATTGGAAAAAATAGAGCGATAAAAAGAAAGCGTCAGAATCGGAGCGACACTGTGAAGAATAAGAAATCGGAAAATATGATGAATAAAATAAGAAAAAGTTAGAAAAATGCAAATTTTAATATGAGAAAATTAATACATCTGAAATAAGATAAATAACTTAAAATAATTTTTGGGATTTTTGGAAAAGCTTTAATAATTAAAATGCAATTAAAAGTGATGATTAAATGCAAAAATATAAATAAAATAAATATGCATGCAAAATTATAGTTTTAATTTATTAAATTAAATAAAGATTTTATGAAAATAATGTAAAAAGAAAAAATGTTTTGGTAATTTTTAATGCAGAATAAAAATTATGAAAAGAATTGAAATAAAATGCAAAATATTGAAATAATTAGAAAATAGGAAAAATAATGCAAGTTTGGTAA
>CM038794.1:61738734-61787495 GCA_021764765.1 Vicia sativa
GAACTCGTATTTATAGGTCTCTTTTATAGCGCCTTTCCTTCACTTGGTATGCAAACAATGCATGGAAAAATGTTGCCTACAAAGGAGGCAGGCGCCTCACGTGCACCAAAGAGGAGGCAGGCGTCTCATGACGTGGAACATGGTGGGACCCACGTGAGGCGGGCGCCTCACATCTAAGTGGAGGAGTGAGGCAGCCGAATGCAAATGTTGATAACCCAAGTGGGTTGCGATGCAGGCCTGCTTGTATTGGGCTTAGTTTCTTGGCTTGCTATAATTGTTTTCTTCTTCCATAACACCTCTTTTTGCTATACATCACTCCTTGCTTCATTTCTTTGACTTTTAATCAGATTTCTCCTTGATTTTACTTCTTTGCTCGATTTATCTTTATTTAATACAAATACGAAACATAGAAAATACCAACGTGTCTGAAAAAAGTAATATAATTAAATAAAAATAATAACATTGTCTATGAAAATTACGTCAAATATGTTATATAAATTAGGTGTTATCAAACTCCTATACTTAAACCTTTGCTTGTCCTCAAGCAAAAGTAAAATGAAAATCACTTAAGCATAAGTCAAAGCGAGACATATAACACATTAATTTGTACTAGGTTGCAATTCAATTCTTTGTTGGATAACTCGAGTTTAGACTTGACACCAAAATTACCGTAATAACACTAGACAACCCCATTTTTGCAGACCAATTCGAGTCATATTATTATAGCTCGGCCTAATACTTTTGTTTTGTTTCACCGTTTTCATTCTTGTGATCACATTAAGCCCTTTACCTTACAGCGTACATAGTGGAGTAACGGTTAGTGACTTTGATCTTTATAATCCGACTAGGAGTCACGGTAATTATATTTGGTACTCTTTATCCAATTACAAATTAGGGATCGGATCGTCATCCATACCAAGATTCACACAGGGACCACTGAACCAATTCATAATGGATGTTTGCATAAATATTTTATAGTTTCTGCGACTGTTGAATTAAATGATCTGGTAAGGACCATCTAACTTAATAAGTGCATCTTCTAATAAAAATTCACTTTAAAAATCTTGATCAATCACTTATATTCATCGATTCTCCACGTAGTTTGTCGTTTAAGGCGGTGTCGACTGCTTAATAAACTACTCGGGATTACTTTAAAACTAAGTCTTAAGGTGTTGGTATAATAAGTACTTAAATCAATCTAACACGTTGGGGGTTTTAAAGTGTTAGGACGATAACAATTTTGCTAAGTCGCGCTCAAATTCTTATTTAAAAATAGGCAACCTTAGTATTATTTGAGTGTGTTAATATATGCGTTTTAATTTTTTTGTTAAAATTTGTCGTTATGGCTCAAGAAAAAGGAGGAATTCGAATAAGCACGAAATTTAAACATAAAAGACTAAAATTACATAAACATGTATTTTATTGAATGGAAATTTTGCAATACATAGAAAAAGGAAACTAAAAGGGAAAAACTAAATAGAGCAAAGAAAATAAAAATGAACAAAGAAATGTTCTGACTCCCCCAAACTTAAAATAAGCATTGTCCTCAATGCAATAAAACCAGGAGACATCAGAAAGGAGAAAGGTGATCACTCGTTGCTTTGAGAATTTTGACCTCTTGTTCTTAGTCCTCTAGTCACGAGGTCTTCGTTGTTCGTCAGTCGAATCATTAAGATGAAGTGCATCGCTAGCGAGCTTGCAATGATTAATCGATCATTCGAAAAACATATTCTTGGTGTTCACGCATCTCTTGGATGAGGCGTAAAGTCTCAGCTTGTGTTTGTTGCATGGCGTTGAACAACTGATCCTGGTGAAGCATATGAGCCTGCATAGCTGCGAAATTTGCAGTGGGATTATCGGGTTGTTGGGCGGCAGGTGCATCAAGAGCATAACGCCAATTGGCGCGGACTCGGACGTCGATACAGTTCGGACAAGGTAACACAAAATCGGAATTTGTGACGATTAATCACTAATGTAAACCGACCATCTTGTCTTGGAGAGATTATATGGGAATCCCGGCAATAAATTATATCAAGTAAAGTACCCGACATCATAAATTGCGATAAAGTCAACAATTCGTCGAAAAGGCCTAAAGCATAAGCGAGAAAGTGATGATGCCACCAAAGACAAAAGGATTAGTACACGGCGTTCACGCATGAGTGGATGTGTTGAGCATGAAAGGGCGACGTTGGCAGCCTAACCATTGAGGCCGAGAAAATGATGAGCACTCATTTTGGTTGACCTTGTGATTATTGTCCGACCAAAGATGGTGTTAGCAGAAGCGGTGAAAAGTACCTTACGAGGTTATGTATTTGAGAAGCATAGAGATCGCGCCAACTTTCCGTGGTTTGACCGGTTAGATCATTCCATAAGGAGAAGCCGACTTGATCCCAAGAAAGATCGTTGTCATCGTCGAAGGCTTGTAATGAACATGCTCTCCATGAGTGAAAGATAAGAGTTCGGCGACTCTTTCTTGATCAAGAGTACTCTTGGTTGAACATCGGAAGTTGGTGGTTCGGTTGTGTAGGGGTCGTCGACGGTGTTGTGTAAGAGAAGGAACTAAGAAACTCAAGCATGAGGGGTTCTAAGGTAGGATACGGGTTTGTGCAGACGAGCAAACCCGGCATTAGTGAGCAAGAATACGGCGCTATCCTCCATTCCCAAATTATCCAAACAATTGGAATCGACGTATTTCGTAGGGACGACCGAACGGGTATAGAATTTTTTATATTTTTGTTGTTGTTGGCCGTCGTCGTTATTACGGAAAATGATATTGAATAGGTCGGGTGGTGGCCGGTCGGGTTTAACTTGTCTTTGGTTGTTTCGTGGAGCCATAGATGGATATGGGTTGAAGAAAGGAAATGGTAGAAATATGGGTGTATGAGAGGAAATGGTAGAGATGGTTAGAAATGTTGTGAAATGAGAAGGAATGATAATGGGTATTTATAGTGGAGTGAGAGTTAAGAGTGATAAATTATAATAAGTAGGTGTTGGAAAATGAGAGGGAAAATATGAATGGGGATAAATGGTGGGAAGTGGAAAGAATATAATTTGAATGAAAAATAAAGAGTGTTGAATTGATTTGAATGGTGGGAAGTGGAAGCGGACAAGACAAGTTAATGAGGAAGAACCAGACCAGCGTCGTCTCTAAAGAGCAAGAATGCCGGTGCGTCTCGAATAAAGAAAATCTTTGGGCGGGCGCCTCCCTATGCATCATGTACGAAAATTGAAAGCTTGCGGGCATGCGTGCACGAGTTAAATCTGGGGGGAATCTATGAATAGCCTTGTGAGACATAGTAACTTGGGGAAGAGTATGGAAGATCACATGCACACATATTACATACTATATATATATATATATATATATATATATATATATATATATATATATATATATATATATATATATATATATATATATATATATAAATAATTCTAAATTTTAATTTTAATAGTATAGATATATAATACTAAATTTAATTTTAATAGTATATATATATATATATATATATATATATATATATATATATATATATATATATACTAGTATATAATGCTTTATAATTAATATAATAAATATTGGGAAGTATTAATTACGTATATTAATAAAAGAATATGATAATTAGAATATTCAATTATTATATAAATATTAATGTAGATTATTTAATTGAATATAATTATCGATATTTCGGGATAGTAGTTCAAACGAATCAGATGAAATGGTGCAACCGATAAACGAATAAAATTTAAAATTTAACATAAAATTGAAAAATTGCAAATACGAAAAAGGAAATTTAAAATTAGAAATTAGAATGACTACTCGTTGATTTTCCATGGCCACTTATCAAGCCATCTCACATATCCCTCACCTTTTCTTTTCTTACGTTTGTAGGGCGGGTTATTCTTTCGAAATTTTGGTAGTGGTCCTGGATTTATCCTAAGTATAACTTTTTCAATTTTAGGCTTAGTGATTTTATCCAGCGCCTCATGAGTTAACCTCACCCTTTTAACAGTAATTATATCCATAATTTTATGGTCCTCTAATTTTCACTTTTTAGGTAAGACTTCAAATAGTGATGAATTAGTATGGATATTTTTCAATACATAGGTACGTTTTAGATTGGGAGTCTACTGGAGTTTCCATAAAAATTTTCGGGAAGGGAATCAGTGGGATGTAGTGATTCGGGATTACAATAGATGCTTCCTTCTCTACCTCTTTTACAACATCCTCTTCGAAAATTGTTGGTTCATTTTTCTCAATCTCCACTATTTTCTCGTCAGAACTTTCCTCGGCCACAATTTCACTCTCCTCATACTCATCATCACTTTCGGATTTCCAAGTAGTATTTCCATAATGGTTGTTTCAACATCCACATCTTCTTCAGGTAGAGGTCCTAGAAGGTTTTGTTCGAGTGGGGAGATTTGAGTCTCTAACGCCATACTGTGAGACGCGAGGGATTCAACCATAATAGTTAGTTGGCTAAGGGTTTTATTATTTTGAAGATTTTGGATAGTTTGTGCCTCATAAAGTGTTCAATCATGGACTCTAACCTAGAGTTAGTTATCATCTCATCGAAATCCTCTATTGATGTTTCAAAATTAAAATCTTGCGATTCTTCAGAGTCTTGAAAGTAAGTTAAAGTCTCTTTTTGTGTTTCCCTATCGTTCTATCATCCTACATGATTCATTAAAATCTTCCATTAATATTTCGAGATCGGTTATATGGTTTGGTGATTCTTCAAAATATTGAGTTTGATAATTATAGGAAGAATTGGGTTGAGAAAAGTTTGGTTGAAATTATAAGGTTCTTTTGGTTCTTCAAAATATAGGGATTGGTAGTTTTGGAGGTAGTTGGGTAAGAGTAGGTTTGTGAAGCATTAAAGTTTTCCATCGGTATTTCAAGGTCGGATCTATGGGATTCTTGTGGTTCCTCAAATCTTGATAATGGGCATAGGAAAAATTTGGGTCATACATGGTAGTAAGGTAAAAGGTGCCTTAGTACATCACGGTTAACACCGAGTTACAATATCGACTTAAATAGTCCACGACAACGGCGCCAAAAACTTGATCGCGACTTTATCGTCTATTAATCGAGAGCGCAAGTGCACAGTCCTATCGCGTAGTTTTAAAGATATCGAACCACGAGAGACTATAAATCGAACTATTGTTATCCTAAGTTGGTATACGACTAAAGTGAATAATTCTTTAAGATTTTTGGTTAAGGAAAATATAATAAATAAATAGATATCGGTATGTAATTAAATCTAACCTAAGGGATCGAATTTCCAGACGTGTTACTCAAGTTGAATAAAAATCCTATTTCAACAAACAATATTCATCTAAAAATCCTATCTCAAACTGTCGCTCATTGAATCGGATCATGCAATTAAATCTAACGTATGCTCTCGCTATCCCAATTTAAAAACACTTTTGAAAATAAATAAAGTTTAATCTCTTTTAAAAGCAGTCATGATCTTTAAAATTAATACCTAGTATCCACTATCGGTTCTAAACCTGTTGCTCTGTTGGTTTCTAACCTTAGTCCGGTTTATTAACCTCAAACTTTCGCTGTTGGTTTCTAAACCTTTTAATAAATTAAATTAGATATCTAAGTCGGAAAGAGTATTTTTAACAACGTAACATTATGCCGGTTTATTTTGGATTCCTTTGGATCGATTAATTTACATACCAATATCAAAACAATTTAGCCGACATATTAATTAATTGAGACATGCATAAATAACATGGTTTAATATATTTAAACATTTCGAAATCAAATAAATAATATCGAGCAACAATAAATAAAATAAAATAAAATAATTAAATTAAACTGAAATTAAGAATCTTGGAAATAATCTTGTTCTTGAAATAAATGAGTATCCACCAGGTGGGTTGGATCTTCTAGGAGACTTCTTGAATTGAAAGAAGAAAATAAACAAGAAATAAAAACTAGATCTAACGTAAGGTTAGATCGGTAACTGGAATGAAATCTAAACAAAAAGCTGAAATAGAAAATAAATTCAAAGTACAAACGAAATAAAATTGCGAAATATGAAATAACGGTTCGGTAAAATGCTGACCCCTATTAGCCGGAACTCGTATTTATAGATCTCTTTTATAGCGCCCTTTCCTTCCACCATTATGCAAGCAAAGCGCATGGAGAAAATGTTGCCTACAAAGGGAGGCAGGCGCCTCCACGTGCACCAAAGAAGGAGCGGCGTCTCATATTGTTGGAACATGGTGGGACCCACGTGGGCGGCGCCTCTATCTAAGTGGGAGGAGTGAGGCGACCGTCTCACCGTGACGTGGCAAGTGGGTTGCATTAGGCACTGCTTGTATTGGGCTTAGTTTCTTGGCTTGCTATAATTGTTTTCTTCTTCCATAACACCTCTTTTTGCTATACATCACTCCTTCATTTCTTTGACTTTTTAATCCGATTTCTCCTTGATTTTACTTCTTTGCTCGATTTATCTTTATTTAATACAAATACAGAAACATAGAAAATACCAACGTGTCTGAAATAAAGTAATATAATTAAATAAAATAATAACATTGTCTATGAAAATTACGTCAAATATATTATATAAATTAGTGTTATCATATGTCCATCAACCTCCGGTTTTGAAGATTCAAAATCTCTAGAACATGTTTTAAACTGAAAAAATCTTATCTGATGCGAAACAAGCTCCTAGAGCTTGGTATGAACGTCTGAGTAACTTTCTTTTAGAAAAGAATTTTACAGGAGGAAAATGGACACAACCTTATTTAGAAAATCATTTAAAATGATATTTTAATTTGTCAAATATATGGATGATATATTTTTGGAATTTCTAATGTCTCTCTTGGAAGAGAATTTGCTAAGTCTATCGAGGCAAAATTTGAAATGAGCATGGTGGGAGAACTTAAATTCTTTAAAGAATTCAAATAAATCGGACTCTAGAAGGTACTTACATACATCAAACAAAGTATGTTAAAGAACTTGAAGAAATTCCAGTTATCAGAAAGTAAAGCGAAGACACCAATGCATCCTACATGCATTCTAGGAAAAGATGAGGTAGGTAAGAAAGTAGATTAGAGACTCTATAGAGGTATGATTGGATCTCTTCTTTACACGAATACGTCTAGACCAAATATATTATTTAGTGTTTGTTTATGTATGATTCCAATAAGATCCTAGAGAATCTCTTAACTACTACTAAGTGAATTCTAAGGTATCCGAAAGGTACTACTAATGTTGGACTATTTTACAAAAGATCCAAAGATTTTAACT
Organism: Vicia sativa; assembly: GCA_021764765.1. Classification (NCBI taxonomy): domain Eukaryota; kingdom Viridiplantae; phylum Streptophyta; class Magnoliopsida; order Fabales; family Fabaceae; genus Vicia; species Vicia sativa. Next base: position 61,746,005 of record CM038794.1, read on the forward strand.
TATTAGGTTATTATGATGCGATTTCTTTGGAGATAGAATAGAACATAAAAGTACCTCTAGGAAGTCATCGTTGAAAATATGATCTCATAGTACAACAAGAAGCAGCGACAATTGCACTATCAACAACAGAAGCAGAATATGTAGCTGCTGCAAGTTGTAGCACTCAGATGCTCTGGATGAAAAGTCAGCTAGAAGATTATCACCTCTATGAGCGTCATATTCATATGTCTTTGTGATAATACTTCTTATTTGTCTTTCAAAAATCCTATCTTACATTCTAAGGCAAAACAAATAAAATTAAACATCATTTCATAAGGGACTATATTCAGAAAGGTATCTTAAGTTTAAACTTTGTAGACACAAACCATCAATGGACTGATATCTTCACTAAACCTCTTTATGAAGATAGATTTAAATTCATTCTGAAGAATATCAATATGGAATTTTGTCTGAATAAAATTATTTTTAATTAATACTGTCAGGAGTTCTGTTCTCAAATGAATGTTCTGGTTAGCAACTCTTCAGAAGTTAGAAGAGAAGTTAAATCAGAAACCATATATAAAGTTCTAAAATGTTTTCTAATGTTTCACTACAAATATGGTTCAGAAGTTCATTAGATAAAACAACTATAACTTGCTAACCCTAGAAGTTGAACACACGCTCAAAAATTCTGAAAGGTCACGCATGCGTGAAAGCTATTGAGACGCCGTTCCTAGGTAACTGTTCAAATCTTTTCAAAATCTCACCCAATCCCTCAACGTCAGACTCTATTAAATGTTTGTGATGATTAATTTTTCAAAAAAAACTTTATTATTTCAAAATTAAATTTTCAATTGCATACACTTTCTCTATAAATACATCTTCACAATTTCTTTCTCACTTTTCACTCTCATTCATTCTAACTGGTTATGCATTTCTGCGTTCTCTTCTCATCCTCTTCAAGAATCCTAAACGTTCAAAAATGGCTACATCTTCATCTTCATCTTCTCAAAAATGGCTACATCTTCATCTTGAACAATCCTCAACAATCCGAGAAGTACATAACTCCAAAAAGAATGATGCTGATTCCTGCTGATAGCTTGGAAGTTGTATGTGAACTAATGGTTGATTTGGAAAACCTAAGAGACAATGGGTTTGATTTGTTTCCAGCGGTGAAATTTCAAGGATGGAACAACTTCTTTGATCGTCTGATTGGGCCCGTGGTCCCATACCTTGTTAAGGAATTTTGGATACATACCATTGCTACCCCTAAAGTAATTTTGCCATTTGTTATGGGAAAAGAAATCTCTTTTACTGAAAACCTCATCAGAAGATTGATAGGTTTTGAAGGACAAGGAGTTACAGGTGTTCCTGTTGGAAGAATTGATATGTCCACAGTATATGCTGAAATCTTTACTTCTGGAAAAGCCTCAAACAAGATTAAAGATTTGAAGGACCAATACAAGATCTGGGAAAAGATTATTCACAACTGTATTCATCACAGGAAGGAAACCAGTTCTCCTGACTACGTCAATGCAAATCAACAATATTTGCTGTTATGTCTTGGAAAAAAGTCAAAATTGATTTGCCTCACCTTCTCTTCAATCATCTGTGGACACATGTTAAAGAAACCAGGGAAGAAGAAAGAAGCAAGCATCCTAAGTCCAAAAGGAATTGGATACCTCTGGCAAGATTGATATCAGATATTCTAACAAAGAATGGTCTGATAGCTCATTTAGAGGACGCCGATTTACTTGGAGAATTGAACCCCATCTGTGGTAAAACTCTAACTGGAAAAAGCCTGCTGAAAAGGAAGATCATTGACAAACTTCTGGTTGAACCCACTCCTTACTGTCATACCCCAAAATTTTCCCTCCTACTCCCCAAGACATTTCATACATCCATACTCAAGGATTCCTCAAGGGTTGATCAGACAAACCCTCTCTGACAATCAACCCAAACTAGGATTTGACAATTCTCAAGATCAAAATGGACTTCAACATCTCCAAAGGTCATCATGCCTCATCATATGCTTCAAATATTCTCCATGTCAAGTTTCAAGCCTCCAGTCAAGTTTCCTCGACAATTGCTCGGATGGTTGAAAATCGGTTGTATTGGACAAAAGTCAACTGTGGTCAACATACAGTCAAACTTCACGATTTCTGGTCAACATCCTCATTTTGAAGTCACATTCATCATTTGATCAAGGGTTGATCATGATTCATCGAAAACTCAAGATTTGCTCAAAGTCAACTTTCCAAATTAGGGTTTTCGGTGAAAAGTCAACTAAACTTTGGTGAGCATAATTTCTTCATACTTTCTCAAAAAAATTTCCACCACCTCTCATTTTGAAGGAAATTCAATTCTCTACAACTACATGTCTCACAAGAATGTTCAAAAAATGCTTCATTTGGAAGGTATGGATCAAAACATTACAGGTCCTTTTCAAAGTCAACAAAAAGTCAACTTTTTGTTTTGAAGATTTATTGAGCATGGAAACTCCAATTGAGATGAAACCAAAGAGATTGTTTAGTGGACACTTAGAGCTTTCTAAAAAGTCCAATAACACTCAAAAATGTGGAAAATTGAGCAAAATACACCTTGTACAAGTTGGGCATTTTTGGAGAAGTGCACAAAGAGAAATACTTGTGAAAATCCAAAATTTTGCAAATGGGCCTAGTTTTTCTTCATTCAAACTTGTTCCTTAGACAATTTGGAACATCCAAGCCCAATGCCACAATTTTAGCTTTATTTTTCTATTTAATTTGGATTTTATTCATTTAAATACAAATTAAATTAAAAATAAGGTATAAAATCAAAATTAAATGCAAGATTGATTTTTCTCTCATGCTTGAGGTCCACGTAACTCACACAAGGCGGCAAATTTCAAATTTGCATAGATTTGCAAGAATTTGATTGAAATTTGATCAAAAAGGAAGATTTGATTTCATACAAAATCAAATATTTTTTACATTGGTTGATCATTATTTGTTCTTCAATTCAGCCCAAAATCCATCCATTATAAATGTACAATGCATATCACACAAGAAAGAACAGAAAAATTGCCTCAAAGAACCCTAACCTAAAGTCAAAAAACCGTGTTCTTGAAGCAACTTGCAGCCTTGGTTTTAGCTCGTTTCAATTGATTCTAAGCCTTCCATTGCATTCCTTGGTGTCTTTAGAATCGATCCAGACCTTTACAACACTCAAAAACATCAAGAATCACGAAAACACGATTTGGTTTGTTCTTCCTTTTTTCAAAATTCGAATTCTGTTTATCATGCATTATTAACGTCTTTTGATGTTTATTTTGTGTTTAGAACAAAGTTTGCAAGCTTTCTGGATGATTTAATTGCATTTCCATGGCCTGAATCGAAATACACCATGTTTAGGGTTTCCTGGTTCGAATTAGGGACTCTCTAAATAGGATAAATTGGACAAAAAGGACACCACCATCGTGTTCAGAGCAATGTTTCCAATCGAACCATGCCTTTAGATTTCATTTATATTGCATGTGCTGGATTTTTGATGTTTGCAGGGGCCTTAGCGTCGAGTTTGGTCGACACAAAATTCCCAGAAATTCAAACGAAGAAGATGATGTTCTTCGCGCGTGAATTTGAATTCCCAGGAAGCAGTTTCGTTTAAAAACAATTCGTTTCGTTTCCTAAACACATGGACGCTCTAGCTCAGTTGGTCGTGGCAGCGCTTTGTGAAGCATGGGACCTGAGTTCGAATCCCAGCCATGGCAATTGTTTTTACAAGTTAGAAAAACTAACATATTTTTTTCTATTTTCTATTTTTCTTTAAAATTTTCCATCTAATTTATTTTATCTTTAATATTTTTTATCATGCATTTAAAAAACCCCAAAAATATTTATTTTTTGCATAATTATCAGAAAAATGTTTATTTATTTTTTAATATAAAAATTATTATTTTTGCATGCATATTTAATTTAATTACTAATTAATTGTTTAAATGACTTTTAATTGTTTTTTTAATTATCAAATCAATTCAAAAATTACAAAAATTATTTTATCATATTAATGTCATCATTAACACAAAACTTTTCTCATTCAAAATACTTATTTTTACTAACATTTTCCTCTTAGCAATTTTCTTAGTTTTCAGATTTTGTATCTATTCACAGGTTATACCGTTTCGGACGATTTTTATTGCTTTTCTTTTCCAATTATGTAATTTCCTATGAGATGTAATAGTTTAATTAGGGCTTTTTTTTTCCGCACTTTCAATTATGTATCTGCCCCAAAGCCATGTAATAGCGTGGACTTTACTTTCCGCACTTTACATTTCCAATTTACTTGCACTATAAAGCTGCTAGTAATTAGCGTGTATGGCAAGATAAAATTGGACATAGATCACTCATAATTTCAAGATAAAATATCTGAATTTGACACACTCTTTTCACACATACTGTGATACGGTGAACCCGACTTTGTAGGATTTTTGTATCCAAATATGCGGATAGCAGTCGCCACCGACTTTTATTTTATCAATTAAGGGAAGGTAAAAGTATGAAAAAAGACCTTCGTTAGATTCGAGTTCGGGAGAATGGTTATGAAAAGGGAAGGTATTAGCACCCTTTTCATCCGTAGTTATCTGGGCTCTTAGTTGCTCTAGATCACTTTTTAAAATTGCTTTACGTGTGTTTGACAAAAATGTTTTGAAAAGGCATTTCGCTTTGACTTTGTAATGACTCATGTAGGAGTGTATACAAAGTGTTCGGAAATGTTTGTTTTGAAAAGAATTTGAACTTTGAAAAAAGTGTGTGGTGTGAAAAGCATTTGGTAGGCGAGCAACTAAAGACTTATTTACCCACTCGAAATTGGTCATTTTGTTGTACTTCTCGTTCCTTTAGAATAAGCTAACCATACCATTAGTTAGTAGGTAGCTCCATTCGTTGGGTGTAAGCGGGACATTCGAAGGGACATCGGATGGTCATAGAGGCAACTTGTAGGAAGTATCCTAGCACATTCGAAGGGACTATCATCATTTTGTGGCGACAATCGATGGTCAAGATCATGTATTCGGGCGACATCGTGGGTCTTATGATCTTTGTATCGAAGGGACTATGATGATTTGTTTGGAAACAACGGTGCTAGAATACCTCTACGTTCGAGGGACGTGACCATTTGAAATCGAAAGGCATCGAGAGAGATTACCTAAGGGTGCGTGTGTGAAAGAAGTGTGTTGATTTCGAATATGTTATCTTGAAAATTAGTGGGCTATGTTCAATTTTATCTTGCCATACACGCCTAATTACTAGCAATTTATAGGTGCGGAAATTAAAATGCGGAATGTAAAGTGCGGAAGGTAAATGTCCTACTATTACAAGGCTTTCAGATACATAATTTAAAATGCGGGAAATAAAATCCTAAATTAAACTATTACATCCCATATCTGATTACATTATTGAAAAAATAGAAATAGAATGATAAAGGAAAAATAGTAAATCGAAGACTTTGTGAAACGAACAAGAAATCGGAAAATATGATGAAATCGAAATAAGAGAAAATGTTAGAAAAATGCAAATTTTATATGAGAAAATTATTACATCTTTGAAATAATATAAATATGCTAAAATAATTTTTGGGATTTTTTGATGCAATTTAATAATTAAAATGAATTAAGAGTGATTAAAGCAAAAAAATATGAATAAAAATTAATATGCATGCAAAATTATATTTTTAATTTTATAAATTAAATAAAGATTTTCAGAAAACAAATGCAAAAAGAAAATAATTTTGATGGTTTTAAATGCGAAATAAAATTGTGAAAAGAAATTAAATAACATGCAAATATTAAATAAATAGAAAATAAGAAAATAATTAGAAAACATGCAAGTTTGTAAAAGGAAAGAGAATGGTCCACAATTGGATCGAGGCGGAGACCAAGGAGTGAAAGAGATTGCTTGCCTCTACTACGCCACTTGACACTTGGTGTTGGAAAAGTGAAAATCAAATGTTTTTGAATGATCACGTGCCATGGATGTGTTTGAAAAGTCTCAGCTATCGTGGGCCCCGGTTGGTGGATGGGCGAATCGAAGGCTCCATTGTGCCACGCTTGCCTCGCCGGTCGAATCGGTCAACGGCGGAGCCTAGCTCCGTCGTCTTCTCCGATCACACAAATCTCGAACACGAAAAATACGCGAGATAAAAGGAAAAGAGTACCCTACTAAATCGAGGCGCAAACACGATGGTGGTATTAGTTTCAACGAAAAGGCTGTATCAACCGGTTCGATGAAGACGACTCGAAAAACCTAAACATGGCAACTGTGATTTTTACGTTGCTATGAAGCGATGGCCCGGATCGGTCTTATAGAACCTCATGAACACAACAAGCATTAGAAACAATGGAAACACCAGAATAGTAAAATGCAATTTCAAGAAAAATTCAAAGATGTATGAATGTGTATGGCACGATTTGGCTTGCTTTGATCAATAACAATGATGCATTCTTACTCAAGCTTACCCCCTGAACGCGTTTGGATGGCTGGAAGAGGCTGAGAAAGGCTGGAAATAAAAATTCGAATTTCTCAAGTTTCTTGAAAAATTTGGACAAAATAAGGGTTTGGCTTGAGCTAGGGTTTCGTCCTTTGTGCTGGCTGCATTGCTTGGTATTTATAGAAGAGATTTGGATGGCAAAAACAAGCAAAAAAGATTGGACATTGATTGTGCAAATATTTTCCAATAAAAACAAATCAAATTTTCTTAAAAACTTGATTTTTCCTTTCCATATGCATGAGTCACGAATTTGGCAATTGTTGTGGGCTTTCTTGGACATTAAGGAAGATATAAAATCAGCCCTTTTGGAAAAAATACTTAATTTTCATATTTTATATAATTTATTTTTGAATTAAATGTTATAAAATTCAAATATAAATCATAAAAATAGAAAATTACCAATACCACATTTATGGGTCAAAAATCATGTCATGAACAAGTTTGGATCAAAAGATTATAGGCCCATTTGGAAAATTTTGCATTTTGACCAAAATGTCCTTTTGTCAATTGTCCAAATTGCCCAACTTCGAATAGTGTATCTTGCTCAATTTTCCACATTTTGAGTGTTCTTGGACTTTTGGAAAGCTCTAAGAGTCCTCTAAACAACCGTTTGGTCTCATATCAATTGGAGTTAGCATGCTCAATATATCTTCAAATCAAAAGTTGACTTTTGTTGACTTTGAAAATGACACTGTAATGTTTTGAGCCATACCTCTCAAATGAAGCATTTTTGGACATTCTTGTGAGACATGAAGTTGTAGAGAATTGAATTTCCTTCAAAACAAGAGGTGGTGGAAAATTTACGAGAAAGTATGAAGAAGTTATGATCAGTCAAAGTTGATTGACTTTTCATCTAGAAACCCTAATTTAGAAAGTTTGACTTTTGAGCAAATCTTGAGTTTTCTTGATGAATCATGATCAACCCTTGATCAAATGATGAATGTAACTTCAAAATGAGGATGTTGACCAAAAATTATGAAGTTTGACGTATGTTGACCACAGTTGACTTTTGTCCATCAACTAATTTTCAACCATCGAGCAATTGTGCGAGGAAACTTGACTTGTGAAGCTTGAAACTTGACATGGAGAATCTTTGAAGCATATGAGGAGGCATGAAGGCCATTGGAGATGTTGGAAGTTCATCTTGACTTGAGAGATACCAAACCCTAGTTTGGGTTGATTGTCTAGGAGAGTTTGTCGATCGACTCTTGAGGAATCCTTGAGCATAGATGTATGAAATCTCTTGAGTAGATGGAGGGCAAATTTTGGGGTATGCGCACCTTAGGGTAATTCTCTCTCGTTGCCTTTACTGAATTCAAATGGTCAAGTCCTCAGCGTAGAAATTCTAGCAACGTCGCCTTCAAAACAAATCATCATAGTCCCTTCGATACAAATATCATAGACCCATGATGTAGCCTCACGAATACATGATCTTGACCCTCGATTGTCGCCTACAAAATGATGATAGTCCTTGAATGTGCTAGGATGCTTCCTGAAGTTGCCTTCTATGACCATACGATGTCCCCTCGAATGTCCCTCTTACATCCAACGAATAGGGTTACCTACCAATTAATGGTATGGATAGAACTATTCTAAAGGAATAAAAACAACAACGACCAATTCTAAGTAGGTAATAAGACTTTTAGTTGCTCGCTCTATCAAAATACTTTTCACACCTCACACTTTTGTCAAAGTTCAAACTCTTTTCAAAAACAAAACATTTCAGAATACTTTGTATACATTCCTACATGAATCATTACAAAGTCAAAGCGAAATGCCTTTCAAAACATCTTTCAAACACACGAAAGCACTTTTTGAAAATGATCTAAGAGCAACTAAGAGCCCGTAGATAACTACGGATGGAAAAGGTGCTAATACCTTCCCTTTTCATACTTCTCCCTTACTCAGAATCTAACGAAGGTCTTTTTCTGTACTTTATACCTTCCCTTAATTGGATAAAAGAAAAGTCGGTGGCAACTCTTGCTATCCGCACATTTGTGATACAAAAATCTCAAAGTCAGTTCACGTATTCTGGCTGGCGACTCTGGGGAGACACTCTAAAGAGAATACCTTAGGGATTTTAGATAATTTTCTTTTTCTGTTTGACTTGCTTGCTTTATCTTTAAGGGTTGCTTGGGTATTATATTTGTGGGGGATCCTACACGGATCCGGTTTCCTTTAGGTAAGTAGCAATAAATCATCGCGACCGTTAGACGTATATCAAAATGGTCAACATGATGGCTACGTTAGTGTGACACTTTGGATGTCCTGATACTCTTCATTTCCAAGTTGAGGATAGTATTTGGCTTCTGCGTGGTGTCATCAGCACTAACTATACTTTTAGAACCTTAATTGACCCATCTTGGCCATTAGAAGGTAGTGAGATGGCCGGCTTTGGTGCAGACTAAGGTTGGTTGATACTCGATGCTACGCTAATTAAGATCAGACTTTTGGGATATTTTCGGTCGACCACTTGGTAGTCGTATTGAAATAAACGCCTACGAGAAAGATCAATGATATGATATTCCTAGAACCCGGTTACTATCATAGGACAGGATGAACCAACTCAAACTTTTGGTGGGTAATCACCTATACCTTATGCAAGCCTTAAACCTAGGCTCATTGTGTGAATTGTTTGTGTGTGCTAAACATGACATCATGACATCATCGCATTGCATATCATTTCTAACTACTTCGAGGACCTAGGGATTTATCTTTGCTCCTGTTTATAGGGATTATGGCATCTATGAAGACTATCCAAATCAACTTCATGGGTATACCTTCTCAGCTCAAAGAATTGGTTTCAAAGATTCCTGATCATGCTCAGTTCATCAAAAGACATGGTTATCTGCTTGACTTGGTTATCTCCGGTTTTGAAGAAGATATGATGCATGACCTATTTCGAGTTCTTTGATCAAAACACCATTGCTTTACATTCCAGTTATCGGTTGGTTCCTACCTTGGAAGAGTTCTCTAAGCTACTTGGGAGTACGTATTCTTGACCAAATGCCATTCACGGTTTAGAAAAAGTTCCTAGGTGCGAAGACATCGCATCGACATTACACCTAAAGCGCTCAGACATTGAGGCCAATTAGGAAACAAGAAGTGGAGTTAAGGGTTTACTTGCCAAGTTCCTAATTAAGAAAGCCCGAGAGTTCCTCAAAGTTATGAGTTTCCACGCATTCGAAGACATTGTGTCTTTGCTAATTTATGGTTTGGTTCTATTTCCTAACTCGGATCAATTCATAGATGTCAACCATCAAGTTGTTTCTTACCCGATCCATGCCTACTCTACTTGGAGACATCCTACATTCTCTCCACACTCATACTACTAAAAGACAAGGAACTCTCATGTGTTGCATACCGTTACTTTCCAGGTGGTTTATTTCGCACCTTCCTCCATCAGTTTTGAAGAACGAGCAAAGGTTGAGGTGGTCTCAAAGACTAATGTCACTCTCTCATTCAGATATCCGTTGGAGTCTTTTCTCTCAAAAGGACTTCACATTCATCGAGCGTTGTGGAGAATTCCCTAATGTACCACTCCTTGGTATGAGGGGAGGTATCACCTACAACCCTTCTCTAGCTCTACGTCAGTTTGGTTTTGCTCGAAGAGATGGTCCATATGATATGCTTCTCCAAGATGTTGTGTTCGACTACAACCACGATCTCGAGTTAAGCGAAGGTTCATACACGCTTGGGGCATGGTAAAGAAGACTGATACCAAGACTTTGGGGCACCAAAACTCCATTCCTTGGGAACCTTACCTCAAATGGGTGCGAGCTCGAGCTCAAAACCTCATGATGCCATTCACGCCTGTGTTACCAGTAATTATGGAACCTGTTGCTATAGGTGACGTACCCTATACTGTTCTCCATCCCGACATGCCTACTGATTTTGAAGACTTGAAGAGGTCCTGGATTCAACTAAAAGAAGAAAGGGATACATTGGAAGCTCAGTGCTATGCAAGCGAGAAGAAGGTACTAGGGTTGGCAAAGCTAATTCACGAGGAGCGAAGCATCAACGCCTACCTCGGCACCAATAGGAAGCGCCCATGGGAGACTTAGAGCTTTATGATTTTTATGCTTTTCTTTTATTGGTTTGAACTATCTCTTGTACTTAAAAAGAAAAAGAGAAAAAAAGATAACTAATAAATGTTTGTTCGTGCTTGTTTAACAAGTTTAAATCTCTAAGGTCCTTGAAAACATTGCATTGCATTTGCATAAACATCACATATCATGGCATAACATCTCATAACAGGTACATCGAAGATTGGTTTTCTCATTTTCTCGCTATTTATTTTAGAAATGGCTCTTGAACAATCCAAAGATCTCCGAGTTGAAATGCTCGGTTCGAGGAGATGTTCACTAGCTTGGTCCAGGACAAGAAGATATGAAGAAGCTCATCAACAGATAGAAGAGGGTCGTTGGTGTTCTCAACATGGGTAGGCGTTACAAAGGTGGTCCTAAAGTGGTCACCGGATAGAGCTCTCGGAAGGAAGTGTCAAGGCGGGGGGTGTCGGGGCAATGAAGAAGGCGGCGTGACCTTAGAAGAGAGAAGATCTCTATGATAATGACAAGTACTCATGAAGATGACAAGTACAAGCAACTTGAAGACCGTCGAATGTTGTGGAAAATACGAAGATGTCCGAGTTGAATTTTGATGATCGAGTCTTGTTCTGTTGTGGTAATTCCTCCCAATTCAAAGTCACTTTGCAAGTATGATGGCATTTCTTGTCCAGAAAGCTGCATTTGAAGTCCTATGTTGGAAGATCAACCCCATCTTGATGAGAGAAAGTTGTGGATGCATTATTTTCAAGAGAGTTTGTCGGGAACTCAATTGGAATGGTATTATCAACTAGAATGGCCGTATCCATACTTGGGTGACTTAGCGATGCTTTCTGACAGTATGAGTTCAATCTTGAGTTGACACCCACTCGCATGTGTCTGGTGAAGCTGACTTTGTAGGATTTTGTATCCAAATGTGCGGATAGCAAGTCGCCACCGACTTTTATTTTTATCAATTAAGGGAAGGTAAAAGTGAAAAAAGACCTTCGTTAGATTAGAGTTCGGGAGAATGGTTATGAAAAGGGAAGGTATTAGCACCCTTTCCATCCGTAGTTATCTCGGGCTCTTAGTTACTCTAGATCACTTTTAAAATTGCTTTTGTGTGTTTGACAAAAATGTTTTGAAAGAGGCATTTCGCTTTGACTTTGTAATGACTCATGTAGGAGTGTATACAAAGTGTTGGAAATGTTTTGTTTTGAAAAGAATTTGAACTTTGAAAAAGAATGTGTGGTGTGAAAAGCATTTGATAGAGCAAGCAACTAAAGACTTATTTACCTACTCGAATTGGTCGTTTTGTTGTACTTCTACATTCCTTTAGAATAGCGCTAGCCATACCATTAGTTAGTAGGTAGCTCCATTCGTTGGATGTAAGCGGGACATTCGAAGGACATCGGATGGTCATAGAAGGCAACTTGTAGGAAGTATCCTAGCACATTCGAAGGGACTATCATCATTTTCGTGGCGACAATCGGGTCAAGATCATGTATTCGTAGGCGACATCGTGTCTTATGATCTTTGTATCGAAGGGACTATGATGATTTGTTTGTGGCAGCGGTGCTAGAATACCTCTACGTTCGAGGACATGACCATTTGAATTCGAAGGCATCGAGAAAATTACCCAAAGGGGTGCGTGTGTGAAAGAAGTGTGTCAAATTCAGATATTTTATCTTGAAGATTAGTGAGCTATGTTGATTTTAATCTTGCCATACCGCCTAATTACTAGCAATTTAGGGTGCGGAAATTAAAATGCGGAATGTAAAGTGCGGAAGGTAAATGTCCTACGCTATTACAAGGCTTTGGGGCAGATACATAATTTAAACTTCGGAAAATAAAACCCTAGATTAAACTATTACAACCCATGAACAATTACATTATTGGAAAAATAGAGAGTGAAAGCGTCCAGAATCGGACAACGTGAAGGAATAAGAGATCGGAAAATATGATGGAATCGAAATAAGAAAAAAAGTTAGAAAAATGCAAGTTTTAATATGAGAAAATTAATACATCTGGAAATAAGATAAATAACTTAAAATAATTTTTGGGATTTTTGGCAGCTTTAATAATTAAAATGCAATTAAAAGTGAATTAAATGCAAAATATAAATAAAATAAATATGCATGCAAAATTATATTTTTAATTTATTAAATTAAATAAAGATTTTATGAAAATAATGTAAAAGAAAAAAATGTTTTGGTAATTTTTAATGCAGAATAAAAATTGTGAAAAGAATTGAAATAAAATGCAAAATATTGAAATAATTAGAAAATAGGAAAATAATGCAAGTTTGGTAAAGAGAGCAAAAACGGTCTGATGAGGATCGAACTCATGACCACAGAGGCGAAATCTTAAGTCCACATGCCTTGACCAACTGTGCTAGCGTGCTTCTTTGTTTGGAAGCGGAATGAGTGGAAAACACGTCGCCTTAAGTTTGCGCTTCGGCGGACTTCATCTCACTACCTTTTGAATTTTGAAACTTGATCGGCTTTTGCTCGGCCTAGAATACAACAAAGTCAAAAAGCAAGCATGCATAATATAAATACATTCTAAAGCCATGGTTCGATTGGAAACATCATCGAATGCAATGGTATTTGTCTCGGGGTCCAATTTTCCTATTTGTGAAACCCTAAAACGGCACGGAAACCCTAGTTATGGTATATCACGATTCAAGCCATGGAAATGCAATCGAATAACCGGATAAACACAAACTTCATTCTAATCACAAAAACAACAATGAAACATGTTAATAATGCATGAAAATTAAAATACGATTTTGGATTTTCAAGAACAAACCAAACTGGTTTTCGATTCGGATGGATTCGAGCAATGTGAAAGTGCGGATTCACTACGGAGGTATCAAGAATGCAATGGACACCTTAAATCGATTGAACGGCTGGAACTAGGGTTGCTATTTGCTTCAAGAACTCGATTTTCGGTTTGAGAATAGGGTTTAGAGCCAATTTTCGTTGTCTTTCATGTGGTATGCATCGGTATAATCTTGGATGGATTTGGCATTGTTTTGGGAAAGAATTGATCAATAATCAATGATAATCAAATTTGATTTTGCAAAAATCAAATCTTCAAACTTTGGTCAATTTCAATCTAATCTTGCCATATTGATCCAATTTGAAATTCTGGCTTTTAATGAATTGTTGGATCACAAAAGAAATAAAAATCAATTTGCAATTAATTTGGATTTTATACTTTATTTTTCAATTTAATTTGTATTTAAATGAATAAATTCCAAATTAAATAGGAAAATAAAATAAAAATTCGTGGCATTGGGCTTGGACATTCCTAATTTCATGAGGAATAAGTTAGGATGAAGAAAAAGTAGGCCCATTTGCAAAGTTTTGATTTTAGGAGTATTTCTCTTTGTGCATTCTTTCAAAATTGCCCACTTGTGAATGGTGTAACTTGCTCATTTTCCACATTTTGAGTGTTCTTGGACTTTTGGAAAGCTCTAAGAGTCCTCTAACCAACCTTTTTGGTCTCATCTCAATTGGAGTTACCATGCTCAATATATCTTCAAAGCAAAAGTTGACTTTTGTTGACTTTGAAAATGACACTGTAATGTTTTGAGCTATACCTCTCAAATGAAGCATTTTTGGACATTCTTGTGAGACATGAAGTTGTAGAAATTGAATTTCCTTCAAAACAAGAGGTGGTGGAAAAATTTAGAAAGTATGAAAAGTTATGATCAGTCAAAGTTGATTGACTTTTCACCTAGAAACCCTAATTTAGAAAGTTTGACTTTTGAGCAAATCTTGAGTTTTCTTGATGAATCATGATCAACCCTTGATCAAATGATGAATGTAACTTCAAAATGAGGATGTTGACAAAAAATCAAGTTTGGTATGTTGACCACGATTGACTTTTGTCCAATACACGATTTTCGACCATCGAGCAATTGCGAAACTTGACTTGTGAGGCTTGAAACTTGACATGGAGAATCTTTGAAGCATATGAGGAGGCATGAAGACCATTGGAGATGTTGGAAATCCATCTTGACTTGAGAGATACCAAACCCTAGTTTGGGTTGATTGTCTAGGAGAGTTTGTCGATCACTCTTGAGGAATCCTTGAGCATAGATGTATGAAATCTTTTGAGAAGATGGAGGGCAAATTTTGGGGTATGACAGCTGCCCATTCAATCTTCTTGTCTTGGAGGGTTAGATTGACACGCTTGTCTTCGTGACACGGAGGTGAAGATGATTGAACACTCAATACTGAAAATTTGCACTCGCTGTTGGTGACGATGCGGGAATGGGCTTCTGAGATGCCATTTGGAGAAGTTGGAGACTTCCTTGGGGAGCAGTCGTGCAGCTAGACTCGAGGTTGTCAATAGGAGAGGTAGAGATGGGCTTAAGATGCCATCTGGAAAGGTCGATCTTGGGGAGTGGTCGTATGTTAAACTCATAGATGTTCTGGAGCGGAGAGGAGATGGGCTTAAGATGCCATCGAGAGGGTAAATGCGTTAGAATTCGTGTTCACTTTGAATGAAGTTATTGGTTTGTATTGATTTTTAACCATATATGCGGCATTACGAAAGTGAAGAAATGTTGACAAGTAGTCGGAGATGGGCTTAAGATGCCATCCAAGGCAATGAGTCGTCGCTAGAACTACGATTCTTTGTTGATAATAGGAAGAGGTCGAATAAATCTTCGTGTCGATTACTACGTGGTTGGCAAAATGTGGATAGCTTCCTGTTGTGCATCGGTGTTGATCCATTGCCCGTTATCGGAGGATAACCAGTGGTCTTCGATAGTTTTCCGTCGGTTCGGGGCTTAATCACAGACCCGATCGGAGGACAACAGGCGGTCTTTCGGATAGTTTTCCGTCGATTCGGGGCTTAATCACGGACTGTTTGCGTCGGTGTACATTTTTGGAGAAAAACAAGAAACTTTGATAGAATATTTGTTAGTTTTGCAAAGTATGATGCATAACAATGTATATGAATGACATATGCATGAATTATGACTTTATGAGAAATGTATGGATGATAGATGTTGTGATATTTCAAAACATATCCATCTTGAAGAAGATCGGATGTTACGTTTGAAGATTTGACTTACGCTTGGGGAATTGTGGTGAAAACCCGCTTTTGAAGGAGAAGAAAGATATCTGGATTCCTCCGATGCACTATCGACCAAGTCTTGGGCCTAGATATTGTTGAGGAAGGTAGAGATCGAAACTTGTTGTTGGAGATCTCATAGACCTGCGAGGAGAATGGGGGCGATCATTGGGGACCTTGTATGTAGATCCTCTTGAAATTTGGGAGGCTCTGCGGGGATTGAGTGTAGATCTCGCGGGAGAGCATTTGATGGTTGTTGAGACCAGGGTTAGAAGAGTGCGGAGCCGTTGTAATCTCTGGTGGGGGATAAAATGTAGTTTCTTCCGATGCACTATCGACCAAGTCTCGTTAATACGGATCTGCTGCCGGGAGAAGGGAGGATTGAGACACGTCCGGGATGAATACCTTGGTGGGGATGAGGTGTTCTTGCTTGGGAGGCGATGTAACATTGCTCGGTTGAGTGGAATCACTGCTTGTGGATTAGCATATACTCATTTGGGGAGGTTTGTGGTGGTGACACCTTTGTGGGGATCATGCTCGTGGGAATGCTTTGGTGACTTTCGTCGTCGTCCCAATTCACGGAGCTGTAGTAAGTACTTTTGTATGTTCACTTTTTGTATGTTTGTGATTAGATTCTTATTGTCAAATCGTATAATCATTCAAAGCAAGCGTTGGACTTATTAAGCGACAACAACGAGAAATTGTAAAGAGAAAGAAGCTTGCGTTTATTTGAAAGGTGGCGTATGGCCAAGTAGTTTGTACACAAGAAGGTAAAAGCTATGCGGAAACAATCTGTTAAGTTCCAACTATGCTAGTACTCATATATTTCGACTATCTCATCTCCTTCTTTGTAGAAAGTGAGTAGTGATCTTAGCCATTTGAACCTTGAATCTTGATAGTAGTGCAGGCGGTGATCTGGAAGAGACATAGTCGTGCGCTTAAATCCTAACTTTTGCCTAGACCGCCTTTCGGGTTTCGATCTCTAGGGATACCCTTTTGCCCAACCGCCTTTTCGGGTTTTCGACTTGCGGGTGTACATGTTTTGTATATATCCTTTATTTTTGCAGAACCTTTTGGTTCGCCGGATCTCCTTATTTTTGCCTAGGTTTGTCGACCTAGCGGGTCTTTTTATGCGTAGTATTTTTTGACTATGTCTGCGTTCAGGGTGTGGGAAGTCTTCACCATCCATGGTGCTAAGTATCATAGCTCATGGGAAAATCATCTTGACTACAAGCGGTCCCTCATAAGTGGGAGTCCATTTGCCCTGGGATCACCTTGTGGAAGAATGATGCGCTTGACTACTAGATCACCGACTTGGTAGACTCGGTGTTTGACCTTCTTGTTAAATGCTCGATCATTCGTTTCGATAAATCATCCATGGCGGATGGATGCGGTCGTTCTCATCGATCAAGTTAATCGGTCAAGGCGATGCAGACAATCGTCTTCGCCTAACTCGCTTCGGAGGACTCGGTTGAGGTATCCGAACCTCGATGGGTAAGGCGGCTTCCATACTGTAGACAAGAGAAGGGTTGCCCGTTGATGTTCGTCTTGTGGTCGATAACCATGAAGAGCAAATGGTAACATCTCATGCCAATCTTTGTAAGTCACATCATCATTACGTATAATCTTCTTAATGTTCTTGTTGGCGGCTTCCTGCGCCATTCATCTTAGGCCGATATGGAAAAGTTGTGATGCTTGATCTTGAGCTGCGTGCGAGTTTGGTGATCATCTTATTGTTGAGATTAGAGCCGTTATCGTGATAATCCTTTCGGGGTGCCATAGCAAATAAGATTATGTTTGATGAATCGAGCCACAACATTCTTGGTAACAGATCTGACGAGGTGCTTCTACCCACTTGGTAAAGTAATCGATTGCCACGGATGAAGCGATGTCCATTGGAAGCTGTGGGCGATTTCTCCAATCATGTCAATGCCCCACATTGCAAAGGCCAAGGAGAAGTTAAAACATTCGAGAGTCTGGAGAGTGCGTGTACTTTATCGGCATAAATCGGCATTTGTGACAAGATCGAGCATAGCGGTGACAATCGGCTTCCATGGTGGACCAATAGTAACTGTTCTCAAAATCTTCTTAGCCATGGTGTGTCCTTTGGAGTGGGTACCAAATGCCTTGTGTAACTCTTCCATGATCGCATTGTTTTCGGTCTACGGTGATAAGCACAAGTCGTGGTTGCGCTTGTATAAAATGTCGTTCTTGAGAAAGAATTTGGAAGCAAATCTTCTCATGAACTTCTTATCATTATGAGATGCCCTGCGGATATTCTTGAGTCTCAAGATACCTCTTCACGTCATAGTACCAAGGTTTCTCTTACTGCGTCAAGCTCACAACAATCTGTTGGTTCGTCGAACTTCTCAATGATGATGCAGGGAGCCTCGTTGTCCCATCGACCTTGAACATAGGCGACATAGTAGCTAATCGTGTCACTTGGTGATTCTCTTCTCGTGGAATATGATTGAAAGTGATCTCTTGAAGTAGGGGATCAAACTCGAGAACATTCTCGATAGGGAATGAGATTTGGATGCTTAGTATCCACTCGCCTTTTATCGTGATCACTAAAGTGAGTCTCCATACACTTGTAAGAACTTGATTCTTAAGTCAATATGACTTTAAGACCCATGATGCACGCTTGTACTCGGCCATGTTGTTGGTGCAATGAAACATAATCTGGCGAAAGGTGTGTCGCTGGGGGATGTAATGATGGCGCCAATGCCATTGCCAAGTGCGTTTGAGGCTCCATCAAAGACCATAGTCCATCGGGATCCTTGTTCGGGTCCTTAAATGCAGGCTGGTTCTTACAATCTGTAACTAGTAAAACATCTTCGTAAATTGAGCGCATAGGCGATAGTCATCTGACTTGATGAGCCAAATGATCGGCTACCACACTTCCTTTGATCGCTTTACGAGAAGTGTCTTGGATGTCATATTCGGTCAAGATCATTTGCCATCTTGCTATTCTTCGGAAAGCTGGTTTCTCAAAGATGTATTTTATCGGATCCATCTTAGAAATCAACAAGGTAGTGTGAGTCAACATATCTTGTCTTAGTCGTGACAGCAAAAGCGTTACAAGTTTTCTCGAGTTGTGAGTATCTTGTTTCACGGTCGGTAAACTTTTGCTAAGGTAGTATATTGCATGCTCTTTCGACCAGACTCGTCATGTTGCCCCAACACACACATTGAGTTCTCTAACACTTTATCAAGTACATGATAAGAGGTCTTCCTTGGTTGGCATCGGGATAGGAGGATTACTGGGTACTCCTTGATTTTGTCAAAGCGATCGGCAATCGTCGTTCCATTCCACTACTTGATCTTTCTTGAGTAACTTGAAGATTGGCTCACAAGTAGCGATTAAGTGTGCAATGAATGCGGAAATGTAGTTCAATCGGCCCGAAAACCTCGACTTCTTTCTCTGCATGCGGGGCGGCATCTCTTGAATAGCTTTAACCTTGGCGGGGTCACCTCAATACCTCTTCCGACTACAAACCCTAAGAGTTTTCGGATCGACTCAAAGGTGCACTTGTTGAGATTAGGTCTCAATCATACTTCTTCAATCATCAAATAGTTTACGCAAATGATCAAGATGTTCTTCTTGATCTGTGATCGAGCTATCATGCCGTCGACGTAGACCTCTATCTCGTGATGAATCATGTCATGAAATAATGTTACCATTACTGTAAGTGGCGCCGATTCTTGATCCGAGCGGCATAACCTTGTAGCGAGAAAGTGCCTTGTATGTAGTAGTCTTCTCCATGTCTTGAGGAGCCATTTTGATCGATTATGTAGGAGAAACCATCCATGAAGGAGAAAACCTTATCTTTGGGTGTTGTCAACGAACATCAATATGAGGAAGTGGGAAATCGTCTTTCGGACTTGCTTTGTTCGAGATCTCGTAATCCACACACATTCGTACCTTACCATCCTTCTTGGCACGGGTACCACATTAGCAACCTTGGGGATAGGAAGTATGACTAGGAAACCGCGTTGAGCGCTTCATAACTTGCTTTGATTTCTCTGACATCTCGGGACTCATCTGACAGACCTTACATTTCCTGGGAGAAAACCTTCTTTGTCGGCAATCGGTGTACCGATATCAATGTCTAAACCGGCATGTCTTCGTATGACCAAGCAAAACCTCAACATGTCTCGTAGCATACGAATCAACCTTTCTTTAACTTTGTTCTCAAGACCCTCCTATCTTGATCTCTTTTACATCTTCGTCGGTTACCCAAATTCACAACCTCGACTTGCTCTTAGGTGTGGTGTATAACTCGCTCTTCTTGTTGTAGCGATCGGCAAGTTCTCTGGCACTTCACAATCTTCCTCACTTTCGTCTTGGCTTGGTAGATCGGATTATCGAAGTCATATTTAGCACTAGCATATTTATTGAGATTGGAGTGATTACTGCGATGTATCACGTGGGTGTGTGTAAGAACACATAGCTTTTGAAGGGGTGATAAAGTAAAGAGAAAACAAACAATTGAATGCAAAGTCCAACGATTTATTGAATGAAAATCATGACGACGAATAATAACCCTCATAAGCGAGCCATGATGCCGGGCAAGGCACTGGCTTTCAAAGTTTATTGTTCAAAACATAAAGAAATCGAAAAAAAACAAAACAAGAGCAATTACTCGACTAAAGAGATTGGTATGGCGTCTTGATCTTCCAATTCTTGAGCCCATGATCGGGTTAGGAAGATCCACTTGCGATGTCGAAGCCGTTGTCGTCGTCTTCTATAGCATGGATTCCACTTTGGTGATGCGGAAAGGAAGTTGGCGGCACGTTCACGGCGTATCATCTTGACCCTTGATGGTGAAGCCTAAACCAGTCTTGTCAAATTTGAAAGGAAGATCAGGAGTTGTCCCCAAATAGAACTACCTCCTTGTTCAACGATGGCTTGAGCATCTTTCAATGAGGCCATCCTAGGCGAACTTGTGCATCTTCGAGGAGGCAGGAGAGTCAGGGCATGACTCGGGTATTGTTTCAAAAGCTTGACGGGGTCTCAAGAATTCACCCTCCATCTCAGGTATCGGAATGACGTAGATGGTGACCATATACTCTTCTTCACCACACTGTAACAACCTTCCCTTTCACGGGTACTTGAGTTTCGAATGCAAGGTAAGAGTATGCCTGCCCATATATCAAAGGCGTCCAAGTAGGCAAGAGTAAGTTGGACGGATGTCCATGACAAAGATAGTAGAGTCAAAAGTGCGGGAACCGACTTTAATAGGCGTGAGCTCTCAATCTTGTTGCTTAGAACCATCAAAGCTCTCACAATAATGTCCTTGGGTCTCGAACCAACCCTTGACATCAAGTCGATCAAAGCGATCTTGGTAAGATATTGAGGCAGCCGGTATCAACCAAAACATGAGATAAGGTAGTGCCTTTGCATTCAACAGAGATGTGCAAGGCTTTGTTGTGTTTCTTTCGGAAGGTCAAATCGACATCGGAGAAAGCCTAGGCCGTTGTTGGCAGCCGGCTGTAATACAAACTTGAATTGATCGGTGTAGTGTCTTGCGGCACATGAGCATTCTTGAAACTTCACCAGGCGTTAGCATGAGCCTCGGGCATAAAAGCGAGCAAGCATGGAGATCTTGGGCCAGATGCATCTAAGCTGATTCCACAACATTGTAGTCACTCTTCTTGATGATCTTGAATTTCCTCCATTTCTTGTTTGGAGGTGTCTTGATAACTTCCTTTGGTACTACGGTTGAAGCGGGATGAGTCCTTGGTTCTTTCCCTCTAGTGGGGATATTGATTGGTAGGCGGAATCGTTGGAGTCATGATGTCTTTTGGAGGAGATCTCGGAGAATACTCTTCCGGTTACGGTCACCTTCTTGGATCCGGTGATGTTGTCAATGTCGGGAATAGAAACTTGATAAGATCTTCAATAGTCGAGGAGGGTCTTGCTTGGCCATGATAGTAAACATCACTCCATAATTCAAGGGATAGCCTTGTCGGAGGAATATGGCCTGGTCTTGGAAGTGATAATGAGAGGTGCCACTCTAGGCACAGGAATCGTGAGGGAAATTCTTATTGTGTTAACATCGGCATAGTCTTACGGAAATCGTCACCCTCGGTCGCCTTAACATCTTCAATAGGAATCTTGTAACTATCGGGGACTGTACTTCACCATGTAATCATACTTTCCACTTGGCTGCCCCAAGGTATCCCACACGAGATGGCAGTTTCGTTCGCATTGTCAATCTTCAACTTAGACATTTCTTCACCTGACTTACGCAGGTGGTTTGAAATAGTATCTCACGGTTATCCATCATGCCTTTGAACACGTCTTCTCAACCAAGCCAACCATCGGTGGCGGATGGGCACTGTGACAATTCTCGGGCATCTGGATTGACACGCTTGCAACAAATTCTTCTTGATCATCGGAGGAATGGTCAGTCATCTATGTTGAAAACATAAGTATCGTCCCAACGACATTGGAACTCTTGTCATGGTTAGGCATAGGCGCGTTGATCACATTGGTCTCACGGGAGGATCAAATTCAATCTGCTTAGCTTGATCATATCTTGAATCTTGTTCTTGAGCCCACAATTGTCGATTAATCGTGCCACAGGCTATTGGAATGGTAAGCACACTTAGCATTAGGATTGTACTTGGAGGAAGTGTTGACATTACGAGGAGGATCCCTCAAGGTAATCGACTCTCGTTCAACATGTGTTGCAAGGCTTGCGACAAAGGCATGTTGATCTTCGTAAACTATCTTCGTGGCGCGTTCGGCTACATGCGTTGTCTCGAGGTTGTCTTGATGTAGGATTGGAATCCTGGCCCCCACATTAGCGGTCGGTCTTGGCTCGGCTTTTCGACCATACGGCATTAGCTTCTTTCTTAGCACCAAAGATCTCTTGGCGATTTGAAGATGTCTACATGAATCTTTCCTCTTGATACCGGCTTATCGCTGCTTTGTCAATATCATTTCGGTGAATCCGGATGAAGAATTTCAATCGGATGATTGAAGAATGGGCTGTCGGTGTTCCCATGAACATATCAACCAACTCCTATTGGACAAGGGTGGTTGAACTACGCACTGCTAGATCTCTCCATTTGAGCATACTCCTTGAACTTCTCGTCGACCCATAGACATGCTTTGTAGTTGCATGCGAGTGGGTGTCAATTCGACATTGTACTCATCATGCGTAGAAAGCATCATTAAGTCACTCCAAATACGGATACGGTCATTCTCTAGGCGATAGTACCATTCAAGCGGGTTAGGACAAACTCTCTTGAAATAGTGCATCCACAACTTTCTATCATCGGTGTGGGGATTGATCTTACGGACATAGGACTTCAAATGACTTTGGGCAAGACATGCCATCATACTTAGCAAAAGTAGGAACTTTGAATTTGGGAGGAATCACAACACGGGGAACAAGACTCGGATCATCAAAGTTCGCCGGACATCTTGAGTTTTCCACAGCATTGAGACGATCTTCAAGTTGTTTGTACTTGTCATCTTCATCAGTGTTGGCTATAATCAGTGGTCCTCTCCTCCTTTCTTTGGTTCCGTTGCTCACCTTCATCACCCTTGGTACTCCCTCGGTATGGACACTTCCTTGAGAGAGCTCAATCGGTGACCACCTTAGGACCCCCTTTGAAACGTCTACCCATGTTGAGGAGACCAACAACCTTCTTCTTCTGTTGATGAGCTTCTTCAAATCTTCTTGGCCTTGGACCAGTTGGTAAACATCTCTGGCGGGCATTACGAGCACGAAGATCTTTGTGATCTGTTCAAGAGCCATTTCTGCTAAAATAAATAGCGAGCAAATGAAAACCAATCTCAATGTACAGTGATGCAATGTTATGCTATGCTATGCGATGTTTATGCGAATGCAATGCAATGTTTTCAAGGACCTAAGAGATTTAAATTTGTTAAACAAGCAATGAACAAACATTTATTAGTACTTCTTTTTATTATTCTTTTTTCTTTTTAAGTACAAGAGATAGTTCAAAACAATAAAAGAAAACAAAACATCCTAAAGCTCTAAGTCTCCCATGGGCGCTTCCTCTTGGTGCCGATGTAAGCGTTGATGTTTCGCTCCTCGTGAAGTAGCTTGGTCAACTCTAGCACTTTCTTCTCGCTTGCGTAACTTGAGCTTCAAGGTATCCCTCTCTTCTTTAAGTTGAATCCGGGATCTCTTCAAGTCTTCAAAATCGGTAGGCATGTCGGGATGGAGAGCGACATAGAATCGTCACCTATAGCAAGTTCCATAATTCTTGGTAAAGCAGTGTGAATGGCATCATGAGGTTTTGAGCTCGAGCTCATACCCATTTGAGGTAAGGTTCCCAAGGAATGGAGTTCGGTGCCCCAAAGTCTTGGTATCGATCTTCTTTACCATGCCCCAAGCATGTATAAACCTTAAATCGTGATGCGGAATCGTGATTGTGTCGAACACAATATCTTGGAGAAGCATATCATGTGGACCATCTCTTGAGCAAAACCAAGCTGACGTAGAGCTAGAGAAGGGTTATAAGTAATACCTCCTTATACCAAGTAGTGGTACATTAGAAATTCTCCACAATGCTCGATGAATGTGAAGTCCTTTTGAGAGAAAAGATTCCAACGGATATCGGAATGAGAGAGTGACATCAATCTTTGAGACCATCTCAACCTTTGTTCGTTCTTCAAAACGATGGAGGAAGGTGCGAAATAAACCACCTTGAAAGTAACGGTATCAACACATGAGAGTTCCTTGTCGCTTAGTATGCAGTGTGGAGAGAATGTAGGATATCCCAAGTAAGATGAGGCCTTGGATTGCGGGTAGAAACAACTTGATGGCATTGACATCTATGAATTGATCGAGTTAGGGAATAGAACCAAACCATAAATTAGCAAGGCCACAATGTTTTCAAATGCATGAAACTCATAACTTTGAGGAATTCTCGGGCTTTCTTGATTAAGAACTTGGAAAGTAAACCCTTAACTCCACTTCTAGTTTCCCAATTGGCTTGATGTCTGACGCTTAAGATGTAAAGCGGATGCGATGTCTTGAACTTAGGAACCTTTTCCAAACGGTGAATGGCATTTGGTCAAGAATAGGTACCCAGTAGCTAGAAATTCTTCAAGGTAGGAACCAAGCGATAATCAGAAATGTAAAGCAATGGTGTTTGGATCGAAGAAGCTGGAATAGGACATGCATCATATCTTCTTCAAAACCGGAGATAACCAAATCAAGTAGATAACCATGTCTTTTGATGAGCTGAGCATGGTCGGAATTTACGAAACCAATTCTTTGAGTTGAGAAGGGATACCCATGAAGTTGATTCGGATAGTCTTTCTAGAAGCCATAATCCCTACAAAGCGAGCAAAGATAAATCCCTAGGTCCTTGAAATAGTTAGAAATGATATGCAATGCGAATGATGTCATGATGTCATGTTTAGCACACACAAACAATTCACACAATGAGCCTAGGGTTAAGGCTTGCATGAGGTATAGGTGATTACCCTACCAAAAGTTTGAGTTGGTTCATCTGTCCTATAATAATAACTTAGGGTTCTAGGAATCTCATATCACGGATCTTTCTCGTGGCGCTTATTTCAATCTGACGACAGTGGTCGATCGAAAATGTCCCAAAGTCTAATCTCGATGGCGTAGCATCGGTATCAACCAACCTCGGTCTACACCAAAGCCGTCCATCTCACTACCTTCTAATGGCCAAGATGGGTCAATTAAGGTTCTAAAAGTTTAGTTAGCTTGATGACACCACGCGAAGCCAAATACTATCTTCAACTTGGGAATGAAGAGTATCGGGACAACAAAGTGTCACGCTAGCTAGCCATCATGTTGACGCGTAGTTATCGTCTAGCGGTCGCGATGATCTAATGCTACTTACCTAAAGGAAACCGGATCCGGTGTAGGATCCCCAACAATATAATACCAAGCAACCCTTAAAGATAAAGCAACAAGTCAAACAAAAAGCATTAAATGTTATCTAAAATCCTAAGGCAATTCTCTCTTTTAGGGTTTTCCCAGTGTCGCCAGATTACATGTCTGTGAAGCCGACTTTGTAGGATTTTGTATCCAATGTGCGGATAGCAAGAGTCGCCACGACTTTTATTTTATCAATTAAGGGAAGGTAAAAGTACGAGAAAAGACCTTCGTTAGATTACGAGTTCGGGAGAATGGTTATGAAAAGGAAGGTATTAGCACCCCTTTCCATCCGTAGTTATCTCAGGCTCTTAGTTGCTCTAGATCACTTTTAAAATTGCTTTTGTGTGTTTGACAAAAATGTTTTGAAAAGGCATTTCGCTTTGACTTTGTAATGACTCATGTAGGAGTGTATACAAAGTGTTGGAAATGTTTTGTTTTGAAAAATTTGAACTTTGAAAAAGAATGTGGTGTGAAAAGCATTTGATAGAGCAAGCAACTAAAGACTTATTACCTACTCGGAATGGTCGTTTTGTTGTACTTCTACATTCCTTTAGAATAGCGCTAGCCATACCATTAGTTAGTAGGTAGCTCCATTCGTTGGATGTAAGCGGGACATTCGAAGGGACATCGGATGGTCATAGAAGGCAACTTGTAGGAAGTATCCTAGCACATTCGAAGGGACTATCATCATTTTCGTAGGCGACAATCGAGGTCAAGATCATGTATTGGAGGCGACATCGTGGGTCTTATGATCTTTGTATCGAAGGGACTATGATGATTTGTTTGGAGCAGCGGTGCTAGAATACCTCTACGTTAGAGGACATGACCATTTGAATTGAAAGGCATCGAGAGAAAATTACCCAAAGGGTGCGTGTGTGAAAAGTGTGTCAAATTCGGATATTTTATCTTGAAGATTAGAGTGAGCTATGTTCATTTTATCTTGCCATACCGCCTAATTACTAGCAATTTATAGGGTGCGGAAATTAAAATGCGGAATGTAAAGTGCGGAAGGTAAATGTCCTACGCTATTACAAGGCTTTGGGCGGATACATAATTTAAACTTGCGGAAAATAAAACCCTAATTAAACTATTACAACCCATGAACAATTACATTATTGGAAAAATAGAAGTGAAAAGCGTCCAGAATCAGAGCAACATGAAGGAATAAGAAATCGGGAAAATATGATGGAATCGAAATAAGAGAAAAAGTTAGAAAAATGCAATTTTAATATGAGAAAAATTAATACATCTTGGAAATAAGATAAATAACTTAAAATAATTTTTGGGATTTTTGGCAAAGCTTTAATAATTAAAATGCAATTAAAAGTGATTTAAATGCAAAATATAAATAAAATAAATATGCATGCAAAATTATAGTTTTAATTTATTAAATTAAATAAAGATTTTATGAAAATAATGTAAAAAAAAATGTTTTTGGTAATTTTTAATGCGAATAAAAATTGTGAAAAGAATTGAAATAAAATGCAAAATATTGAAATAATTAGAAAATAGGAAAATAATGCAAGTTTGGTAAAGAAGCAAAACCGGTCACGATGAGGATCGAACTCATGACCACAGGTGAAATCTTAAGTCCACGTATGCCTTGACCATTTGTCTAGGCGTGCTTCATTTGTTTGGAAGCGGAATGAGTGGAAGAAAACAGCGTCATATACGGTTGCTTAGTTCTCGCGGACTTCATCTCACCTTTGAATTTTGAAACTTGATGGCTTTGCTCGGCCTTCGAACAACAAGTCAAAAACAAGCATGCATAATATAAATACATTCTAAAGCCATGGTTCGATTGGAAACATCATCCGAATGCAATGGTCTTGGTCTCGAGGTCAATTTTCCTATTTTGTGAAACCCTAAAGCGACACGAAACCCTAGTTATGGTATATCACGATTCAAGCCATGGAAATGCAATCAATAACCGGATAAACTTGCAAACTTCATTAATCACAAAAACAACAATGAAACATGTTAATAATGCATGAAAATTAAAAATCGATTTTGGATTTTCAAGAACAAACCAAACTTCGGTTTTTACGATTCTGATGGTTTTGAGCAATGTGAAAGTGCGGATTCACTCGGAGGTATCAAGGAATGCAATGCACCTTAGAATCGATTGGCAATTTGGAACTAGGGTTGCTATTTGCTTGAAACTCGATTTTTGGTTTGAGAATAGGGTTTCGAGCCAATTTTTAGTTCTTTCATGTGGTATGCATCGGTATAATCTTGGATGGATTTGGCATTGTTTTGGAAGAATTGATCAATAATCAATGATAATCAAATTTGATTTTGCAAAATCAAATCTTCAAACTTTGGTCAATTTCAATCTAATCTTGCCATATTGATCCAATTTGAAATTGCGGCTTTTAATGAATTGATTGGATCACAAGAAGAAATAAAAATCAAATTTGCAATTAATTTGGATTTTATACTTTATTTTTCAATTTAATTTGTATTTAAATGAATAAATTCCAAATTAAATAGGAAAATAAAATAAAAATTCGTGGCATTGGGCTTGGACATTCCTAATTGCATAAGGAATAAGTTAGGATGAAGAAAAAGTAGGCCCATTTGCAAAATTTTGATTTTTAGGTATTTCTCTTTGTGCATTCTTTCAAAATTGCCCAACTTGTGAATGGTGTAACTTGCTCAATTTTCCACATTTTTGAGTGTTCTTGGACTTTTTGGAAAGCTCTAAGAGTCCTCTAACCAACCTTTTGGTCTCATCTCAATTGGAGTTACCATGCTCAATATATCTTCAAAGCAAAATTTGACTTTTTGTTGACTTTGAAAATGACCTATAATGTTTTGAGCTATACCTCTCAAATGAAGCATTTTTGGACATTCTTGTGAGACATGAAGTTGTAGAAATTGAATTTCCTTCAAAACAAGAGGTGGTGGAAAAATTCGAGAAAGTATGAGAAAGTTATGATCGATCAAAGTTGATTGACTTTTCACCTAGAAACCCTAATTTAGAAAGTTTGACTTTTGAGCAAATCTTGAGTTTTCTTGATGAATCATGATCAACCCTTGATCAAATGATGAATGTAACTTCAATGATGTTGACAAAAATGGAAGTTTGATTGTATGTTGACCACATTGACTTTTGTCAATACACGATTTTCAACCATCGAGCAATTATAGAAACTTGACTTGTGAGGCTTGAAACTTGACATGGAGAATCTTTGAAGCATATGAGGAGGCATGAAGACCATTGGAGATGTTGCAAATCCATCTTGACTTGAGAGATACCAAACCACTAGTTTGGGTTGATTGTCTAGGAGAGTTTGTCGATCGACTCTTGAGGAATCCTTGAGCATAGATGTATGAAATCTTTTGAGAAGATGGAGGGCAAATTTTGGGGTATGACACATGCAACTCAGAGCATGTCTATGGTCGTGATGAGAAATTCAAAGAATATGCTCGAAATGGAGAGATCTAGCGGTTCAACCACCCTTGTCAATATGGAGTTGGTTGATATGTTTATGGAACACAGCAGGGACCATTCTTCAATCATCGATCGGAAACTCTTGAATTTGGATTCACAGGCCGATATTGACGGAGGCGTGTTGGTATCAAAGCGGAAGATTCATGTAGAGTCGACATCCGAATCTTTGCCAAAGAGATCTTTTGGTGGTAAGAAAGAAACTAATCTTGTGGTCGAGAAAAGCGAGCCAAGACCAACGTGCTCAATCGTAGGCGGTTGTGATCTCCATCCCTACATGTTTTAACCTCAGCGAGACAGCGTGGCAGGAGCGCCGAGGCAGTTCTGGTCGACATGCCATTGTCCATGAGCCTTGCAACACATGTTGAAGCGGTGATTACTTTGAAGGATCCTCCTCGGTGTCAACACTTCCTCTCGAGATACAATCCTAATGCTAAGTGTGCTTACCATTCCAGCCCCAGGACACGACACGACAACTGTTGGGCTCGAAGAACAAGATTGAAGATATGATTGAAGTTAAGCGGAATGAGTTCGATCCTCCTGTTGAGACTCAAGATATGATCAGCAGCGCTATGCTTGACCATGACAAAGTTCCAATCTTTGGCGATAACTCAAATGCGTTTTTAACATAGATGACTTGACCATTCCTCGATGTATTAGAAGAACTTGCTGCAGCGGTGTCGATCGAGGATGCCCGAAGCTATGTTGGTGCCCGTACTTTGATGGTTGTGCTTGGTTGAGAAGGCGTGTTCGATGCATGATGGATAATCGTGAAATATTATTCTGAAACCACGTGGAGACGTGTGAAGACATGTCTAAAGCGAAGATCGAAGATGTGAATGGTATTTGTCGTCATGGGATACCTTGGGCAGCCAGTGGAAAGTATGATTACATGGTGAAGTGCCTTTGTTCACGAGAGCTACAACATTCCTATCGAAGATGTTAAGGTGAATAGGATGGGGTGTGATTTCCCGAAGACTATCGATGTTAACACCATAAGGATTTCGTGAGATCACAGCCTGAAGTGGCACCTCTCATCATTACCTCTCCCGACCCGTTCCGTATTCCTCGAAGCTATTCCTTGGGATTATGGATCGATGTCTACTATCATGGCGTCGAGCAAGACCCTCGACCATTGAGCTACCATTCGACATTGACAATATCACCCGGATCAAGTAAGGTGACCAGGAAGAGTATTCTCTCCAATCTCTCCTCCAAAGACCTGCGACTTATTTCGCATTCGACCATTCAACCGGTTCCGAGACTAGAGGAAGAACGGTGACTCATCACCTTTCGGCCTAAAGTACCAAAGGAAGTTCTTTGACACCTCGAACAAGAAATGGAGGAATTCGAAGATTATCAAGAAGAGTGACTACAACGTCGTGGAACAATTGGGACGAGACTCCGTCCAAGATCTCCATGCTTGCTCTGCTCTTGTGCTCAGGAGGCTCGTGCTAGCAGCCTTGGTAAAGTTTACAAGAAGCTCGCGTGCCTCGAGAACCTTCTCTTGATCAATTTGAAGTTTGTATTGCTAGCACGGCTGCTAACAACAGCTTGAACTTCTGATCTTGATTTGACTCTGCCGGAAGAAACAACAAAGCCTTACATCTCATTGAATGCAAGTTACATTATCTCATGTTTTGGTGGATACGGTTCACTCTGAACATCCTACCAGGCCCTTTTGATTGACTTGATGTTGAAGGTTGGTCACGAAGCCTAGTGACATTATTGTGAGAGCTTTTGATGGTTCCTAGCGAGCGGTGCTTGGAGAGCTCATTACTAGAGTCAAAGTCGGTTCCCGGACTTTTGACTCCACTTTCTTTGTCATGGACATCGTCCACACTCTTGCCTACTTGGACACCCTTGGATACATGGGGCGGTATTTACCTCTACCGCATTAGAAGGTGAAATACAGGTGAAAGGGAAGGTTGTTCACGGTATGTGGTGAAGAGGAATACATGGTGGGTCATCTGATCATTCCGATACCTCGAGGTGGAGGTGAATTCTTGAGACTCCACTGTCGAGCTTTTGAAACAATCCCAGTCATGCACATTGACTCTCCCGTCATCTGAGTTACGAAGTCCCGCCTGGATGGCCTCATTTGAAAGATGCTCAGGCTCTTGTTGAAGAAGGAGGTAGTACTATTTGGGGTCAGCTCCTGATCTCCTTTCAAATCGACAAGGCGGTTTGGGCTTCACCATCAAAGGTCGAGAAAATGATCGCGACGTCGGTAACTTCCTTTCCGCATCACCGGTGGAGTTCATGCTATAGAGGCAGTGTGACTTGACATTGACAGTGGATCTTCCACTCCCAACGGACTCGACAATTGGAATCTTGAAGGCGTCATACCAATCTCCTTTAGGCAGGGGTAATTGCTCTTGTTTTGTTTTGCTTTCGTATTTTTCTGTTTTGAATAATAAACTCTAAAGCCTAGTGCCTTGCAGGGCATCATGGCTCGTTTGTGAGGTTATTATACATCATTTGCATATTTTCATTCAATAAAATCATTGGACTTTTGCATTAAATTGTTGTTTTCTTTCTTTTACTTTATCACCCCTTCAAAAGCTATGTGTTTCTTTTTGCGTGATACAACTGAGGAATCCTCACGAATCTAGATTGATAGCTATGCTATTGCTAAATATGACTTGACAATCCGATCTACCAAGCCGAGAAGGCGAAGGTGAGAAGATTGTGAAGTGCTAGGAGAACTTATCCGGTTGCTACGTGAGAAAGCGAGTTATACACCCTTGAAAACATGTTGAGGTTGTGAATTTGGAGTGCGATGAAGGCAGGAAAAGAGATCAAGATAGGAGGCGGGTGTGTCCTGGTGACCCGACTTTGTGGATTTTGTATCCAATGCGGATAGCAAGTCGCCACCGACTTTTATTTTTATCAATTAAGGGAAGGTAAAAGTACAGAAAAAGACCCGTTTAGATTACGAGTTCGGAGAATGGTTATGAAAAGGGAAGGTGTTAGCACCGCTTTCCATCTGTTTATTCTCACGGGCTCTTAGTTGCTCTAGATCTTTTAAAATTGCTTTACGTGTGTTTGACAAAATGTTTTGAAAAAGGGCATTTCGCTTTGACTTTGTAATGACTCATGTAGGGTGTATAAAAGTGTTCGGAAATGTTTCGTTTTGAAAAGAGTTTGAACTTTA
Source organism: Vicia sativa (assembly GCA_021764765.1). Lineage (NCBI taxonomy): Eukaryota > Viridiplantae > Streptophyta > Magnoliopsida > Fabales > Fabaceae > Vicia > Vicia sativa. The sequence goes on from CM038794.1 coordinate 61,778,156, forward strand.
AAAAGGTGTGGTGTGAAAAGCATTTGGTAGGCGAGCAACTAAAGACTTATACCCACTCGAATTGGTCGTTTTGTACTTTTACATTCCTTTAGAATAGCGCTAGCCGTACCATTAGTTGATAGGTAGCTCCATTCGTTGGATGTAAGCGGGACATTCGAAGGACATCGGATGGTCATTGAGAGCAACTTGTAGGAAGCATCCTAGCACATTCGAAGGACTATCATCATTTTCGTAGGCGACAATCGAGGTCAAGATCATGTATTCGGAGGCGACATCGTGGGTCTTATGATCTTTGTATCGAAGGACTATGATGATTTGTTTGAAGTACGGTGCTAGGATACCTCTCGTTCGAGGACATGACTATTTGTATTCGTAAAGCAGCGAGAGAAATTACCCTAAAGATGCGTGTGTGAAAGAAGTGTGTTGATTTGGATATTTTATCTTGAAAATTAGTGGGCTAAGTTCATTATTATCTTGCCATACCGCCTAGTTACTAGCAATTGATAGAGTGCGGAAAGTAAAATCGGAATGTAAAGATGCGGAAGGTAAATGTCCTACGCTATTACAAGGCTTTTGGCAGGATACATAATTTAAAATCACGGAAAATAAAGTCCTAAGTTAAACTATTACATCCATATCTGATTACATTATTTTAAAAATAAACATGAAAATGGTAAAGCGTCGAGTTGGAAGAACACAGCGAAGCGGAAATCGGAAAATATGATGAAATCGAAATAAGAAAATGTTAGAAAAAATGCAAATTTTAATTGGAAAAAACATGACATCTGGAAATAATATAAATATGCTAAAATAAATTTTGGGATTTTTAGATGCATTTAATAATTAAAAATGAATTAAAGTGATTTAAATGCAAAATTATAAATAAAAATAAATATGCATGCAAAATTATATTTTTAAATTTATTAAATTAAATAAAGATTTTATGAAAAAATAAATGCAAAGGAAAATAATTTTTGACAATTTTTAATGCATAAATAAAATTAGGAAAAGAATTAAAATAATGCAAAAATATTAAAATATATGAATAAATGAAAATATGCAAAGTTGAGAAAAAGAAACAAGCGGTGCCCATAGGGATCGAACTCGGGACATGGGAGAGGATCCGGAGGAGCAGTGGCGCTTTACACCACTGGACGTTCGTCGATGTTTGAAAATGAAGTGAGTGGGATCAAAACACGTGGTCCCACGGCTTCCTCCCTCGCGCCATCCATAATCTTGACCTTTTGAATTTTTGAAGATAGCGTCGGCTTTTGCTCGGCTCTGAATACTACAAAATCAAAAGCACACGTACATAATATAAATGACATCTAAGGCCATGGTTCGATTCCTTGAAGCATTCGAACACGATTATAGGTCTCATGGTCCAATTTTCCATTTAAACAAAGCCAATTCGAACTGAAACCTAGCTATGGTATATCACGATTCGAGGCCATGGAAACACGATTGGCTTGCCGGATAAACAAACTTGATTCTAAACATGAACAAACAATCAAAACAGGTTAATAATGCATGAATGATGAAAGTCGATTTTGAAAGAAACTTGACAAAAAATCGTGTTTGATGAATTCTTGATGGTTTTGAATGATGTAAAATCTGGATCGACTCTAAAGACCTCGAGGAATGCAATGGGATCCTCAAAAGATTGAGCACTGGAAGTATGATTGACACTTGCTTGTTTGCCACGGTTTTTGCTTTTAGGTTAGGGTTCTTAGAGCAATCTTTACATTCTCTTTCGTGTGGTATGCATCGGATATATAATCTTGGAAGGATTTGGCATTGTTTTGGTAAGAATCAATCACCATTCAATGAAAATCAAATTTGATTTTTGTATAAAATCAAATTTTCAAAACTGATTAATTTCAATCCAATCTTGCCATATTTGATCTAATTTGAAAATTCTTGTTGGTGAGTTACTTGAGTCTCGAGGAAGAATAAAATCAATCTTGCAATTAATTTTTAATTTTATACTTTATTTTAAAATTTAATTTGTGTTTAAATGAATAAATTCCAAATTAAATAGAAAAATAAAATAAAAATTCATGGCATTGGGCTTGGATATTCCTAATTGTATGAGAATAAGTTTGGATGAAGAAAAAGCAAGCCCGTTTGCAAAAAATTGATTTTAGAGTATCTCTCTTTGTGCATTCTTTCAAAATTGCCCAACTTGTGAATGGTGTATCTTGCTCAATTTTCCACATTTTTAGTGTTCTTGGACTTTTTGGAAGCTCTAAGGTCCTCTAACCAACCTTTTGGTCTTATCTCAATTGGAGTTACCATGCTCAATATATCTTCAAAACAAAAGTTGACTTTTGTTGACTTTGAAAATGACTGTAATGTTTTGAGCTATACCTCTCAAATGAAGCATTTTTGGACATTCTTGTGAGACATGAAGTTGTAAGAATTGAATTTCCTTCAAAATGAGCTTTGGTGGAAATTTGAGAAAGTATGAAAGTTATGATTAGTCAAAGTTCGATTGACTTTTCACCTAGAAACCCTAATTTAGAAAGTTTGACTTTTGAGCAAATCTTGAGTTTTCTTGATGAATCATGATCAACCCTTGATCAAATGATGAATGTAACTTCAAAATGAGGATGTTGACCAAAATTATGGTTTGTTGTATGTTGACCACGATTGACTTTTGTCCAATCTGTTGATTTTCGACCATCGAGCAATTATAGAAACTTGACTTGTGAGGCTTGAAACTTGACATGGAGAATCTTTGAAGCATATGAGGGCATGAAGACCATTGGAGATGTTGGAAATTCATCTTGACTTGAGAGATACCAAACCCTAGTTTGGGTTGATTGTCTAGAGAGTTTTGCGATCGACTCTTGAGAATCCTTGAGTATGGATGTATGAAATCTCTTGAATAGATGGAGGAAAATTTTGGGGTATGACAGCTGCCTACATTCAATCTTCTTGTCTTGGAGGTTAGATTGACACGTTTGTCTTCGTGACACAGAGGTGAAGATGATTGAACACTCAATACGAAAATTTGCACTCGGGTTGGTGATGATCTTTGGAATGGGCTTCGGATGCCATTTGGAGGAAGCGAGGAGAATGAGTCGTCGTTGGACCGAGATTATTGATAGGAGGATCATTTGGAAAAGTGAGCCGTCGCTGGGCTCTGCGTTTACGGAAAGGAGAGATGGGCTTAAGATGCCATCGAGAGGGAGTCGTATGTTAGACTTAGTGTTCATTTTTGAATGAAGTTATTGGTTTGCATTGTTTTTAACCATATATGCGGCATTACGAAAGTGAAGAAATGTTGACAAGTAGTCGGAGATGGGCTTAAGATGCCATCGAGAACCGAGTCGTATAGTTAGACTACGTAGTCATTTGTTGATAAGGGATCGAGAATAAATCTTCGTCTGATTACTCGAGGGAAATAGTAGTTGGCAAAAATGTGGATAGCTTCCTGTTGTGCATCGGTGTTGATCCATTGCACATTATCGGAGGATAACCCGGTCTTCGGGTAGTTTTCCATCGATTGAGGCTTAATCACGGACCGATCGTCGGAGGACAACCAAGGCGGTCTTTGAGATAGTTTTCCGTCGATTCGGGGCAATCACGGACTGTTGGTATACATTTACGTTATAGTAGTACGATACATTTTAAATGCATGATGCTCTGGTGATATCAAAACATGTCCATCTTGAAGAAGATGCGGATTACGCTTGAGTTCGACTTACCTTGGGGGTTGTGTAGGTGAGAACTCGCTTTTGAAAGAGAAGAAAGATATCTGGATTCCTCCGATGCACTATCGACCAAGTCTTGGGCCTAGATATTGTTTGAGGAAGGTAGAGATTGAGAAACTCGTTGTTGGAGATCTCGTATAGACCTATTGAGGAGAATGCGGGAGGCGATCCGTTGGGGACCTTGTATGTAGACCCTGCTGAGGAAGTTTAGGAGGCGCTCTGGGGGATTACAGTGTAGATCTCGCTAGAGAGCAATTGATAATTCTGGGAGGGTTGGAAGAGCCGGAACCGTTTGCAATCTTTGGTTTGGGGATGAAGATGTAGTTTCCTCCGATGCACTATCGACCAAGTCTCGAGTGCGGATCGCATTTGGGGAAAAGGAAAGGGCCAGAGATATCCGGGGATAAATATCTTGTTTGGAGATGAGGTGCTTCTTGCTTGGAGATCAATGTAACATTGCTTGGTCGGTGGAATTTCCGCTCGTGGATTCCCCTTTTGCTCTGCTGGGGAAGTTGTGTTGGTGACTTTTGTCGTCATCTCAATTCACGGAGCACTGTAGTAAATACTTTTGTATGTTCACTTTTCATATGTTTGCGATTAGATTCTTATTGTCAAGTGCGTATAATCATTCAAAGCAAGCGTTGGACTTATTACAAACAACAACGATGAAAATTGTAAAGAAAGAACTTGCATTTATTTGAAATGTGGCGTATGGCCAGTGGTTTGTACACAAGAAAGGTAAAAAGCTATGCGGAAACAATCTCGTTAAGTTCCAACTATGCTAGTACTCATATATTTCAACTATCTCATCTCCTTGCATCGGTAGAAAGTGGTGAATTGATCTTAGCCATTTGAATCTTGAATCTTGATAGTAGTGCGGAAGTAAGTGATCTGGAAGAGACATAGTCGTCGCTTGAATCCTAACTTTTGCCTAGACCGCCTTCGGTTTTGATCTAGGGATACCCTTTTTTGCCCAACCGCCTTTTCGGTTTTTGACTTGCGGTGTACATGTTTTGTATATATCCTTAACTTTTGCGAACCTTTTTGGTTCGCGGGATACCCTTATTTTGCCTAGGTCGATCGACCTAGCGGGTCTATTCATGCGTAGTATTTTTGACTATGCTGCGTTCACGAGGTGTGGGAAGTCTTCACCATCCATGGTGCTAAGTATCATAGCTCCGGAGGAAAATCATCTTGACTACAAATGGTCCCTCATGGGTGGGAGTCCATTTCCCTAGGATCACCTTGTGGAAGAATGATGCGCTTGACTACTAGATCACCGACTTGGTAGACTCGGTGCTTGACCTTCTTGTTAAATGCTCGATCATTCGCTTTTGATAGATACATCCATGGCGGATGGGCCGAGTCGTTTCTCATCAATCAAGTTAATCGGTCGGCGATGCGGACGATCAAGTCTTCGTCTAACTTTCTGCCTCTGGAGGACTACGGTTGAGGTATACGAACCTCGATGGGTGGCGGCTTCCATACCGTATCTGAGAGAAGGGGTTGCCCATGGATGTTCGTGCTTGTAGTGCGATAACCATGAAGAGCAAATGGTAACTCATGCCAATCCTTGTAAGTCATGTCATCTTACGTATAATCTTCTTAATGTTCTTGTTGGCGGCTTCCTGCATTCATCTTAAGCCGATATGGAGAAGAGTTGTGATGTTTGATCTTGAGCTGCGTGCGAGTTCGGTGATCATCTTGTTGTTGAGATTGGAACCGTTATACGTGATAATCCTTTCGGGAGTGCCATATCGGCGAGATAAGATTATGTGATGAATCGAGCCCTGACATTCTTGGTAGCAGATGCATCGGTACTTACACCCACTTGGTAAAGTAATCAATTGCCACAAGGATGAAGCGATGTCCATTGGAAGGCTTAATTTCTCCAATCATGTCAATGCCCCATTGCAAAGGCCAGGAGAAGTTAAAACATTCGAGATGGGAGTGCGTGTACTGTCGGCATAAATCGGCACTTGTGACAAGATCGAGCATAAGCGGTGACAATCGACTTCCATGGTGGACCAATAGTAACTTGTTCTCAAAATCTTCTTAGCCATGGTGTGTCCCTTGGAGTGGGTACCAAATGCCCTTCGTGTAACTCTTCCATGATCGCATTCTTTGTTTTACGGTCTACGGTAGATAAGCACAACTCGTGGTTAGCTTGTATAGGATGTCGTTCTTGAGGAAAATTTGGATGCAAATCTTCTCATGAACTTCTTATCATTAGCGAGATGCCCTACTTGATATTCCACGAGTCTCGAATACCTCTTCACATCATAGTACCAAGGTTTCTCTTGCGTCAAGCTCATAACAATCTGTTGGTTAGTCGAACTTCTCAATGATGATCAGGGGAGCCTCGTTGTCCCATCTAACCTTGAACATAGATGACATAGTAGCCAATGCATGCGGTGATTCTCTTCTCGTGGGATATGATCAAAGTAATCTCTTGATGGGGATCAAACTCGGAACATGCTCGATATGGAATGAGATTCGGATGCTTCGTATCACTAGCCCTTTGTCGGTGATCACTAAAATTTGAGTCTCCATACACTTGTAAGAACTTGATTCTTAAGTCAATAGACTTTAAGACCCATGATGCAACCGTACTCGGCCATGTTGTTAGTGCAAGGAAACATAATCTGGCGGTGAAAAGGCGTATATGCACTGTGGGGGATGTAATGATGGCGCCAATGCCATTGCCATTGCGTTTGAGGCTCCATCAAGACCATAGTCCATCGGGATCCTTGTTCGGGTCCTTAAATGCGGACACGGTTCTTCCAATCGTAACTAGTAAAACATCTTCATCGGAAATTGAGCTGCATAGGTGTAGTCATCTCTGACGATGAGGCCAAATTATGACTACACTTTGATCGCTTTAAAGAGGTGTCTTGGATGTCGTATTCGGTCAAGATCATTTGCCATCTTGATATTCTTAGGAAAATTTGGTTTCTCAAATATGTATTTTATCGGATCCATCTTAGAAATCAACAAGGTAGTGTGAGTCAACATATCTTGTCTTAGTCGGTGAGCAGCCCAAAGCGTTACAAGTTTTCTCGGTGTAGGTATCTTGTTTCCGGATCGGTAAACTTTTGCTAAGGTAGTATATTGCATGCTCTTTTCGACCGGACTCGTCATGTTGCTGACACACCCCATCGAGGTTCTAACAACATCAGTACATGATAAGAGGTCTTCCTTGGTGACATCGGGATAGGAGGATTACGTAGGTACTCCTTGATTTTGTCAAAATCGATATGGCAATCGTCATTCCATTCCACCACTTGATCTTTCTTTAGTAACTTGAAGATTGGCTCACAAGTAGCGATTAAGTGTGCAATGAATCGGCAATGTAATTCATTGGCCCGAAACCTCGACTTCCTTCTGCGGCGGGGCTGGCATCTCTTGATAGGCTTTAACCTTGGCGGGGTCAACTTCAATACCTTTAATCGACAACAAACCCTAGGAGTTTTCGGATCGACTCAGGTGCACTTGTTAGGATTAAGTCTTAATCGGTACTTCTTGACCTATCAAGCAGTTTACGCAAATGGCCAAGATGTTCTTCTTGATGCGTGATCGAGCTATCATGTCGTTGGCGTAGACCTCTATCTCGTGATGAATCATGTCATGAAACAATGTCACCATAACGCTGATAAGTGGCGCCGCGTTCTTGATCGAGCAGCATAACCTTGTAGAAAGTGCCCCCGCGTAGAAGTTGTCTTCTCCATGTCTTGAGAGCCATTTTGATCGATTGTAGTGGAGAAACCATCCATGAAGGAAAAACCTTGTGTTGGCGGTGTTGTCAACGAACATCAATATGAGGAGTGGAAAGTCGTCTTCGGACTCGCTTTGTTCGGATCTACGTAATCTACACACATTCGTATCTTACCATCTTTCTTAGCACGGGTACCACATTATGCCTGCTTTGGGGATAAGAGGTGACTAAGACCGGCGTTGTTGTTTCATAACCCGGCTTTGATTTTCTCGACATTTCGGGACGTGTCGGCAGAACCTACATTTCCTTTGGGAAAACCTTCTTTTATACGGCAATCGGTGTACCCTAATATCAATGTCTAAACCGGGCATGTCTTGTATGACCAAGCAAAACCTCAACATTGTCGTAGCATCTGAATCAACCTTTCTTTAACAACATTCGAAGACCGCTCTATCTTGATCTCTTTCTTGTCTTCGTTAGTACCCAATTTACAACTTGACTTGCTCTTCATGCGTTTGTATAACTCGCTCTTCTTCTTCTGTGATCGGCAGGTTCTCTGGCCTTCCAATCTTCCTCACTTTAGTCTTGACTTGGTAGATCGGATTATCGAAGTCATATTTAGCACTAGCATTGTTATACAGATTCGGAGTGATTACGCGATGTATCACGTGGGTGTGTGTAAGAACACATAGCTTTTTGAAGGGGTGATAAAGTAAAGAAAGAAAACAAACAATTGAATGCAAAAGTCCAACGATTTATTAAATGAAAATACATGACGACATATAATAACCCTCATGAGCGAGCCATGATGCCCAGGCAAGCACTAGGCTTTCAAAGTTTATTGTTCAAAACATAAAAGAAATCTGAAAAGTAAAACAAAACAAAAGCAATTACTCACGGCTAAAGGAGATTGGTATAGCGTCTTGATCTTCCAATTCTTTGAGCCCTTTATGCAGGTTGGGAAGATCCACTTGTGATGTGGCAAAGATTGTCGTCTTCATAGCATGGATTCCACTCGGCGATGCGGAAAGGAAGTTGGCGGCTTCGCGTTCGTACCATCTTCGACCTTTGATGGTGAAGCCTAAACCGGTCTTGATCGGTTGAAAGGAAGATCGGGGTTGTCCCCAAATAGTACTACCTTAACGCGGACTTGAGCATCTTTCGGTGAGGCCATCCTAGGCGGACTTTAGCAACCGGGGCTGACGGGAGGTCAATAGGCATGACTCGGGTATTGTTTCAAAAGCAGCGGGAGTCTCAAAATTCACCCTCCACCTTGAGGTATGGAATGATTGTAGATGACGACCATATACTCTTCTTCACCACCTTGTGACAACTTCCCTTTCACGGGTATTTGAGTTTACGATGCAAGGTAGAGGTAACATCGCTTTGCCCCATGTATCAAGGGCGTCCGGTAGGCAAGTAGCGGAGCGAATGTCCATGACAAAGAAAGTAGAGTCAAAATGGGGAAACTTTAGCAGTGAAATAAGCTCTCCAATCATTCGCTTAGAACCATCAAAAGCTCTCACAATAATGTCCTTGGGTCTCGGGAACCAACCTTGACATCAAGTCGATCAAAGCGAACTTGGTGGGATATTCGAGGCTGAACGGTATCTACCAAGACATGAGATAAGGTAGTGCCCTTGCATCCAGAGATGTGCAAGGCTTTGTTGTGTTTCTTTCCGTGATCAAATCGACATCGAGAAGCCTAGGCCGTTGTTGGCAGCCGAGGCTAGCATACAAACTTCAAATTGATCGGTCGTAGTGTCTTGCGGCACGTGAGCATTCTTGAAACTTCACCAAGGCATTAGCATGAGCCTCCGTCTGCAAAAGCAACCATCATCTTCTTGGGTAGTCTGTCAAAGTTTCCTGACATTGTAGTCTCGTTTGGAGATGTCTTGACAACTTC